>CM046333.1:5874494-6054953 GCA_025403435.1 Artocarpus heterophyllus
TGTCAAAAGGAGCTAATACCGGAAAACAACCAAATATTTTATATTCAATTTTTTAAAGGGGTTTTATGCGATTTTTAATATATTGTATATTCTTGTTTATAAATATATATAAGAAACAAAAAAATTTGAAAAGGGTCTCTGCCCCCATCCCTGAATACAAGTGTAAGTAATTTCCTTATACAGTAAAAATAATATTTACCTCAAAATTTTTCAAAATATGTTTTAATTTACTGCAAATTTTTCATAAAATTATATTGGCCACAGTAGCCGGTGGTATCAATTATAAATATATATATTTTTTTGGAAAAGGGTTTTGAAAAAAATTGTTGAGCATGTATATCAGGAAATTAATTAATATAAGCAAATTCTCCAAAAAAGTAACTGTAATCTAATTACGTAGCACACTGTTGGTAGCCATACATAATAAAGTCAACAAAATCCAGCCAACAACCCTAAATATTTATTAATTACTGGATGGATATCGAATGGCCAAGGAATAGTCGTATTGTCAAGGACCGATTCCTTGTAATTTGTGGCAGATTAACATAAATATACTCCGTCAGATTTTGAACAACATTGGGATTTGTACTAAATTTCCTCTTGACTTTTCAGAACTCATTCAATTTTTGGATCAAGATATTCAAAGTAGAAAAAATGCGAGGTGTTGAACTGGCCATAGAGATGCATTAAGCAAGATCGTAATGTCTCTCTACCAAAAACAATATTCTACAAGCGAAACCTACGCTTTTATTCATCATATTCAATGTTTGGATAAAATGAGAACACCAATAATAAATTCCCTACTAACTTCACCATTTGGAGTTTGAACACAAAAAATGCTCCTCAGCTTGTCCTATACATAATTTTACTCTGCTTGTGCATTTGTGTCTGTGGAATTTAATACTTCAGCTAGACTAATAAATCGAGGTTGTTAATATATATATATATATATATATATATATATTGCATAGTTTGTAAGTAATATTTTTAGAAGAATATTTATTATGAGTGCCTGCAAATGTACTTACCCATGTAAATTTGGAGGTAGTACTCTTGACTTGAAGTGAGATTTCTCAGAAGAAAAATCAACTGATCCATCTACATGATGAGCAAGATTAATCCCTAGCCTTTGATTCAAACCCATATCAGTCTGTCCTTGACCTGAAATTATATTCAATATCACATAGAAATTAAAAAACATTGCCCTTACTTTAACAGACACCAAGCAAAATAATTCACGATGTGGTCTTAAGTCAGTCCAATCTCAATCATTTTTATGTTTTAGTTGGGATACAGTGCCAAATGATAAGAGTTTCTGTCCCATTCTTAAAACAAAAAGAATAATGGAGAAAAGATCGATAAAAGAAAAAAAAAATGTGGTGTGTCCATCGGAAGGATAATCCAATTACCTGCTGCTTTGTCAGTGCTCTTCACTGTTCTATACATCTGCATGAACAACCCAAACCGAAAAACAAGACAAATAAAAATAAGGAAAAAAATAAAAATTAAACAAAAATAAAAGTCCGCATTGCTAAGATTACCCTCTAGATGCCCTTTTGTCTTTACCCCTTGTTCTCCATCCACCATCACAAACGAATCATAGCAATATTACAAATATAAAAATACGAAAAGAAAAGGAAAAAAAAAAATTTTGAAAGGAAACTGATGATAAGAAAAATTACAAAGAACACCGTTCTCATGACATTCTCATCATATAAGTTTCAAAGCAATAAGTTCCAACAAAAAAATTTAAAAAAAAAAAAACAAACAAACAAGTTTTCTCTCAGAGCTTATAAGGATTGATCATCAGCACAGCAACCCCACCTGTAAGTGACTCTTCACGTGAGCTAGGGTTAGATCCTTCACATTCATCAACTCTAATACAGATTTTGGCGTCGCTCCTGTGACATTTAAAACGTATTTAGCTAATAATATACACAATTAAACAACACAAAACAAAACAAAGAAGGGGATATTGCTTCATTAATTACTTTCATGGCCGCCAAGAAGCTGAACTGCGTGAACGAAATGGGCGTGAAGCGTTGTGGTCCATCTCATCCTCGGAGCTCTGACGCTTCTCTTCACACCGGTGCTAATATTCGATCTCGCGCTCCTCTTGAAGTCGCGGCCATATATTTGTGGTTGATGTTGGAAATGACTTGTAATACTATTGCCAAAGCTTCTAGGTAGATGATGAAGAACTTGTGGATGAGCAGTACTAGTAGTACTAGTACTCATCAAATTTTTCATCTCAAACCCTAGACTCAACGTGGGCTCATGAGAAGAGCCGAGATTATAGGTGCTACTAGTTTTAGTAGTCGTCTTCTCTAATGGGTAGAAACCATTTTCATGGCTCAAATCGCTTCCGCTGCTTCCGGAGTCGGTGGTTGAGCTCCAATCAGTGCTGAAACGCACAGCTGGTTTTCTTGATGAGAATCCATCATGAGCTAGTAATACTTCCTTTTTAGCTTCTTTATCTAGCTGGATCGGAGATGGCGGGCTGATCTGCAAGGAGAGGTCAGGCAAAGAAGGAGTGGCTCTCATTATGCCAGTGTTTTGGGTAATTGGGAACATAACGTTAGTGGGGGGATCTAAAATATAAAGAAGAAACTGATCAGGGGTGTGAATGGAATAATATTGTTTTTTGTATCAAGTAGCTATATGTTGGAGAAGAGAAAATATAGAAGTTTTTTTCTTTCTTTCTTTCTTCTTTTTTTTTTTTTGAAATAGTTGTGATTATATCATGAGTGGGTTATGATTTGCATTGGTGTTGAGGAAGATCAGGAAATAGGCTTTTTTGATTAGGATCCCTCTTGGGGTTGATGGGAAAAAAAATAAAAACAAAAACAAAAATGAACAATAACGGAGAGATTTTTATTAGATAGAGAGTCAGAAAATTGCCGGAAAAGAAGAAAGTAACAGATTTCTTCCTTTTAACTTTTGGGACGAAGGGTTTTGAACAAAAAGTGTGTGAAAAGGGGAAGTGGTATTTAAGAGTGGCTCAGAGGAGGATCAGAAAGACCTTTTCACGCACACACACAGAGGGGAAAAATAGAAACAAATAAAGAGGACGAGTAAGAGAGATAATATTAATTGAAGGAGAGAATGGTAATACTGTAGTTTTCCCTTATCTATACGGTATAGAGACTAGAGATTAAGAGAGAGAAAGTGAAAAGGAGATGAGTTAGAGGGTATAATGGAGGTTTCTGAAGGAGAATGGTTGGAATTCGAGAAAACAAAAGTGGCACTGTTTAATGGAATAATATTGGAAGGGGAAGTGAGTCTTTCTCTCTCTTTCTTTCTCTTTCTCTTTCTCTCTCTACGTTGATGGATTGCGACCTATTTGAATTATCTTATGTTTTTATTTCTTTTTTTTTTTTTGGTTTCCAATCAGATTTAATTCTGATTAAAGTTTTAGGCTTTAATTCTCTGAATTTAGAATATTCCCATTTTATTTCATGAACGAGGATTGAATGGCAGGCCAACATATCCCTGTTAAAACCTACCCTTATTGGTCTCTTTCTCGCAGACGTGGCACACATCAGTTTCCATTACGAAAAAAAAAACTTTTTATTTTATTTTTTGGTTCGGCAACATTATTTCAAACTCAATTATATATATATATATATATATATATATCTTAAATTAAATGTCATGCTTCTTCAAACGAAGAAAAAAAATAAAGAAAAAATTAGAGTTTAATTGAGTCTAATTAGATCCTCACTGGATTGAAACATCCTGAAGGATATTATCTTGCATTGAAAACCTTGAATAAAACATACACTTTTGGCCATTTTGTCACTTACATAGACTAATTGAAATGTTGAATATGATAAAATTAAAATAAGTTATAATATTTCGACAAATAACTCTAGTACCTATAACTACGCCGAACAAGGTAATCAATAAAACTTTAAAATCACATGTCCCAACGGTAATATATTAATTACTTTCCCTGTTTCGAGATCATCCTTTTACCTTTACGGGCGCTCTCACAAAAAATAAATAAATAAATAAAAGGAGGGGATTGCCAACTCTCTAGTTCTTATTTGATCACACGACGAAAGAGTTAGTTTAAGTTATTTGATCCTGAGTATTATTAACCACATTTGCCAATTACAATCGAGCTGTACACGTGCAAAGCCAAATCAAGAATTTTAGATATGTTCAGAAATAATATGGTCTCGTGAGAAATAAGGTGGGAATATTTGTGAACTATACATGGAGGAAGTATCTGTCAGTGTGGCTGGCTGTCCGGCGACACCAGGGTCGTCGTCCCACATGCATCTCTCTCTCTCTCTTTCTCTGCCCTTTTCCTAATTACGCGCTTTCCACGCTCTGGTCAACCCACCACTTCTCACCATATAGCAACTTTTAGCTTAGCTATATACCAATAAGCACCAAAAGTACATGTTCTTCAGTGTAGACACGACTTATAAATCCCACTTATATATATGTATACACACACACACACACATATGTTTCGTTTAAACATCTTTTCTACTAGCACTATTGGTCGTGACATTTGAAGGTGATCATAGTTATCCTTTTCGTCCAAAATTAAACTTATTATCTGACTCTTGAGACTTGAGTTGATTAAAGGTCCTACTTTGAGGTTCCTATGTGATTAATATTGGATTGTGCAGCATTGGGCATGTGCACATGAGAGTGAAACTAAACTCATTCTTCATGTAGCATTGAATTAGTGATTTCTGTTTCATTTCAAAACTCATCATAAGTAGAATTTAGTTTGGTCATTTCTGTTTTATTGGCCCATCAATGAATTTTGGGTCTTTCTCTAATAGAAATCCCTATTAGTAATGTACGTTTTTAAACTGTTAAAAAATGTTTGGAAAAATAGTTTGAACTGAAAATATTGATTTAAAAACTGTAATGTGAGAAAACATTATACTGTAGCAACTTTTTGCTTTTAACTATATATATTAAAAACTTTACACAATTTATTGGTTCCAATCAAGACGTCAACCAATAGTTTAGATATAATCAAAATTATTTTTTTCAAAAGATTTAATGACAAAAATTTAAATATCTATCAATAGATTACTTATTTAGTACCTACCTAAAAAGTTGCTATGAATTTTTTGTTAAAAGAGACGGAAGACATACCCTTCTCTTCGAAAAAATACACACACTCTCTTGGGTCTTTTTTTTTTTTTTTTTCTTGAGGGAAAAACTCTTGGGTCTGGAGTTAAATGAGTGTAAGAAAAAGGCAACTAGGCTAAAAATGAACACGGCGCGTGGGACAAGAAAGTGCATGGAGGAAAGCAAAGGGGGAGGAGGTAAACTTTTCAACGGCTAGCATTTGTCTAATGTGGGAAGTTCAGGTCGTCCCCAATATTCCCTCCCCGTGTCCATATATTCCAAGCCTAAACCCACCTGTCGAGCCCCACACTACCCGCGCGTGGAAACCCACGAAAAACGACCATATTCCTCGGCGTCAACATGGGTTCCCGTCACGTGACATTTGGACGTGACCTTGTCTAGCCTTATAATACTATATCCTCGTCTTCTTCTATTAATATATTCCTCTCATTTAATTACTCTTTCATACATTATTAATTAATTATTCTCTTCTCTACGCAGAAATATTAAAAACCAAGCTCAAACCCCCATGCCTTGGCTTCCCTCATTGTTTATTATAAATTTATAATTCCCTTTTGAATTTTTGTTCATTATAATAAATGCTGATTGCAGAAACAACAAGATGACTAGCAAGAAAAAAGTTAAATCATTTGTTAATAGATTTCGAAGCCCCGGTCAGCGCCTGATGCGCTCTAGATTCTCCGGGAAATGAGACCTTTTTGTATTCTTTCTCCTATTGTATGTTAGTTTAACTAGGGGCTAATAAAATTCTTCTCTCTCTCTCTTTCTTGTTGGATTATTGAATCCTAAGCTTGCAGAGGGGCAATATGCGGTCAACATGTCTCTCTATGGCTCACTTGCAATGTTGTCAAATGCTTTGGCTATATTCCATATTCCATGTGTTTGTCTTATAAGACCACCTCCTACTTGTTCATCTTTAAACAAAACAAATATATATAACATATATATATATTCATGAAGAGCACCTCATTTGTGCTCACGTTGAGACACTCTTATGTCCCTTAGCTTCAAATTCTATCTTCCCCTAAGAATACACATTAATACATATATACCTTATTCTAATTGCTGGTTTTCCTCTCAAGTACAAATATAGAAAGGGAAAGAAAAAAAAAATCCACAAGAATTTTCTTTCATTTATAACTTGATTCCCCGGCCGGTTCATTAATTAATGTAGACCAAACTATAAGGAAAACGAGTAGTTTAATTTTTAGCTTGAGTACCATATTATATCTTGTTCTTCTAGACAGCTTACTTATGTTCCACTGTTTTCATGTTAGATGCTTAAAGCACAAAATGTATGATTCCCGGCCACTTCTTCCTTAGACAAAAAAATAAAATAAGTCCCACCCAAGGAAGACTAGCCATTATTCCGCTTGAGAAAAACTTAACCAATTTAGAGTTCCATATCTAATTTAAATATATCATTTCAAAACCTAGAAACATATATATATATATATATATATATATATGTTCAACTTCTTGAGAGTTGCTTGAGGTACACATATATTAAAGGCATCCGTTTTTTTTATTTTTATTTTTATTTTTATTTTTTATTTTTGGTAAGAAAAAAGGCCATAACAATTGAAAGTAACAGGAAGCCTTAGCCAGGTGTGCTCTAATGGGAAATCGGTAATGGTAATAAATGGGGAAAGATAAATAACTGAGGGTTTAGGTGAACCAAACAGCACTAAATCCGTTGATAGCAGTGATTAAATGAACATACTATTCAGAAACTATTTTAAAAGAAAAATTAAAGGAGAGGAAAGATTAAAAAAAAAAAAAAGGTTCTGGACTTAACACATTAATTTATATTGATATATGTTTTAAAAGCCATATAGTACTAATCAGAAGAATATTAGTTTCATCATGGTGATCCGTGAGATATTAGGATACAGCCAGAAAAGCATGTGTTGCGTTGAGATTTGAACATCTTAATATTCTCTCCTAATTTCTTCACCTCATGAATCTCCTCTGTTAATTTGAGTATCAGTGAAACGACAAAAAAGGAGAAGAAAGGAATCACCAAAATCAACGCCGTTTAGGCTGACGAGCTCCACGACATCACATCAGTGTGTACAATAATCAATATATATATATATATATGCACACACACATATATATGGCATTAATTTACAATGACCCTTTTAGCTGTAGGTGCTAATTACATAATATTATGATCGTCGTTTTTGCTGGTTTCAGTGATTAATTTCCCAATGTCCTTTTGAGTGATACAAGACATATTTTAATGGTTTGATAAATGCCTTTTCCGTTTCCGAAAAGGAAATTAGCTGACGGCTGGCATAGGCAATAGCAACCATGCCGTTCCTCCAAGAACAGAGATAATAATGAGTTAATGAGTAGGACCAAACGCGGTCAAAACTCTTGTCACTTATGAATAAAACCTGTTACTGTTTCTTTTTTCTTTTAAGCAGTCACTTTTTGCAGCAACACAGTTAGGCTTGACAGCAACTCTTTACCTACAAAAGAAGTAGCTGATGAGGCCCAGTTCGGTAGCTAGCTGCATGTATATGTGCAGAGAGAAAGAGAGATAAGAGAGAGAGAGAGAGACAATCCCTAAGTAAAGTGGTCCGACATGAAACACTGTACTACTAGGTGAAAACGAAGGGTGAGGCAACTTACCTAGGGGCAAAGAAAAAGAATGAGGTCACAACCTACGTAAATAAATTATACACAGACTCTTTTTTTTTTTTTTCTTTTTTACATTTAACTTGGTTAGATACAAGAGGTTAAGAATATAGGATTAATTATTTAATTATACATTCTTAGTTTTATTTTTTTAATTTGTCTATTTATTTTTTTAAACTACAAATTTATTTTTTGAATTTGAAAAATGTATTTCTATTTCATCTTTGAATAATTTAAAACAGCCCTTGACTGTTTTATTTTTTTTATGTACTTAAAATTTTTTCCGTAATTTTTTTTTATTATATTTAAGGATATCTTTGCCTTTTGCCGCCTTATCTTTTTGTCAATAAAACCTATAAGAACAAAATTAAAACAAGGTTCTAGAATTCACAAAATATACCCTAATAGTGTCTAAAGCCAGATGGATATATTGAAAAATAATAAAAACTTGTATGCATATTAATCCTAGGGAAAAAAAATTCTCAAGCTTCGAAACATGGAAGTGGAACAAAGATGTGTATTTATATCTTTTTTTATATTAGTTTTTGTGATGCGTATGGGTATGATACTCTCTTTTTCGTTTTTCTCTACCTTATGTCATCTTGATCCCGTCTATCTACAAGCAGTAGCTTGGAGATTTGTTCATGGCACAAACAAAAAGATTAGTATTTAAGAAAATAACATTGAGGACTCGTTTAATAATGTTTTCAAAATGGTTTTATTTTAAAATATGAAGATAAAAATGTTTTTTAAGAATGGTATTAGGACTGTTTCTCAAATTGTTGAGAACGATTTTAGATGTGTCAATTTGTTGCACCATATGAACGTGCAATTTATAAACAGTAAAGCTATACAAGTTGAAATAACAGTACTGTACACACAGTACTCAATACTCATTATTTACTATAGGGTGTTTGGCTAATGGTAGAAACCATTGGTGACAACTGTTTTTATTGTAGTACATAAAAGCTTTATACTGTAGTAATTTTTTTTTTTTTACCGTAAAATATGAGAACTTTATACTATTCATAACTGAGTTTGTAGTGTAAACCATCCTTAGCTAAACACCCTTTCTTATTTGTTAAATGCCGCCTTAACAAATGATTTTCACTCCTTAATTATATTCATATTCTACGTATGTGAATATCTAGAATTCATGTTGACAGGTATTATAATAAAAACTTTACTAGTGAATTTTTTTTTTACTGTATATGTTGACAGTGTACTCAGGGGCGGCGGCACTGGCAGTGTAAGGCCATGGATTTTTTTAAGGGGGCCCTGGATTTTTTTTTCCTAATATAATTTGGATTTTCTATCCCCCAGTTAACAAAAACTATACTGGTATATATAAATTATAAATATAGACATTTAATTTAAAATTAATTAAATAAATTTCAATTCCTTTAGCTAAAGAGCACAAAATTAGAACTTTTCGGAAATATGTGCCCCTCAAATATATTCTTTGGTTTTGTTCCTCACCATTAATTTCTCTCTCTTGGAATTGTGAAAGTGTTATTTTGGTGTTAAAAGGGAGAATAAAGAGTATGAATCTAAAAGTGTTCAAGGAGAGGAATAAATCCTTGTAAGTATTACTTTTGGGTATCTTCAACCTATTACATCAAAATAGTATAACTTTTACCTCAAAATGATATAACTATTACATCAAATAATAACTTTATCTCTAACTTTTACATCATTTTTAACACCAAAAAAAAATATTCTTAAAATATTATTTTCATCTTATTTTTTTATATTACTTTTTATAAATAAAAAATCTTTAAAAAAAAGCCAAATTAACATTGATGAACAATAGTATGCCAGATTTGACGTGCTCCTATTCATCTCTTCAAATTAGCCTGAATAAATTGAATCTCCTTAGAGACAATTTCAATGCCAATTTGGCATTTACTCCACAAAAATGGAGTAGATTAAAGAAGGCCTTAATTCTTCAATCATTAATCATTAATATCCATCAAATTGTATGCCCGAAGTCTTAATATATTAATCAAATTTCATATTTTTTTATTTAGGAAGAAATTATACAAACTCATTAATAAAAAAAAAAATCTCTAGTCCTGTGAAAAAAGAGAGAGAGAGAGATATCAAATTACGAAGGAAACCTTAGAACATTATGACTAGCTAGAAGTAAACCTAAATTTCGGGTTTTGGAACCCAAAAATTAGGTACAAATTATACATTTCTCTGTACTTTTCTTTATCTATAGTGAAGCATCACCCATATATATAAGACTCTTCGTTGTCTTAAATTTTCACTACTACAAAGTATTATCGTTAAACAACACTTTTTCGATGATGGTTTTTTTAAAAAGTTGATTTGAATACACTTCAAAAAAAAAAAAATAGCACGAAGATTCTCAAAAAGGATCATGAAATGAGCTCTTAATGACAATTTTTCAAAAAACTTGTTGACGACTAAGACCAGCAAAACACCGCATGTAGTGATACACGGTGGTCGAATTTCCTATTTTGTCCAACTCTGTATGGTTAGTTGAATCTACAAGAGAAAAAAAAAAGCCTCAGATTAAGGTAACACCGGTGTGGTGTCTGCCAAGGAAACTCCAACGCTCAAGTCAGTGTTCTGATTGAGAAAAGCAGGAGGAAAGATAGAGTAGGCAAAAGAAGAATGCATGTACCTTTGTGGTGAAGTTGACGCTCCTATATATAGAGTTTAGCTTGGATCTGGGTGTAGACCGGGTTTGGCCTGTGAACCGGGTGTACTACTATACGAAGCCTAGGTAGCTAGCAACAGGTGTCACGATCTCCGAAGAATGAGGATTGCCCAATGGAGGGCTAAGATGGTGCCACATGGTGGTCTTTGGATATGATTCACTACTGTGTGATCTGGTCGGAATCCGACTACCTTGCCAGTATCGTGTGGTTGTTCTTCATGGTTGCTTTGGCTATGTTGAACTGATCTTGGTCAAACTAAACCTGGTCAGACTGATCCTAGTCAGACGGATCTTGGTCGGATTGATTTTGTCGGATAGATCCTAGTCAGATGGATTTTGGACAGACCTTGGTTAGACCTGTTGGACTTGTTTGGTGGTCTTCTCATCCTACCTTATTGGATTGACCTTCTCAGATTGGTCTCTTTAGCATTCTCGAATTGATCTTCTAGGCCTTCTAGGATTGGTCTTCTCGACCTACATGGTGATCTTCTTGGATTAGTCTCCTTAGCCTTCTTGGATTGGTCTTCTCAACCATCCTTCTCGACCTACTTGATGACCTTCTTTTCTCGTCCATCCTTCTCGACCTACTTAGTTAGACACTTGGTTTAAAAGGGGTATGGATTTTAGTTGGTCTTCCCATCATGAAAAATTCCCCCCACAACAAAACTATTGTCACTTTTTAAAACGTGTAGTACAAAAAAATTTCATGTTTTTTATACAAAAATTTAGCGATCATAATTTCTTGAATATAAATGATGATTGTTAAGAATTTTGGCATCAAATGTCTAAAGATTTGACCCAAAAGAAATGGACTGATTTTTTCCCACTCATTTGTCTAAACACAAATGTTGAAATTTTAATTTCTCTCTCTTTTATAATTTCAAGCATCCCTTATTTCCTCATCTAAAACAACTCTTATTTCCAAACTATCTTTCGCTTTCTTCCATCCCTCTCTAAATTTCAAAGTCTAAAATTTTAAAATCCCCTCACTTTGCCTGAATTCCCTCCATCTCTTCCTCCGTTTCTCACTTCCTTTCTTCCATCCCCTCTCTATTTCTCACTCTACAACCCCTATTGTCATTACCATTGAGAGTCCCACAACCATGCATGTAGTCGCCTATGTGAGCCTGCCACGCCAGCCCACCACCATGCTAGCAGAGTTATTATTGTTCTTCCAACCCTCCTCTTTTGTTGTTGTCATTGTCGTCGTCGTTGATATTATTTTTGTTGTCATCCTTGTTGTTATTTTGATTACGTAGTTTGTAATTGTTTTAATTTTGTATTTAAGGTTTTTTTTTTTGAATTTATATATGAGTTTTTGTTACATTAGTGATGATAATGATGAGAAGGATTTGTAATATTCATTTTTATAGAAGAAATGTTATTTGTGTTGCGTTGATGATTATGATAAGAAGGATTTGTAAGATGCACTAGTATTTTATCTTGACTAGCTAGCTAGTATTTTGATCATTATTAATATATCCACCATATTTATGCGATGGAGACACTACTCAATAGTGATGGTCGGTGTGTGTGGTTTATGTCTGCTATATAAATGTATAGCATCGAAAGTATATATCTGGTCCCATGACATTTAGCTTAGTGAGATCTTCATTATACGTGCGTAGATATCATATATTAGGTATGTATGAATATTTCAATTCCTAAAATTCACTTTTTCCTTTTTTTGTAATTACTTAATGGCCATTTGAGAGAATTAATTGAATATTATACCATTTGATCGTGTGAGAACTTATTGAATCAACAATTCACCGTACAATACATATTAGACAGACCAGCAACGGTTATGGACACCGGACTGGACCCTCATGCAAGTACAAAGAAGAGTCTTGTCATGGAAATCAGCTTCAATGGCACTGGAAGATTTCAAGATGCCCACCAAACTGTGGTCCCGTCTTATATTTTGGTTTAAATTTTAAAACGGCCCCAAGCTCAGCTATCAAACCCAGCTTCCTACTCTCCGCAGAGTCAGCAGATAAATAAATAACTATAAAAGGTCTCACCTTATATAATCCGGACGGAACCAGAAAAAATTGATGAGAGGACGATAGTGTGATTGAACTAATAAGACTAGGAATGAAATACAATTGAGAGAGAGTTAAATGTAATTTTAGGAGGTAAAATATAATTTTTATGGGATTTTATGTACAAAATTACACGAAAAAAAAAATTAGAAGGACTAGCTTTGTACCCTCATTCTTAGGTGCTCCGCCTATGTGTATAATGAAAGAAAAAGAGAAAAAAAAAACTACCGTCGCAATTGGCTGAATGTTTCGTATGTACCAATTGTTAAGGGAAAGCTAGCCTAGCTGGCCTAGTTCTGATCCCATTAATGTTAATTTTTTTATTGGATCGGATCACAATTGTTAATTAGCCCATAAATTTCCCCAAAAAAAACATATTTCTGTCCCGTCAATCATCATTATTTTAACAGTTTCATTTAGTTATATAGGGCGTGGTAACGAACAAATCTAACCCCTTTTTGTTTTTTTAAGCAAAAAGGTTAAACTTTTTCTTATATACACGCTGGTGATCGTGATGTATTTATTTTTGAGTTTTGAAAAAAGATTTGCAGCAAAGAAAAAGTTTTGAAAAAAGATTGAGTGAAGAAAACTTCATTGTTCAAATTTGTTTTAAGCCAAAATTTCAAATTGTTGTTAATGGTAAAGTTGAGATATGCTAATTTGGGGTCAAACTGATAGGTTGGGTGCTTAGGGTGGTGATTCGTGTCAGTAGATTGTGTTCATGTTTGGTTGAATCTCAAATATGTAGAAAATACTCTTAACATGAATGGATTAAAAAATCCTGATATTAACACAACTCACCCTAACCCGTGACATAAGTAACACGTAATCCTCTATCAACTTGCAACTCGAAATCAACTCGTAACGCAAAATTAACCTATAACTTGAAATCATGTGTAATTTATGTGGCAAAATTACATAAAAGTTACATAAAACATTTTTTAAAAAAATTAAATCACCTCCATACTATTGTGTCAATTTATTGATACTGTAGATATACTAGGAAAAATATTTTTAAAAATATAATAGACAAATAATTTACATATCAATTTATGTTAAGCAAGTTGACACAAACACGACCTATTTTTAAACAAGTTAATTTCAGGTTGATAGCCCTAGTAGTACCATCTCAGCGTCGGATTATTGAGTCGTGACCATTTGGATAGGCGGGAACTTTGCGCTATGGTCAAACCAACTAGCAAAGATTGGCATCAATGGTCAAAATGACTAGTCAGAACAGGTGGGGATGGGTTCAATGGGATGAAAACACATTGAACTCATCTCGACAAGCCACAATTGGCGTCAAGGGATCAGAGTAAGAAGGGTCGACACATGTGTCTTATCAACAAGCAAGAATCATTGTTGGAATCGAACCAATGAGGGCACGTTCAATGCTAGGGCTCAAACAACACCAAGGTTAGACAACAAGATGGGTGGTTCAACACTAAGAATTAGGTCAACAAGCCAAAAACTGACGTTGTTTATGCGTAGACCTTACGTCTTATACTTAACCGTTGGGCAACTCGTCGTCCATCCCAGCTGATCATCACTAATTTTTTGTTTGAAATATGTTTAAAACAAAGGTTACGAAACATGTTTTTGTTTGTTTTTAAAGACAAAAAAAACTATTAGGTATTCTGTTTTTGTCTTTTAGCTAAAATAAAACAAAAGATAGTAAAGAAACATTTTTTGTCTTTAAAAAAATAAAAACAAAATACAAAAGAACAATGTTTTTAATATTTTCTTTTTAAAAATTAAACACTGGAAGGGAACTAAATTGGGCCATAATTAACCATTCATGAATGTCAAGCTCCCAAAATTTGGTTCTCTTCCATGTTGATTTTGATGCAGGTAATGGTGTCCTTATATATTAGTTCGTTCCTAAATGATGGATAGCATCTTATTTTTTCTATACGGCAATGATAAGAATCTATTCCAATAGCTCTAATGCTTTGCCTATTTTTAAGATTAATTAAAAAATTCCTTATCTTTTGTTTGTTTGGGAAGGCACCTTTAAAATATTCCCGTGACATTGCCTGTCTCTTATTTTCCCATAGTTGTCGCCTGGACCACATAAATGAACAGTTTTATATATGTTTCTCATACTTTCCTTCTTTTGACTCTTTCTAACACTGCTGCAAAGAATGCCCATTTAATCTGGCAATCGTCATGCTCCTCATCAATAGCCACTAGAAAAACTACCTTAAATGTCAACATCAAGAATGAATATATATATATATATATATATATTTGTGTGTATGTACACTTCATAGATGTCCATATTTATTTTTCGAAGTTATAAATCCCTGCAATATAGTTCTAATGCTACATGTTTCATTAATTTTAAGTTATTAACTTTTGAAAATAGATCATACATGATACATGTTCTTAATGGACTAATAACAAAACAAGTGGAAGCTTTCAAATGAATATGAGAGTTTAAAAAAGATACAGACCTCAAGCCGTGGCCAGCAAATCATTTCATGTTATTTAGCCCCAAAAGCACAATAATGCAAGTGTGGACCAGTGTCTGTTCAGGGAGAAAGAAAGAAAAAACCGATTCAAACAAAAATAGAGAACTCAGGAAGATTTGGAGTCTATTTGGGTATTTGCACGTTGTTTCAAGATATTTTATTATTTCTACAAAATTATGAGGAAAATCACTCAAGTCTCAGACCCGTCTCAAGAAAATAATAATAATAATAATAACAATAACAATAACAATAATAAAAGACATAATTCAACATCTTGGTCCAATCAAGATTATGAATTTTTTTTTCACTTTATTTTTTTAAGGATGGTGGTCATCATTATTAACTGGGCTAAAAGTATGGTTTGACTAAATGAAACAATTTTTTGTCGTGTGCCTATTTTAGTCTATTTTCCAAGCAGGGTTTATATAGTTTATACTTTTTCAGAACTGTATTTCAAGTACTTAATTAAGAGTCACGATCACATATAACAAATTTTGAAAGTATGTTTGGTCACTTACTTAAATCACTTGATGAGGCAATAATCTTTCTGCGCAAGTGTAGCTTATAAATCAGTTTTTTTTTTTTTTTATTAAAAGGTAAACTGCAACAAGAGCTGCATTTTCAGTAAAAGGACATTTCCTATTGACCTATGATTTAAGAAAGTGACAGCTATTTTGAGAAATAAGAATGAACCCAACGTAATAATCACCTATAAAATACTTTAAATCTTTACTTATTTATTGGTAGCACTGTCTTTGCACTTTTGCTAGCCATCTTCTGTTCTGCTAGGTTCTCCTTCCTCAGCCTGGCCCTAAGAATCAGGCGTAAGCCCATTACGGTGTGAAATCTTTACTTCCCAGGTCCAGGTCCGTTGACAATATCTTTTTAATATTTTTATGGATTTTCTTTAATGAACTAGCAACAGGACTCCATGGCCCAATGGATAAGGCGCTGGTCTACGGAACCAGAGATTCTGGGTTCGATCCCCAGTGGAGTCGACTTTTGTCTGAGGTTTTAAAAGACGACTTAACCTTTTATAAACGACAACCCTAAGAAGAGACGGCTGTCGTAGTAAATGAACAACGTGTTCTTTTCCAATATTGCGCTCCAGTGTTTCTTATTTCGTTTTTTTTTTTTTCCTTAAGATGTTCGAATAAGTTCCAACTTAGTTCTAAATGCTTCATAAAATCTAAAACATCTTCACAAAATCAATAAGCAAAATCAAGTGTTTTAAAACCTTTTGTTGTTGATGTCCTTAAAAAAAAAAAAAAAACCCTTTTTATGCGTACAACAGAATTTCAATGCTGAAGTTGACATATTTTTCCAAAACAATAAAGTTGAAATATATTAAAATTATCCTAATATGTTAAGAATTGCAACAATTAATATTATTAAAATATTCATTACGTGATACATTATGTGGGTGATACATTATGTGGCGTGTTATTATAATAATTATTATCTAACTTTTGTTATTTTTTCAACAGTATTTGTTAATGTTGTCCTATGAATTTGTCATGCATTTGTAATTTGCTTCTAAACTTTTAATTTTAGCAAATTGTCCTTGAACTTATAAATTTGTAGCAAATATTCCTAGTGATAGTAATTTTAAGTTTTTGACTATAATTGATATGTGATTTTTCACATAAAACATTAATTGAGAGTGTAAAAGGGTTTTTTTTTATATAAATGTTGACTCAAATTTATATTCAAATCAAAATTGATTCAATATTTTTTATTTTGATGAAAATTTAATTAAAAATATTAACCACAATAAATTTTGGTCGAGATATATAAAAAAGACTATTATATTAGTACTCAACTATTTTTATGAAATTTACATATCAATTTTGATTAAAAAAAACTAAAATTATTATGAATAAGGTGATTTGTTATAGATTTGTAAGTTTAGAAGATAATTTGTTAAAATTAAAAATTTTAAAGGCAAATATAAATGTATCCCAAGTTCAAGATATAACAGTGTGAAATACCTTTGTTTACTGTGTTTTGCTAAATTTAAGATAGAAATTGAAATAAAAATCCGTCCTCAAGAAAACAAAGTCTACAAGCCCATTAATAAACATATATTGTAGCAAAGAAAGCAGTTTTTGACCGATACCAATAGCAGTGCGTATTATTGTATAAGCTCCAATTCTCTCTCGTCGTTCTTCTGCTAGAGGGAGAGAAAGAGAGAGAATGACGGTGTTTCACTTCTTCAATTGTGCGATTCTGACGTTCGGCCCTCACGCCGTCTACTACACAGCCACTCCTCTGTACGCTTCTCTTCCTCTTCTCTCTTCCTTTTTTCCTGAATTTCCAAGTCTCTTTTCCCGTTATGGATCTATCGCGATTTTCAATCTCGCTTTTACGTAAAACCTAAATCAATTGGAAAACTAAAATCTTCAATCTATTAGTGAATTTTGTTCGATTTCTATCTGTTGTTTCGAATCTCCGACAGTTGAATTTGTTTGATGGACGAGTATTATTATTCCGTTGCAGATCCGAGTATGACACTCTTGGTACCTCCATTAAAGCTGCTATTGTTTATCTCATAACAGCTTTAGTCAAGGTTGGTTCTCATGGTTAATATCCACCGCTATGCTTGGACTTTTTTTCTTTTATGATTTTTTTTCTTGTTTCTACTGCTTCTAAGCATTAACTTTTTTTTTTTTTTGGTAATTGATTATTTTGGCAGCTTGTTTGTCTTGCAACGTTTCTGAAGGTATCTGAGACTGACAGCTTCGATCCTTATCAGGTATGTCATTTTATGAATGACTTAGATTATTTGCAGTATAGTACTTATGCTTCTATTGCAGTGTCTGGATCTTTTGGTTTCACGTTTAGTTTGTTTCATTTTGATACTACAGCTTTATGCATATTTGTTTGAGTTTGTTTTCAACAGTTGACATGAAATTTGTTGGACGACTAGATAGTATGGTTAACGGTTGCCGAAAAAGTTCTTCAATAGAGTAGATGTTATGGAAAGGATGAAGAGATAAAACGTCTTGCTATGTGTTTTTTTGGATCAGACCAGATGATTTCTTTTTTTTTTCTTTTGTTTTTTTTTTTTGGTCTGTTTTAAAGAGAATGGAGTGGGGAAAGGGAGACTCTTTAGAGGGCCTTGAATGCTTGAATTCTTGTTTAGTTTTCTCTATCAGCTGAATCGAGTAAGATTTTTGACACCATATATGGGTTCTCACGTTGGCATTCACCATCATACTTCATATGTAATAAGATGGAGGTTTGAACATCGGAAACGGAGACAAAAATATGAGATGTGAATGTGAATGTGAATGTTTGCATTCACCATCATACTTCATATGTAATAAAGTGGAAGATTGTATAATGGAAACGGAGAGAAAAATATTAAGGAAGTGAACGCAAGATTGTTGAAAGGACTAGATGTTAAGGGGATACTTTAAAATCTTCTATGTGCATTACAAAATAAATTGCGTTAAAAAATAAATTTTCTTCCCAAATATTGCCTTTTCAATGGGGCTTCAGTTGCATAGAAATTTACGGAGCTTCAGTTTGAGTTACATTAGTCTTATCTTGTCTCTTTATTTGCAGGAAATATTGAAAGCGTTAATTGGTTTTGTAGACGTTGCTGGCCTCTACTTTGCTCTGACTCAATTGACACACAGGAACATCTCCCAAAATCATAAATTTCAAGCAGTGGGCCTTGGTGAGACCTGATGAATTTTGTAAAGAAACTATTGATTTTTCTTTAATTTTTATTTGGCGGCATATTTCTAACATTTGTGGTGGCTGTTCCCCTGTTGGCAATTGGCAGGATGGGCTTTTGCTGATTCTGTCCTGTATAGATTGGCACCTCTATGGGTGGGTGCTAGAGGATTGGAATTCACTTGGGATTACATTTTGCAAGGCCTTGAAGCAAATGCAAATCTGGTAAAACTTATTTTCTTCTTGCTTATACTTATAATTATTAAGTTTGAGGATTCCGTATTGTATGCTAGTACTTCTGTATTTGTTAGTTAAGCTGCAATTATTACTTGAATTTTGGAGTGAGACAGCCATTGCCTCATTTTCAGTTTTCTTGCTTCTTATTCAGGTGTTGAGCATATCCCTTGCTGCATTGGGTTCTTTGATGTGGCTACGGAAAAACAAACCTAAGACGTTAGTTCCTATCATATACTTGTGTGCAGGAATTGTTGCAACCATGCCATCTATCACAAGGTTTGGCATTTCTACCATTGCAAACTTTGTCATAGTTGTTATCTCTGTCTGATTGATGTCCCTGCATCAAATTCAAGATGAATGATGATTCATTTATTAGCCTGTGTCCTTTTTCCCTTTGTGAATTGTGGTAACGATGTCAGGGGATGTTTTTTATTTTGCCACTATGATGTTTTCTTCTTCTAAACATGAAATAGACACTGGGTCCAAGCATGTTAGATGTAAAAGAACAATTGTTTTCGCGTTGCCCGTTTTGTAGCTTTCGTTTGCTATGGCTCTCATGGAGTAGCAGTGTTGTTTCGAATGCATGGTTTTTAATTTTTAGGAATGGCTCTTAAATATGTATTCTGTTATTGTTTTTGCAGCTATCTAAGGCGAGGCCTGGGCTGGCACTTACCAAAGGTTGTTGGCTTTGAACTCTTCACTTCTCTAGTGATGGCTTTTATCAGTTGGCAGCTCTTTTCTGCGTGTCAGAGACCCTCTACATGAGGGATCCCATCATTACTTTCCCCTACGGCTGCATTCTTTACTCAAATCAAGAAAGGAGTGTGATTCTCTCAGTGATATCAAAGATTTTTTAGTTTGGACTATTGTTATGGTTCTTCGAATTTCTAAATTTTGTGTAGGATGGACCGATTCCTTGACATATGCAAAGCTTAGATACAAATTTTTTTTCGCCGGTGTAACTTTATATTAAGCAGTACTAGCGAGAGAAACTTAAACAGGGGAATTTGTTCAACTTTTGTTGCTTACTGGGGAAACTTATAGTAGCAACGCAATTCACTCTGTTAACCCGCTGCAGTCGAAATCATTCCTATTGAAGAGCAAAACAAAACTGAAAAGATAGACCCGTTCGCCATAGATGATTGCCGGTGTGGTCGCAATTGCCTGCAACTGATAACTTGGGTTCCAAAATCAAATTGTTATACCGATTTATTTTGCTTGGATATGAGATGAATATTTAGATTTAAGCTCTCAGTTTACATTTAACTTTTGTTCCCTTCTTTAACGACGGTTTCCCTCCTTCACCCACTCAATCATACCCTCGAGCAGGTCATCATAAGAAAATAGTACCAAATCCACTACAACAAACATAACAACCAGCTGAAAAAACCCTAGCTAGCAAGGCTTGTGCTCTATGGCTTTTCACGGCTTGAAACGCAGCTGATGCCTCTAGCAGCCTAGACACGGGAGCTATTTATGGTGCCTATCTCCTTCACCTAGACCGTGATATAAGAAGCGGTTTCCCTCCTACAAATGCCGAATTCTCCACATTGGGTAGGACATTCGATTAGAATAAAATCAGCCGTTAACTCAGTAGTCAATGGACAAAGCTCTTCTGTAAATGAGATGTCATGAACAATTTCCGTCAACCACATTATTTTCCAATCAAGGCATAGCGCAACGCAAGGACCTGATTGCCTGTTCCATTTAGATGATGGTCGATATTTTTTTAATGTGGAATCAGATTTTATAGCTTCTTTCCATATTACATACTACCAAGAACATGACTTCGTTAAGATTACATGAACAACAGTACTTAGTTGGTCAATTATTTTAAGTACAGATTAATAAGCAACCGCGACTTAACAAAGTTGCAACAGCTGCAAACCAGTCTGCCAATACGGCACAAAACTAGTTGCTCACTTGACACTCGGTTAATCTTCTTCAAGCAGTTCATCGTTCTCAACGCTCTTCCTTGATTTTCTTCTACGCTTTCCTGATGCTGGAGAACCAACTGGAGTTAGAAGAGTAACCTCTGGCACAACCCGGAAAATTTTGACATCCAGGCAAAAGGAGTTGTTCACGGGACTACCGGGCTCAAAAACACAGACATCAAACTCTTCCAAGTTGTTGTCCACAGCAAAATGCTTCCACCCAGAAGTAAGTCCCGCGCAATTGCGTAATTGGTTGTAGTTAAACCTAGTACGCCACTCTCTCTCCCCATATCGTAAAAATACATCTTGATTTTCAAGAGAGATGTATTTTGTCACCCAGTCCGAAGGGAGTAACTGATCATAAAACAAAACCAACATCAAAAATTAGACATCCAACAGCAAAGAATTGCAATATTTTTGCTTGGTTAATGCTGAAGACGGGTAAGGTGAGTAAAGTGAAGACAGACAAACTCTTGAAGAACTTATGCAAGGTCAAAGTCTATGGGAAAGAAAACTTCACCACGTAAAATCTCTTGTACACATGTGAAGGTTTCATGATTACTAGCAAGCCCCCATTATTTGATACTAAGATTTCTGCTTCAGCCAACTCCCGGGTACGGTCTTTCTCCTCTTCAGTTATAGGCCTTCTATTTGAGACATACTGCAAGCCATATCCCCTTCTTCTGGTGGGTGTATGTTCAGCATCTAAATTATTGGCAAATCAAACTAACAAGGTTAACTACATATTTCTTGCAAAACAAAAAGGCCCCATTCTTTTCATACTAACAATCACAAGGTTTGAACATGGTTAGTACAACCACGAGTTTCGAGTAACCAGCCAAGCAAGTTTGACAAATATCAAAGTTGAAGTTTATAAACTGCCCAAAATTGAAAGATTTTGTAAATTATTGGTAGAGATAACTGCGATTATGACTTGAAGGCATTCTTTAAAGGGATGAAACGTAAGCAAAACAAATACCAGATTTGGGCACCAGTTGCACTTGCACATTGCAAGGAGAAGATCCTTTTATTGTTGCACTGCGGCGGCTCCTAATGGGACGAACTGCAGTAAGCTTTCTGCGACCTCTGTTTTCTGTAGTCGGGGTGATGACTTGCACTTCTGATGGTAACACAATGAGGTCATCATCCCTAGACTTTTCCGGCGAAGCGCATATGACATTCTCTGAACACGCATAGTTGATTTCATCGCAAGAAGTTTCCCTCAATTTCCGCTTCGTCGAGCTACCGCCATTATCATTTTTACTATTGTCATGCTTCTTCACAAAATATGTTACCTCCTTCTCACACAAATTTTGCCCATCAAATATCAAAACCTCAAAAAGGGACTCGCCGTTGTATTTAAAGACCAGTAAATCATTCTCCACCAAAAAATGATCATTCGCAAACTCTCGCCAACCATGTTTAAAGAACACGGAATTGCCCACAGTCGCCAATCCAACCTTCCATGTACCACCACCAGGACCTTTAAGGGTCACAGAATCAGGCAGTTTCTTTTTCTCAGAAAACTTTTTGGGGATGGCCTGCAATTTCAAGCACAAGCGAATTTCAGATTTCATCTTTCAGAAATAAAAGCCAGACTTTGGGCTTCAAATCTAACCTTTTAAAGCGAAGAATTGTGCAAATGATTCTAGAATTAGCTAACATATGAATTTACTAGAATGTGGGAATACCAATTCCAAAACTAAAATCGTAAAAGTCTTATAAACTAAGACCCAGCTGAGTCTCCAGACTCCCATGAATGAGATTATATGAACAAACTATCTTTTGACACTAAATATGCAAATTAGAAAAAGTAGGACCGGTAGTAATTAACATTGAAAAGCATTGGTAGTGAAATCATGTTTTGAAGAGAAAATTCACAAAAACAAATACAATCATATTTATCGTTTCTGTTTCTACAATATCTTAAACCCTAAACCCAAAAACCTGAAAAGATAGTAGTTCTACGTACATTTCCCCATAGGAAAAAAAGAAAAGGAAAAAGAAAGTCTTAGTCATCTCTAAACTCAAAAGGGTGTGGTACATAAGCGATTAAAATAAATAAAACTGACCAGCTGCTGATGAAAACCATCAACCAGAAACTGAGAGAAGTGGATGTGTTTGAAATGGGCCCAATAAATATCTTGTTCCCATTTTGAGTCGTCCATGGCCGATCGCCCTGCTTCTTAAGAACCTGCAGATCTCTCAAGTCCCAAATCCCAAACAAAAAGAGTTGGTGATAACAAAACCAAACACTATTACTCAAAACTAATGTAATTAAGATCAAAACATCCCTTGACGAGAAAACTAGAAAACAAGAACAAAAAACAAAAGAAAAGAAAAGGGTCGCAACTGAACTAAGAGGGAAGGAGAAGCCTCGGGATTTAGAATCCAGAAGGGTTCATCTTCAAAATATATATATATATATATATATAAACCCTGAGGGCACGGTTCCAACCACAGCAACCAGATCCAACAATTTCTTTGTTTTTTATTTTGTGAAATAAGAGCTAGAAGCCATATCCTCGTACACTTACACGAGTTGTGAAATTGGAAGAAGAATTGCCCCAAATACGAGATTTTTTTTTTTTTTTTTTTACTTATTTTTTTGTGTTGCACGGCCTCGCAAGGATCAAGTAGGAAGAATGAGTCCATAGCGGTTTTTGATAAACATCAATCAGGCCACTCCCACTTGAAATAAAAGATACGCGGTTATTAGCTCGAGTTATGTTAGTTTTAACTCTTTTTTGAATAAAAAATTTAAATTATATAATTTAAACAGTAATATAATTTAATATTTTGATGTGTAGTTAAAGTATTAATTTAAACAAAATATTTTATCTAAATTTGTGTTTGAATAAATATTGAAAACTTTAATTTAAAACACGAAAAAAAATATTTAATTAAAGAATAAATATAAAATATATAAAAAAAGTTATTTAATTAAAAATAATATTAAATTAAAAATATAAATATATAAGAGTAAAACCACTGTTCAATATTAGTTCAAAATGTTGAAATAAAAATGAATTTAAACTTTTTAGTTAGGTAGTTTAATCTAAGTTGAACTGCAACTTTAATTCAAATTAAATGCTCCATCAAACATCAATTTAGGGTCTGTTTGGTAAATAGATTCGAATTAATGATTTGATTTCAGTTAGTGTGATTTAAATTAGAATTTGAGTTAATGATTTAAATTGTTATCTAAATTGGTGTTTGGATGTGCATTTAGGTTTTAATTTAAGTATGAAATAAAATTAGAATTTGTGTTTGAAGAGGTAGTGAAAATAATTTTTAATTTACTAATAATCTAATAAAATCTTAATGTTAATGATCCTAAAAACTATGCAATATGGATCTTAATTTATTCATCTCTTCACTAAGAATACAATGAAAAAAGAATCATCTCAATTGAATATCAAATGAAGAAGTTATGATTTTATGATTTTTTTCCTCTAATAAAAGAGATAATTTTAGTTTTTATTGTAGTAGAAATATTTGAATATCTAAATTTTAAATGATGATAATTTTAAAAATTTTGATTCTTAATACTCAAAGATTCAAATTTTATAAAAAATAAATATGTATATAAAAAAATTTTGATACTTAAATCTAAATTTAAATTTATTAAATTTAAATAATACTTGAAATTAAATTGTAATAACCGTCTAAATTGTGTCAAATTAAACCGAAGGAGTCAAACAAACTGGGTGATAGTTGCTTATTTGTGTTGTCGGTGACTGGCGACCTCTTTTGTTTTTGCTCTCTAAAAGAACAAAAAATAAAAAATAAAAAACGTTATTTTACAGCTCCAGCTCAGATGTTAAGAAAGAGATAGTACAGAACGTCAGAACCGGTCCTTGGTTTTCTTTTTTAACCCGAGAATATTACCTTATGCCATAAACTCGGTACTTGCAAAGACTCGGCATTTGGAGTTTTTTCGCAGCCAATAAATATCATTCAACTATGGTACTTAGGAGATTTGCTTAATAATTATAGTATATAAAAATTTTATATTATAATTTTTATTGTAACATACAATAAACTTATACCATTAACAATTTAATTAGTTTGAACTACTTTTACAATGACCTTAAAATATTTTGAATTATTCTCTTGATGGTTTGTTGGTCTTATCCTTTGTGTTGCAAATAGGATGTTAATATTTTTTTTCTTTTTTGTTTTTGGGTTACAATGCTTTGTTGACTTATCAGCTGAAATGAATGATAATTACGAAAGAGATATAAAAAGTGAAAATCTAATCCGAGAAAAAAATCTACATTCACCGGAATTGGTTGAGAAAAGAAATTCAAAAGACAGAAGAATGGATGGATCATGTACAAGTAATTTTATGCAATGAGTTCCTCGTTTAGGATCTTAGGATTCTCTAGCTAGCCAATTGAGGCTAACTCAATGTGTTTAGTATGGTGGTTGAAACTATAAATATTGTAACATATGGAAACTTTATA
Organism: Artocarpus heterophyllus; assembly: GCA_025403435.1. Lineage (NCBI taxonomy): Eukaryota > Viridiplantae > Streptophyta > Magnoliopsida > Rosales > Moraceae > Artocarpus > Artocarpus heterophyllus. The sequence continues at coordinate 5,899,797 of CM046333.1, forward strand.
CTATAGTAATTTTTTTTTACTGTAGCATGTGAGAGTTTTATACTGTTTATAGCTGAAAAGTTAATTAAATCCAATTTTACCAAACAGGCTATTAGTATGTGTTTCTTTCATAAGACAACTTACAAAAATGCCCCCCTAAATGAACACTTTTTCAAGATTGTTCTCCTAAAAGGCTTTTTTTAAAACTCTCATTTAATTAAAAATAATAATTTATTAAATGACCAAGATACCTTTCTCTCAAAATAGAACCTGTCAGGTTCCATCCCAGGACCTAATTGAACAACCCGCCTCTGATAGCAAAAGCAAAGTGTCAAATTGTAACATGCTAGATTTTAATTTGAAATCTACCAGATTTCAACCTTTCTTTTTTTTTCTAAACAAATAAACGCCAACCGCCTCCGGTTGCCAACGCGGATGCATGGTTATAACCTATTATGTTCCAATTTAAAATCTACTAGATTCTAATATTTTTTTACACCTACCATATTTTCGTTTTAAAACCTTCCAGGTTCCTTCCCTAAACTAACTAGAACTTGCTAGATTCCAACATAAAACCTGTCAGGTTCTGTCTCAAAACTCGGCCAAAAAAACAAAAACAGATCTATAAATCTAAAACTGCAAGCAAAGGAATTACATCAAAATTTACAATTTTCAATTTTCAATACTATGCTCAAAAAAACTCATAAACAAAATTCCTCTAATTTTCTTTCTTTTCAACCAAAATTCCTAAAACAAATTCATTTGAAATCACATTGAAAAAACAAACAGTAAATAATTCGACCTGACAAAGAAAATTACGCTGAGCTACAAATTAGGTTAAGACCATGAAATCAAGAGCTCTCTCTGTCATGTTCGTCGGATTTTCTCACTAAACACTTGAGAAATCACAAGATCCATAAAAAAATTAGAGTGTACAAACAAAAATCACAAAAAATCTCTCAAAACAAAACACAAGTCATAGTGCAAAATCTCAAAAAAAAAAAAAAAAAAAAGAAAATTGGTGAAGGGCGGCCGCTGATTTCCTCCATGCCATTGCGACATTGTCGTTGTCGCCATCGCCATTCGAGACAAGAATGGCATAGATCTCCAAGGCGACGGAAGGCGGAGGCCACAGTCTCCTTGACTCATTGCCACAACGAAGATCTCTAACTATGGATGCGCGAGATCTCCATGGCTTCGTCTCGACGGCGTTGCAACCTCGGCGAGCATAGCGATGACTCCATGATCTGCCCGTGCTGGTTGTTGCATAGTCCTAGACGAACTCCCACAATGGACGATCGCACCAGTGCTTCCTCGACGAAGGATTACCAAACCGGCGGTGGAGATTCACGCAAGGAGAGAGCCGCCATGAAGAAGATTACGGGAGGGGAAAGGGGGGATGTCAGGGAGGCAGAGAGGGGGGAGGCTGAGAAGATGGCAAAGAGAGAGAAAGAGAGGAGAGAAATAGAGGAGAGAGAGAGAGAGCATGGGAGGCTCGAAGAGAGACAGAGGGGGTGTTTGGCAGTGGTGGGAACCACTCAGTTCCCACCACAATTTTAGTTATAAACAGTGTAAAGCTCTTATATGCTACAGTAACAATAAAAAAATGTGCTACAGTATAAAACTCTCACATGCTACAGTAAAAATGGTTCCCACCACTAGTTCTCACCACCCTTCCAAACACCCTAAGAGTGTGGGAGGAGCGAGGGACAGATTGAGAGAGAGAACAAGCAAGGTTTCTAAAAATTTTGAAACTGAATTATAATGGGTAGGTTAGTAAATTTTTAATTAGTATTTTAAAAAATAAAATAAGAAAGCATAATTTTAAAAAGTAAAAAAAAAAAGACAGTGTTATATAAAACTAAAAAATATAAAGGTAAAGTAAGAGATTTTATAGAGAAAAAGTTTATTAAACTATTTTAATTTTTTTATCATACAAATGGCAATAGAATTGGGTATTTATAGGAAGATTTTAGCCGTAATTGCTACAGTAATCATAGCCACTATAGCTACAATAACCATGGCCACCATTGCTATAGTACCATATGCTGATGTTAGCGCTTATTTCATCATGAATATATAGATCTAATTTTGAACACTAATTCTTAGCGGACATACACAATTGATTATTCATAACACTCCCCTTGAATGTCCACCATTTTATGATACCTCGTTAAAAACCTTTGCTCGGAAAAACCCATTAGGATAAAAACCATAGCGAAGGGAAAAAGAGTACATCATTTTTGTAAAGATACTCCATGCTGCCTCGTTAAAAACCTTACTAAGAAAACCCTGTGGGACAAAACTATAGCAAGGGAAAAAGAGTACAACTGGTGTAGACTCTCCCTCAAGTTAACACCAGTTGTTATTTACAAATATCTCAGATGACGCATCCTGATATTGTATACATGTCGTCTAAAAGTTGATGTAGGAAGTGCCTTTATGAAAAGATCTGCAACATTGTTGCTTAAGCGAGTGTATTGAACATCAATATCTTTATTCTTTTCAAGCTCTTGGGTGAATGACAAAAAATTTGGAGGTATATGTTTTGTTATGTCACTTTTGATGTATCCTTTCTTTATCTAAGTGACACATGCGTTGTTGTCTTCAAACAATACTGTTGGATCCTTATCAATTGGTAATCCACAAGTGGTTTGGATATGTTGAGTCATGGACCTTGACCATACACATTCTTGACTCGCTTCATGGAGTGCAATGACTTCAGCATGATTTGATGAAGTAGCAACTAGCGTTTGCTTTTGTGAACGCCAAGAAATCGTCGTACCTCCATGTATGAATACATATCCAGTCTGAGATTTAGCTTTATGTGGATCTGACAAATAACCTGTATCTACATAACCAATTAGTCCTTGTTTTGATTCTTTGGGATAAAATAATCCCAAGTCAATTGTTCCTCGAAGATAACGAAATATATGCTTAATTCCATTCAATGTCTCCCTGTAAGAGCTGAACTAAATCTTGCTAATAAGTTAACAGTAAAAGCAATATCTGTTCTTGTACAATTAGCAAGATACATAAGAGCTCCAATTACACTTAAGTATGGTATTTCTGGACCAATAACCTCTTCATTATCTTCACAAGGACAGAATGGATCTGTTTCCACGTTGAGTTATTTGTTTACCATTGGGGACTTAAAGGATTTGCTTTGTCCATTTTAAAACGTTTTAAGACCTTTTCGGTATAATTTGATTGATGCAAAAGTATTCCACTTTGTAAATGCTCAATCTGTAGACCAAGACAATACTTGGTTTTTCCAAGGTCTTTCATTTTAAATTCCTCCTTTAAGTATATTACTGTCTCAAGAATTTCTTTATGAGTTCCAATGATGTTTAAATCATCAACATAGACAGCAATAATCACATATCCATATGTTGTTTTCTTAATAAAAACACATGGGCAAATAGGATTATTTTCATATCCTTTCTTTAATAAGTATTCACTTAAACGATTATACCACATGCGTCCAGATTGCTTCAACCCATACAATGATTTTTGTAACTTGATCAAGTACATTTCTTTGGGTTTTGAACTTGATGCTTCAGGCATTTTAAATCCCTCAGGGATTTTTATATAAATATCACTATCAAGTGATCCATACAAGTATGCTGTAACAACATCCATAAGACGCATTTCTAAATTTTTGAAAACTGCTAGGCTGATTAAATATCTAAACGTAATTGCATCCATTACTGGAGAATACATTTCTTCATAATCAATTCCAGGTCTTTGTGAAAAACCTAGTGTAACAAGTTGAGCTTTGTACCTTACAATCTCGTTTTTCTCATTTCATTTCTGCACAAAGAACCATTTATATCCTACAGGCCACATAGCTTCAGGTGTGAGAACAATAGGTCCAAAAACTTTACGCTTATTAAGCGAATTTAATTCAGCCTGCATAGCGTCTTTCCATTTAGACCAATTGTGACTATTTTTACGTTCAGCAATAGATCTTGGTTCAGGATCCTCATTTTCAATGACACACGCCACTGAGTAAGAAAATATTTCATTAAAATCCTCTATTTTATTTCGATTCTACAATCCTTCTGTATTTACATAATCAATAGAGATCTCATGATTTTCTAAACTTTTTGGGTTCTGGTCAACATCAAGAGTCTCTTGATTTATTTCATTTTGTGTTTCTTCTGGAACACATTCATCTACATCGGGGTCATCATGTTTTTTAACTCCTTTTCTCTTTCGAGGATTTTTATCTTTGGAACCGATTGGCCTACCACGCTTCAGGCGTGCCGTAGATTCATGAGTGACTGCATTTTCAATTTGTCCTTTTGGGACTTCAATTCGAGCAGGAGCATTAGCAGCTGGTATATGTGATTTAGTCACTCGTTTTGTATCTGTGAATGCAGAATTTGGTTTGCTATATTTTGTAAGTGCATAATCTTTTGCACTTCTAATTCACACTGTTTTGTGTAAGGATCAAGATACAATAGAGATGGTTCACACCATGTAATTTCTTTTTCCAGTTGTTTCTTATCTGCCCCTAATGTCAGGAAAACTGCCTCATTAAAATGACAATCAGCAAAACGTGCCGTAAAAACATCTACAGTTTGAGGCTCAAGATATCTGATGATGGAAGGGAATTCATAGCCAACATATATTCCCAGTCTTCTCTGGGGACCCATCTTTGTGCGTTGTGGTGGAGCAATTGGTACAAATACCGCACAACCAAAAATTCTTAGATGGGAAATATTTGGTTCTTGACCAAATGCTAGTTGTAATGGAGAGTATTTATGATAAGCACTTGGTCTAATGCGAATTAATGCCACAGCATGTAAAATTGGATGACCCTATACAGAAATAGGAAGCCTTGTTCTCATTATTAATGGTCTAGCAATAAGCTGGAGATGCTTAATTAATGATTCAGCCAAACCATTTTGTGTATGTATATGAGCAACAGCATGCTCAACAATAATCCTAACAGACATATAATAATCATTGGTAGCTTGGGATGTAAATTCACTAGCATTATCAAGTCTAACTTTCTTGATTGTATAATCAGGAAATTGTGCTCGTAACCTGATTATTTGAGCTAAAAATCTCACAAATGCCACATTACGAGTTGATAATAAACAAACATGTGACCATCTACTAGAGGCATCTATCAATACCATAAAACATATGAATGGTCCACATGGTGGGTGAATAAGCCCACATATATCACCTTGAATACGTTCAAGAAACATAGGCGATTCCCTATTAATTTTAACTGGTGATGGTTTCAAAATCAGTTTTCCAAGAGAACAAGCCGCACAAGGACTTTTACTTGTTTGAAGGAACTTCTGGCCCTTCCATGGATGTCCATGTGAATTTTTAATAATTCTTCACATCATTGATGAACCAAGATGACCTAATCGGTCATGCCATAAATTTAATATCCGAGGATCTTCCTTAACTACCACATGTGATTCAATTATATTTAAATATGTATAATGCAATCCCGAGGAAAGGTTTGGTAGTTTTTTTAATATGTACTTCTTTTCAGAAATTTCATTAGTAATATACATATATTTTTTATTATCTTCAGTCCCAGACTGAGTATCATATACGTGAAGGTATATGTCATTAAAACTCAACAAATTCCTGTTGGATTTTGGTGAAAATAATGCATCATTGATGAAAAACTTTGTTCCTTTTGGCAATATGAAACTAGCTTTACCAATTCCTTCAATCAAGTCTGTAGGACCTGATATTGTATTTACAATTGCCTTTGTTGGTTTTAGTTCTGAGAATTACCTTTTACTTTTAAGGATAGTGTACGTTGCACCACTATCTGGTATACAAATATCCCCATCATTAATATTGAAATTTGCTCCTTCATTAGTGCAATCCATATTAAGCTTCACATAAAATAGACAATTTCATAAGAATAAAGTTTCAAACAAATTATTTAAGGAACATTTTATTCAATAAACATAACATTAATACATCCAAAAACTACAAGTAAAATATAACATAGTTTTATATTTACTGACTAGTTGTCACCATGATCCTTGTCAATAAAATCATCAGTAAAATCTGAAGCATCAAGGTGTATTAAATCATCTAAAGGATCTACATGTTCAACAAAATTTACTTCCTTTCTGTAACGCCCCTATATGGGGGTTAACAGTTTTTAATGAGATAAAATAAAATAAATAATAAAAGTAAAACCTTAAAAATTAAAATTTACCCGGGACTTAAATGAAAACTCTCAACTCAAAAATAAAAATATAAACGACAAATAAACCACAGTTTTAATGTAGCACCTTAAATTTAATAATATAAACTGTTGTCATCATCATTTTAACCCTCAACACATTGTAATACAGTCACAGAAAGTAACAATTGATGCTTACATTAGCATGAAGAACATACTCAACAATTGAAGCAATCCCAATGTAATATAGCTACATCACGTCCTCAACTATATTTCTCGTAGCCACCTCACACTTAGTGAGTCCTGAAAAGATATAAACATAAGGGAATGAGCAACACTATGCTCAGTAGAGAAAGCCATTACTCACCTTTAGGTTTTTATCATTACCACATTAAAATCTGCATAGTTAGTAAGTTACATCACATTCCAGATTATGAGGTTTATTATGATCACATCTTATGGATACCGTAGTTAATCATTACCAAGTGTCATAATTACACATTTATACAAATATTACCAATCATCATTGTTCCTAGGTATCCATGTTAAATTGAGTATCACTCAACTCATCGAAACCCAAATGGGCGCACTTGATCACCCTATAAACATTCCAAGGGTGTTCCGGTGAGGGGACATCAAGCCCCGAGTCCTCACCAAATCGATTCCTGTACAGTGTGTTCTGGGACTTTCAACCCAAGGAAGCGTCATCACCTTCCCCCTATTTTACCTTTTTGGGTATTCATGCCCAAGGACGTAACCGTCGCCCTCTTCATGTCTCACAATTTCTCTATATTGAATCATTATCAATAGAGTTAGTTTTCCTAACCATGCTTCTCAATTTATAACATGTGTCAATTCATTATGTTCCTCGCCGTACAATACAAGACGAGTCCATGTCATAGTTTCATATGTGATAATCATATAATATCAGTTCAACATAGATATATATATTGCGGCAAAACAATCAATTTTAATTCTATAAAAACCTTACAAAAGATGAGTAATAGAATCCCTACCTTTCAAGCTTATCAACAGTCTCTTAATCCTGGAATCAATTAACGTTAGCTCCATACTCCCTTGATCTTGAACTCCAAGCAAAACAGATCCAGTTGTATCTCGCTGTATCTACGAAGCATCCTCTGTAGTGCTCCTCGAGCGACTATGAATGGCTAGGAATGCTTCCTGGAGATCATACATTCTTGGAAACGTCATTCTGGACTCCGATACTGCTGTTTGAATCGCCTCGATTCGCGTGCAGTCGGTACCGGATGATTTTCATCGGAGTGGAATTTGCTCAAACGGAGGTCACCATTGCATCCAGAGCATCGAAACGAGTCAGGAGGCGGTCTCGGATCTTCGATCGGAGGTCCGGATCACAAAATTCCAATTTAGCCTTTGACTGGCCGTTGACCGGCGTTGACCACCGTTGACCGGCGTTGACCGACTTTGACCGTCGTTGATCGGCGTCAATCGGGGTCCGTTGGCAGCTGGGCTCGGGCCTACCCCCCCTAAATCGACCCTTCTGAGTCCAATGGCGGGGTCAATTTCACCCAATTCTGCCTCTAACATAGCGGGTCGTGAAGTACAACGTCGGTAGAAATGGATGAGCTCCGATCTTGATTCTCCGACGATGGAAACCTGAAATTGGCTGAGGGCTTTTGCTACCCATCCTCCTATGAGCATTTCCCCTCATCCAATTTGAAGAAACGTGGCTGGGAAGAGCCAAAACGGAGGCTCCCGCGGCGGTTGACGGCGGCGTTGGCCGTTCTCCGACGAAACCGGCTCCTTCCGTGCAATTGATCGAGGGGTTTTACTCCCCTTGATCCTCTGAACTCATTGGGAGGGGTGGTGTCAGTCACCTCCTCCGGCAAGGCGGAGTTCCACCATGGGGGCGGCGGTGCACGGCGGCAATAGGCGGGCGGAGCAATCCGGCGGTTGTTGAGCTGCCACCAAGGGTGGGTTTTGTTCCTCTCATCACGGTGGTCGTGTAGGAACAAGAATCACGTCGATCGGACGTCGGACGGCGAAGATATCTCGTCGGAAAGAAATGGGTTTTGCCGCCACTTTGGGCGGCGCGTGTGGTCTCCTCCGGCGGCGTTTTGGGCGGCGCGGCACCTCGTTGGACTCAGCTCGTCGAGAGCTTTCCATTGGTGCGGGAGGTGTCGAAAACGGATGCCGAAATCTCAGACGATCTTTGAGGAGAGAGAGAGAGAGAGAATTTTTAGAGAGAGAAAGTAGAGAGAGAGAGTTTCGAATTATGAGAGATTTTCTGATTTTTTTTATATATATACTAGGTAATTAATCTAATTACCTTAATACCCTTAGGAGAATAACGGGTGTCACAGCTCTACCCCCCTTAAAGAAATTTCGTCCTCGAAATTTCAATTCTAGTAATACTAGTAAAAATTATGATTCCAATTCTGAGTCTAAACCGTTAATGCTGTTTATCCTCCAAATTTAAGTTATCGTATCTCCACTTATTTACTTGCATAATAAATCTTACTCCTAAATCCCTCAATGAGAGTATTTCTGACGAGTTTCAACTTATAACACCATATAATAGTCTAAGAATCTGATCAGGCATACATATTGACCATATCATGATTCCAGTCCTTCATTGTCCATAGACTGTGATTTACAATCACATTTAAGGAGATTGCCAGAGAAATTTTATATACTTCATCTTTAGGTTCCTTTTCCTTTTTGAGTAAGGAAAAGTCAAATATATTTGATTTCATACCTCAACTAATAAACTAAAACATAATCATAAAACATATATTACAAACACTTTTATTCAAAACTATACATTAAACTTACTCATAGAGATATTAAACAGAATCTCAGAGTTGCAGACAAACCCGACATATTTTCATTAAACAGCTATCCTCATGACACAAACATTCAATCCAAATAATATACTCATATTTCATATGGAATATCTTCATAACTGACTCTGGTACTTCCACATAATATTAACAGAATATTTCACATTACAAACATAATACGGATACGTTTCGAGAGTACAAGGCACTCCGTACCCAGCTATCCATATCATGCATGCTTAGAGGATACAAAAACATCGATAAACAAAAGATCGGACCTTAAGAAGGATGCGTTTCGAGAGCATCAAGTACTCCGTATCCGGCCATCCCGGCATTAGGCTCAATGAATCTAAAAGATTGAACAACAACGTACCACAAGAAACACAGAATACAGGGCAAACGGTTATTCGTAACACACGAAATACGGACACACATGCCTATATGCCAAAGATAAAACAAAAAGATTACAGATGGAGATTCAAATCAATTGGCCGCTCCTTGCTTTCCCTTTCCCATTCAAGCTTGGATGTTGCAGTGTCAGATTCTGGATGTATGATTTGCATTTTATCTATCAATTCCTCAGCTGTTGAAGCAGTGACAAAGATTTGTCTCTCCGATTCTGTAGTGATGTTTTCTTCCACAGCGTAATCTAGAAATTTCAAAAGACCGTCATAAAAACCCTTTACGTTCAGCAGTCCCAAAGGTTTGGAATAAAAGCCCAACAATTGCCCACAAGCAACTATAAATATTTCCTCAAGAGTACCTAGACCACCAGGTAATGCTATAAAAGCATCAGAATTATAGATTATGTCTTTAAAATTTTTAGGGATACTCCTGACTCCTTCTCCCTTACCTATGGCTTCCTTACAAAGGTTTCCTTCAACTGGAATATGAGGCCAAATTCTTACATCAGTAGCGTCACTAGACCTAGCTGCTAGTGCCATATTTACCATCATTTTTATACTACCACCCCCATAGATTATGTTAATCTTCTTGCGTGCTAGGACTTGCCCTAAGTGATTTGCAGCTTCTAAATAAGCTTTATCTTTTCCAAGGCTGGAACCACAAAAGACACAGACATTCTTTATTTTCTTCGTGGACTAGGAGGTAGACATATTTGGTTTATAGAAGTGGTTGCTTAATGTCTGCTCCACTTAGACTTCGGGTTCTACATGAGTTTTTAAAGATGAGAAATACACAAAAAGGGCTAAAGAGATAGACGAGTAGGTAATGAAAAGGTAATCCAAAGATTTAAACAAAATTTTGTGCGGATAAGAAAGTAAGATAAGGTGATTGATAGTTTACAGAAAATCTGATTCACTTTTTGAAAAAGATTAGACTCTAATTGTATAACTTTTGACAATTGAGAACAATTTGACAAAAGACCCTCTTGACACAACTGTAGACTTTTTGACAAATATACACCAAGTCTAGAAATTTAATATAAACGACAAATACTGTAGAACTTTTGAAATTTGAGACACAAATCTTGAAATATCTGGATAAGTTTTTCAAAATTCAAACATATTACTGTACCGTATGTGACGTGTCTGATAAGATAATATATTTTATTATATATATATATTTAAGAAAATCATAAATTAAATAAGATATTAACACTTACTGTATCAATCTAATAATCACAATTATTTCAAACACAAAAGCAAATATTCTGAGTAAAAGAAAAACACAAACTGTTGAACATCAGCTAAAACTGCTTCAAATAAGTAAAGACTAAATAACCTTTATAGAGCGATGACTTATTCCCCATCCAGTTTTCTTATGGCTTGGCAAACAGGATCTAGAAATACCATATTCCTGAGGCATTGTCTTTCTGTATAAAATTTAGGCCAGAGTTTAAAAATAGCTCCTTGAACATATCCACTAGGGTGACCGTGGAGAGGAGGATGGATGCTATCCAAGTTCTCCTTTGAAAGTCCATCCCTACAAAACCTTATTTTATCCTCTCTATTCGTTGACATATAACCAGGTGAAGTACATTTACCGTTACAATTTTGTCTTCCACATTTGTTACAAGTGACCACGATGGCACGGGCTCTTCTTTTCATTGCACTACGACTGGTACCCGTTCCTGGTAAACCGATATCTTGACTAAAGTCACTCGGACGGATTTTCCCCTCTATTAACATTCTCACATCACAAGGGATACCAAAACGCATAAGAATCCACAACCGAGTAATTCTAGCCTTGTATTTCTTTCTGAGAATCTTTTGGGAGAGTGATGGGAAATACTTTCTCAGGTGTTGGTACTTTGGGTCCATGATGAGATGAAAGAAGAGTAAATAGAAAGGAAAAATTAAGATAGTAAATTGCAGAATCCTAGAATTCCTTCTTCTTTTAGAGGAAAAGAAGAATTTTTAATGAAAAAGAAAAGGATTTGCGATTTAAAGAGAAAATAACAAATTAAGAGAGAAAAAGTGAACTCGGAGAAATAAGCTCCTATGCACAGTAAACGTATATGTAAACAATGATTAAACCACTGTATATGACACGTATAGAGACCACGTGGGAGAGACAGTGTGAATCAAACTGATTTAAGATTTGAACTAGGCCCAAATGTTCTTAGTTGAAAATGGTCAGGTTGTTTTGGGCCTTAACACATTTAGAACGAGTTAAATAACAAACATAAAATTGAAAACCAATTTGTATAAATCTTAAACCCAATTCAAAGTCCACTATAGATAAAGTCAACTATAAACAACAAATCTAATTTAACGACAACAAGGATCTTCCTGAATGATCCAGCAACTCAAATAATTTTGTTTTAATCAAAACCTTATTGAACAATGCATACACCCATATGTTATTCCTAATACTCAACATCTATCAATGGATTCATCATCATTGCTACCAAGGGTTTAGAATGTGACTAACCTTGAAATCAATACGATTTACGTCTTCCAACATAGACCATATCAATGAACAAAGACACTAGATGTTACTACTTAAGAACATCTACAATCCCCACAATTCTACTCATACAATATATAATTTCCTCATATAACAAAACCTTAGGTAACCAAAAGATTCACTGATACACATAAATACAATGTACGTAACGAAATATTCCAATTTTGAGATTCATGCATTCTAGACTTTACACAGTCTCAACAGACCAAAAGTCTAACATTTATCTCTCTCAAGATTCAATACCATGATTCCCAACTTATATCATATTCCTCAAATAAATAGAACTTTCAAGAAAAGTTATTGACACTTATGTGCTCCATCGAATCCACACATAATCATTACTTAGATTTGAATCAATTACGAAAAATTTGGCATATCTATGTCAAACTTTAAAATCAATAAATCAAGCCTTATATTTCTCATTGTTTTTCACGAGACAAAAGGCTTTTAAATCCTCTTATCTATACGAATTTCTCATCGTTTATACGAATTAGATATGCTTATAGATCCTAATATTATACGAATCTCTCATAAGCAATCTACTTATAAACTCATTCCATATAATTATCATTCCCTCATAACTATTAATACTTTCCTTCTATATAATTATTGTACTCATAAACTATTAATATTTTCATTCTATGGCCTTTCCATGTTACATCCTTCTAAACTGTATAAATCAATGTGAAGGTTCATTTTGATGATGACACTGAAAATTCAGCTTCAAAACCATCTCAAAAATATATTTTTTTAAAGTGGTGCTACACTCCCTAGGTTAACCGAACCTAGGCTCTGATACCAAAAATTCTGTAACGCCCCTATATGGGGGTTAACAGTTTTTAATGAGATAAAATAAAATAAATAATAAAAGTAAAACCTTAAAAATTAAAATTTGCCCGGGACTTAAATGAAAACTCTCAACTCAAAAATAAAAATATAAACGACAAATAAACCACAGTTTTAATGTAGCACCTTAAATTTAATAATATAAACTGTTGTCATCATCATTTTAACCCTCAACACATTGTAATACAGTCACAGAAAGTAACAATTGATGCTTACATTAGCATGAAGAACATACTCAACAATTGAAGCAATCCCAAAGTAATATAGCTACATCACGTCCTCAACTATATTTCTCGTAGCCACCTCACACTTAGTGAGTCCTGAAAAGATATAAACATAAGGGAATGAGCAACACTATGCTCAGTAGAGAAAGCCATTACTCACCTTTAGGTTTTTATCATTACCACATTAAAATCTGCATAGTTAGTAAGTTACATCACATTCCAGATTATGAGGTTTATTATGATCACATCTTATGGATACCGTAGTTAATCATTACCAAGTGTCATAATTACACATTTATACAAATATTACCAATCATCATTGTTCCTAGGTATCCATGTTAAATTGAGTATCACTCAACTCATCGAAACCCAAATGGGCGCACTTGATCACCCTATAAACATTCCAAGGGTGTTCCGGTGAGGGGACATCAAGCCCCGAGTCCTCACCAAATCGATTCCTGTACAGTGTGTTCTGGGACTTTCAACCCAAGGAAGCGTCATCACCTTCCCCCTATTTTACCTTTTTGGGTATTCATGCCCAAGGACGTAACCGTCGCCCTCTTCATGTCTCACAATTTCTCTATATTGAATCATTATCAATAGAGTTAGTTTTCCTAACCATGCTTCTCAATTTATAACATGTGTCAATTCATTATGTTCCTCGCCGTACAATACAAGACGAGTCCATGTCATAGTTTCATATGTGATAATCATATAATATCAGTTCAACATAGATATATATATTGCGGCAAAACAATCAATTTTAATTCTATAAAAACCTTACAAAAGATGAGTAATAGAATCCCTACCTTTCAAGCTTATCAACAGTCTCTTAATCCTGGAATCAATTAACGTTAGCTCCATACTCCCTTGATCTTGAACTCCAAGCAAAACAGATCCAGTTGTATCTCGCTGTATCTACGAAGCATCCTCTGTAGTGCTCCTCGAGCGACTATGAATGGCTAGGAATGCTTCCTGGAGATCATACATTCTTGGAAACGTCATTCTGGACTCCGATACTGCTGTTTGAATCGCCTCGATTCGCGTGCAGTCGGTACCGGATGATTTTCATCGGAGTGGAATTTGCTCAAACGGAGGTCACCATTGCATCCAGAGCATCGAAACGAGTCAGGAGGCGGTCTCGGATCTTCGATCGGAGGTCCGGATCACAAAATTCCAATTTAGCCTTTGACTGGCCGTTGACCGGCGTTGACCACCGTTGACCGGCGTTGACCGACTTTGACCGTCGTTGACCGGCGTCAATCGGGGTCCGTTGGCAGCTGGGCTTGGGCCTACCCCCCCTAAATCGACCCTTCTGAGTCCAATGGCGGGGTCAATTTCACCCAATTCTGCCTCTAACATAGCGGGTCGTGAAGTACAACGTCGGTAGAAATGGATGAGCTCCGATCTTGATTCTCCGACGATGGAAACCTGAAATTGGCTGAGGGCTTTTGCTACCCATCCTCCTATGAGCATTTCCCCTCATCCAATTTGAAGAAACGTGGCTGGGAAGAGCCAAAACGGAGGCTCCCGCGGCGGTTGACGGCGGCGTTGGCCGTTCTCCGGCGAAACCGGCTCCTTCCGTGCAATTGATCGAGGGGTTTTACTCCCCTTGATCCTCTGAACTCATTGGGAGGGGTGGTGTCAGTCACCTCCTCCGGCAAGGCGGAGTTCCACCATGGGGGCGGCGGTGCACGGCGGCAATAGGCGGGCGGAGCAATCCGGCGGTTGTTGAGCTGCCACCAAGGGTGGGTTTTGTTCCTCTCATCACGGTGGTCGTGTAGGAACAAGAATCACGTCGATCGGACGTCGGACGGCGAAGATATCTCGTCGGAAAGAAATGGGTTTTGCCGCCACTTTGGGCGGCGCGTGTGGTCTCCTCCGGCGGCGTTTTGGGCGGCGCGGCACCTCGTTGGACTCAGCTCGTCGAGAGCTTTCCATTGGTGCGGGAGGTGTCGAAAACGGATGCCGAAATCTCAGACGATCTTTGAGGAGAGAGAGAGAGAATTTTTAGAGAGAGAAAGTAGAGAGAGAGAGTTTCGAATTATGAGAGATTTTTTGATTTTTTTTATATATATACTAGGTAATTAATCTAATTACCTTAATACCCTTAGGAGAATAACGGGTGTCACACTTTCCTTTCCACATTAGGGATGCCTTATAAAGCTTACATAAATGCTCTGGTGTTCGACAAACTCGGGACCAAGGCCCTTTGGTACCACATCTATAGCATGAATCTTCAGAATTCTTGGAAGAATTTTCATGAACATTTTTCCCTTTATCATGTTTTCCTTCATGATGCTTTTTTTTTATTTTGTGGTTTTTTGTGTGGTAAAAATTCCCTTGACCGCGTCCCCGACCATGGCCACGACCGTGATTTTGTTCAAAATTTTCAATACTTGTAGCATTTGCTTCTGGAAATGCTGTCGAACCTGTAGGACGTGATTGATGATTTTTTATCAAAAGCTCATTGCTTTCTCTGCTACCAAAAGAGAAGAAATTAGTTCAGAATATTTCTTAAAACCACGCAACTGGTATTGTTGTTGTAAAGTTATGTGGGATGCATGAAATGTGGAGTAAGTCTTTTCCAACATTTCTTCATCAGTAATTTTCTCTCCACAAAACTTCAACTGCAAAACTATTCTGAACATGGTAGAGTTATAATCACTGACTTTTTTAAAGTCTTGGAATCGCAGAGCGTTCCATTTATCACGAGTTGTAGGAAGTATAACTTCCTTTTGATGATCGAATCTTTCTTTAAGATCCTTCCATAATACACTTGGATCTTTAACCGTAAGATATTCACATTTCAAACCTTCATCAAGGTGTTTGCGAAGGAAAATCATCGTTTTTGTCTTATCTTGCAATGATGTGATATTGCCTTCTTTGATTGTCTCCAAGAGACCGATTGATTCAAGATGCATTTCTACATCAAGAATCCAAGGCATGTAATTTTTTCCCGTGATATCCAATGCAATAAATTCGAGCTTTGCAAGGTTTGATATGGTGGTAACTATGAGAAATATAAAAGTGATTAGAAACATGACTTTATTAATTCAAAGCATAAGTACTACAAATATTACATGTTGTTAAAATAAATAGCAATAATTAAAAGAGGTATAACTATAAACATTATTGCTACAGCAAAAAGTTGAAATTCAGTTAGGGGTAAATCTAAAATAAGAAGAATGATGATTTGAACAATAACAATAATGATAAGAAATATTGTAACTATACTAAACATTTTGTGAAAAATCTAACTATAGATAATTTCTAGAAAGAAGATAAAATATTGAGTGATATGTAAGAGTTAAGAATTTACCAATTTATAGAACTAAAACTAGCTGTTATTTAGCCGTTTTTTTACCGTTGGAATACTGTTCTAGCCGTTGAAACAGTATAAAGATGATATTGCCCTTGTTCGGTATTTTTAAGAAAAATACAAAATGGTAGCATATAAACAAATACATACACAATAATGAACTATAAATTTTAAGAATAAACAATAAGGAGTTAAAGAAATATATATGTGTGTGTGCAGAAATAATAATATGAACACGTTAATCTGCTAGGTAAACCTTTCGAAGGTGTAAATGCAAAATATGTATAATGGACACGCCAATCTACTCGGTAAATCTTTCAAAGGGTGTATATGTAAAATATGCATAATGGACACGCCAATCTACTCGGTAAACTTTTTGAAAGGTGTATATGTAAAATATGCATAATGGACATGCCAATCTACTCAATAAACCTTTCGAAGGGTGTATATGTAAAATATGTATGAGAAATTTATAATAATAATATATATTTTTTTGTATATAATTACACCACACTTATAATTAGGCAACAGAGCCTCCACTTTATAGAGATTGTATTATACCAATATAAAATAAATGAAAGAATTGATATACCTTTGCCTAAACTTACAAGGGGTAGGGATTTGAGTTAGAACAAGAGCGTTTGTGCTGATAACGTGTTATATAAAACTAAGAAATGTAAAGGTAAAGTAAGAGATTTTATAGAGAGAAAATAGAGAAAGAAAGTTTATTGAACTCTCTTAATTTTTCTATCATACAAATGGCAATAGAATGGGGTATTTATAGGAAGATTTTAGCCGTAATTGCTACAGTAACCATAGCCACCATAGCTACAGTACCCACAGCCACCATTGCTACAGTACCATATGCTGATGTCAGCGCTTATTTCATCATAAATATACAGATCTAATTTTGAACACTAATTTTTGATAGACAGACACAATTAATTATTCATAAAAGATAAATAATTTTGATAAGTATCGTGTTTTAAAGACATTGTATATATTTTTCACCTTTTGATATAGTCCTGGATTCAACAACCAGATTTAGCAACCAAAAAAAAGCTTTAATTCTCTGCAAACACGTCCAACGTTTTAACGTTGACTTCTCATCAGTTTTCACGTTTCACCCTGCCAAGCAAATGACAAGTAAAGGCACCCCTTTAGTCCTTCCAGAAACGGAGAGAGGGCAAGCGTTACAATAGTCCAAAGAAGAATGAGGGTCGCGCTGCATGCAATAGCTGATTCTACTTAAGGGGTCTATAGTGGAGAACACTTTTATTACATCATCATATACAACTTTTTGATTTGAATCTATGGTAAAAAAAGAGAGAGAGAGAGCATCAAATTAAATTAGAACCTACCACATATGATTTTATACTCAATTATAACATTAGACCTTTCAACAATGCCACCGTATCCACCCCACCATTTCTTCCTATTCTCTTCTCTGGCTCCACCATATCCAGGCGAGCTTATTTTTTTTATTAGTCTCTTTCACATTTCACATACACACAGATCTCATAGCACAAATTCTTGGAATAAAGAGGAACAAATACAAAAATTGACCTCTTAAACAAAAATCAAACCAATTATGCAGATCTCATATTGTTTCCCTTGAAAAATCAAATTTCAGTGAAATACAAACTAATTTCTAAACACATAAATTGCACAAAAAATAAACTAGATTTAACAAAAAAAAATAATCCAATGAAAAAACTCGGATTCTATTGGAGTCTCTTGGAGAGCTGCATTGGTCGAAGCTTCATGACACTTGACAGCCATTGTGACAGAGCACTGTTGCGCAAGGAGCTCCACGTTGGGTTCGGCAAGGTCTCGCCGCTGGAATCGGTGTTGGATCTGTGGAAGGAGGTCGCTGACAAGCTGATAGGATATATTCGAGAGGTTCACATTGGGTTCGGAAGGGTCTTGCCGCTGCGATCGATGGGATCTACGGAACGTCACCGACAAGTTGCTTGAGGAAACATGCGAGAGGTTCGCACGAGGGATGGGTGATTTGTGGGTTCAACTTGCTATTAAAGGCTGGGTTCTCTGGCAGGAGGGAAGGAGGCTGGGATGGGGCTGGCTCAAAAACAGATCTGAAATGTTGTTAGAGTTTAAAGGAGTTAAAGGGCCAAGATCTTAGAGTCAATCTGATCTACCACTAAAATTTAATTGAATAAAAATTATTTTTATAAAATTTGGAGTAATATTGGAGAAATCAAATGTGATAGTCCTTACCTTTGTTTTTATAGACAAGATCATTTTAGATAGTTGATTTTTAATATAATGGCTGAGAACATTCTCCACCGATGGAGAATAAAAGTGTTTTCCACCATAGTATTTCCCTCTATTTAAACTCCAATCTTAAAACTTCTTTTTAATCTCCTAAATCTCTCTGTATAAGATGCCTTAACGCAGTTATGCGCTTGATCAGCCGAGCAAAGTTGCAAGAAGAAAAAAAATAAAATAAAAGATGTTAGAAGTCTTGTCGCTGCATTACTTACAGATGATGAACTAGTCACTTCTCTAATAGCAACAACCAAGCTGATTATTTACTGACATCAGAAAGTTGGCATTACCAGACTCGTTAACCGGACATCCTGCTGAATGAAGCGTATTGCCTTACACAAGTACTAATTTACTGATATCATACAAAATTGAATTTTACGATATAGCCTAATCTTATGAACTGGGACATCTAAGAGCAACAAGAAGAGTTCTATGATTATTTAGGAGAGTTTTTTCTCCAAAATTTGGGCGGAAGCTTCCAGCCTTCCACTACTTCCGCCCGGCATAACGAGAATCCGGAAACGTGATATCTAGTAAGTTATACAGAAACTACAAAGACATTCATAAAAACCTAATCACAAGAAAAAAAAACTGCACATGGCAAAGCTCACCATAATTTATGTCCACTGAAGTTTGATCACCTTTCATATGCACCATAGAGAAGAATGATAGCTAAAAGATATACCATCCAGCACAGAGAAAATTTAGTCAGTAAAAGCCGCAGGTTAGGCAGAAGCTAAACCAAAATCACGGTAGCAACTGCATACAAATTTCAGGAGGAAAATTGTTCAAAGAGCAAAGCTCACCACAAACGTATTCTTGGTGAATGTTGGCTAGTTATCACGTGTCAGAAAGGATACGCTCCTGCTGGTAGAACATACATGTCACAAAGATAGATGATTGGTGGTGGATGAAATAAGAGCTATAGCTCATTAGCCGTTGCTTCACCACCTTGATGGTCAAGACCTCTTTGTCCCACTGCAGATAAATGTACCCGCATCTCAAATTTTCCAACCAGTTCAAAAATGCAGATATCTCCAATCTTCACATCATTTCCGCGAACAAAGGCCATCCAACCCCCACAAAAGGTGTGCATAAGTCGCCCTTTTGAGTCCGGGATGGAATTTACAGTCCAACACTCTCCTTTTGAGTTACGAAGGACAACCTCAGTTTTATAGTTAGTGAGATGCGCTATAGAAAACTGGTAAGGAATTTTCTGCATGACACAAAAATAAGACGAGAAAGAATTATTTATCTCCGAAGCAAGAGTATGCTAACCAACAACGATAAATGTGAATCAATGCCAACATTAATTTCTCACAGAACAATATGAACATGTGCGCTCATGTTCCAAAACTCTCACCAAGGTATAAGAACCACTGATGTTGAACTTTTTCATGATCTTAACGAAGTTGGGGAAACAAGAAGTAAAAGATCGAGCTGCTTGTTCTTCATCAAGTGCTAACATCATTCGCAACCCACTTCTACCTTGTGAGCGGAGTTCATCTTCAACACCCCTTGCCCTGTGAACAACTGTCCCCATCACAGTTTAGAAACCGATTTATGTTAAATATAGTAAACCGTCCAAATTACCCATTACCTCTGCCACATTGTTTTCTCCTAAGCCCATTATGCATCAAACTTAATTGTTTTCTCCTAAGCCCATTATGCGTCAAACTACTTCTTATTATCTTTTTTGTGTAAGGTTAATTACATAAATGCCTTCTAGAGTTCTAGTTTTAATTTTTTTTTCTCAATTACCCCACTGTTTTTAGAAGTAATGCAAACATCCTTGTATTTAAAAAGATTATTTTAATGTATTTTCATCCATTGCACACTTTGTGAATGAAAAAAAAAATAGGGCAAAAAGACAATAATACTCTTAAAAACTTTTTCAGAAGTATTTTGAACATTCAAAAAACGTAGGAACGTAAGACAACACCCCCAGATCTGGAATTTTATGTCTCTCTTTTAAATGTTCGAAACATTTTTAAAAATTTTCCTTAGGAAAAGAAAAATACTTCCTTAGTAATAAATTCAATCCGATAAAGTGTATTTTTGTCTTCTAATCCTCCTTTATTTTCGTCCACAAATTGCATGAGGGATGAACGTGAAATAATATTTTCAAATTCAAAAAATACTATTGTATTTTCTAAAAACATAAGAATAAATTACGAAAAAAAAAATCAAATTATGAGGCATATTTATGTAATTACCCTTTTTCTATTAACTTCGTACAGTTCAGTACCATGAGTTACTATTTCAAAAAAAACCTGAAGGAATGTGTTATCCTATGAAAATGGAACTATGCGGCACTTCTCTTTTCCCCAAGAATGCCCATTGGCACCTCTCAAAGATTATTTCCGAATGAAAACAAACACAAAAACAAAACGCTAGGGACAAAAAAAAAATCAACATAATCTGAGGAATTATCCTGAGCACGCAGTTGGAGTCCTTACCCAACTTTTTATTCGCCGCTTTTGAAGCTTTAGTTAAAGCTTTTGCATTTGGGAAGGCAGCCTCAAGAAGCTTCTTTGAAACTTTTTTATCCGATATATCGAGCATCTTTATGCTTTTCATATGAACTTTAGAAGAATTACCCCTCATTTTCTTTGGCAAAGCTTTGAAACTCTTGTGTGATGTTGCACCATGCCCAACGCCTATTCTGTTAGAAGAAACTTTTCCACTTTGGCAGTCTACCCCTTCTTTTCCAACTGCAAGAATGTGGACACGAAATTCACACTCGCCCACGAGTTCAAAAATACAGATGTCTCCAATCTTGATATCGTTGTAACGAACAAAGGCCATCCATCCTCCACAGAGTGTATGACTTGTATGAACTCTAGTAGATGGCACAGAATTCACGGTCCAGCCTTCTCCCTTCAAATTCTGAAGGACAATCTTTACTTTGCAATTTAGAAGATGAGCCATTGAAAATTGATAAGGCATGTTCTGTGAAACAATTTGACATAACGTGTAGAAATTAATAAATGCTCTGTTCAAAAAACTAGAACAGGCAATAAACGAAGGGAAAACTCACCAGGGTATATGAACCACTGACGTTGAAACTTTTCATTGTTCTCATGAAATAAGGGAAACAGGAAGTAAATGATTGGGCCAGTTCATGTGCTGCAGACATCTGCACACAGACTCTACCATTTACATTAAAACTGTCTCCTCTGCCGCTTAAACTCTGCGTGGCCTTTGTTTTGAACAGAACAATATCCAAAGCTACAATAAAAAATGTACATATGTATATTAAAAATCATTTTTAACAAACTGCTTCTAATCTTTTCAAGCGCGTGGATACATATTACATGCAAAAACACGTGTTATTCATGTGTAAAAATGGAAAAGTACAACAACCTTAATGTTATCTTTTCTATCTCTCAAGTCTTAACCTCACTTTACATGAAAAATAGCAAAACAGTCCAGTGACTATTGAAGCTTTATTTTTTATAAAGAAAACAGATAATAAATGCAAAACCCAAGAGAACATTTTATCTCTTTTACCTGGCTTCCCATCGCAATTTTCTGATTGAGAGGGCAAGGCACAAATCTTTGGCGAACTGGCACATTGGTGAGAACCTATGGAGAAATTTGCTTGTTCACAAGTCTTAGTCCCAATCCCCCCATCACATAAATCTAGCATGGCTTCTGGGTTGTTGTGTAAGCGTTCTGTGTAGAGCTGAGAAGGACTCTCTCTCATTTTCTTTAAAACGCCTTGAACGATTTTATCTGAAGAGGACATACAGTCCCCCCTTTCTCTTTTCTGCCTCAAATTTTTATGAGATATATCCTGACTGCATTCAGAAAGAAATGCTGCTTCTTTCTCACATGCACTTTGATCGAAAACTTGCACGGTAAAATGCAACTCACCATCATGTCTAAAGGTCAAGAAGTCTCCACACTCTACATAATGATCTTTCACAAATGCTGGCCATCCATAATGAAGGAATAGATCACCATTCTGCTGAACCAAGTCAACCTGCCATGTGTTCCCGCTAGGACCCTCTAACGAAACCGAACCGGATGTTCTTCCTTCCATGTGTTTCATGAACTTTGTTGGGATTTTCTGCGACAGATTTCAATAGGTCACCCTCCAACAATGCAACAGGTACTCCACCAAAGTACTGATAAGACATAGTCACATTTCGTTCCATATAAAA
The DNA here is from genome assembly GCA_025403435.1 of Artocarpus heterophyllus. Taxonomy (NCBI): domain Eukaryota; kingdom Viridiplantae; phylum Streptophyta; class Magnoliopsida; order Rosales; family Moraceae; genus Artocarpus; species Artocarpus heterophyllus. Next base: position 5,922,554 of record CM046333.1, read on the forward strand.
ACGAAATTTTGATAAAAACCCAACAACATTAAACATATATGAAACTCAAATGCCCCTTCATTTTAGTGCGTACCCAAAAATCTAAACTCTAGAAAAAAAAAAAAAGTGTATATCCAAACTCCTAGTCGATAAATCCATGATTGGAGGTTTCACTTCCAAAATGACTTTCTGGAGCAAGAAAACTAAGAATGTGCGTTGCTAGTTTCCGCATCATCAATTTCATAAATTTGATCTTCCATTATAAAAGCATGCAAAATGAAAGTTCTAAAGAAACAGAAAAGCGTAAATAAAACAATGAAATTTCTGTCAATCTGCTACAGTTTATGGTTTTTATCCGTACAACCGACATCGCCATAGCATAGATTTCTGGCTAAACCTAATTTCGTCAAATTACACAGAAAGAGGAAAATAAAGGAAGATAAGAAAAACAAAATGAACCAAGAAAAAAAAGATAGTGATTGGAGAGAGAAATAATGAAATGGAGAAGAAATTACCAGTCTTTCCGAGCACAGATTAGCAGAATAAAACGCAAAGAAGTGAGGTTTTCTTCTACTCGACATCTTTCGAGTTTCTGGAGTCTTCATTAAAACGACACTTTGACCTTTTTTTCACACTCAGAACTGAAAACTCCTCGACATTTTCTCGAGAAAGTGTTCTTCGTCAGAAAATAAAATAAAAAAAAAATAACGGTGAATGTGTAGTAGGATGATCAAAATCCAATCCAAAGCCTGTTTTCTTTTCTCTTTCGTATTTTCTTTTTTTTTTTTCTTTCAGAAATTAAAAAAAAAAAGAAATTTAGAGGGTGTTTGGAAGGTGGTGGGAACCACTTTTACTGTAGCATGTGAAAGCTTTACACTGTAACAATTTTTTAAATTGTTACTGTAGCATATAAGAGCTTTATATTGTTTATAACTGAGTTTGTGGTGGGACAGTGATTCCCACCACAATGCCAAACAAGGGGTTAATGTAGCTAGTGTTGGAAACCACTACCACCTCAGCATTAAAAGGTGCGTGATCAAGCGCTTTTCTCGTTATGCTTCGTTTTTCCTGCCACGCAGCTTAGTGGGTTGTCGGTTGTATACACACCCGGACTTGAGCGCGTGAGAGTCGGTATTGATGTCTGACAGCACCAGATGCAATAACCCTGATAAGACACATAAATTGATAAAAAAAACTATTTTTTTTTTTTATCACCAATTCATAAAACCGTAAGTCCAACTCTCAGTTGACACAACCTCAGTTATAAACAATATAAAGCTTTCACATGGTATAATAATAATAAAAAAATATACTATAATATAAAACTCTCACATGCTACAATAAAAATGGTTCCCACCACTGATTTCCGTCACCCTTCCAAACACCCTATTAGTTTTTTTGGTTCTTATTATTGTATTAATAACGGGTTATAATTTTATAAGATTGAATAAAATTAGTCTAAATTATTTTTTTTATATACAAGTATTATTTATCAAAAAACCAGATATATACAAACATTATTTGTCAAATTTTTATCTTAATGTGGTATTTGATTTGCAGTTAGTTCTATCCAATTAGTAATGCGGTATATGGTTGGATTGTTTGTTGAAAAAATACTTACAAATAAGAAATAGTTTTAAATGGGAAGGTTTTCACAATGTTCCATTCATATCTTATCTAATGAAACCCAAAACAACCGACCATCTAATTTCTTGTGTTTGACAGGTCATGGTTTGAAGCACTTTTTTAGTTATAAACAGTATAAAATGTTCACATGTTAAAAAAACTACTACAATATAAAAATCTCATATATTACAATAAAAATAGTTCTAACCGACCACCGTATCAAATACTCAATTAATTTCTCCCTACGCTTGTCATATCACTCGCAGCCTCTTTGTCTCGAAACGCACAAACTGGCCACCCCATTTTGCGAATACCAGCACTTGTCACAAGATCCACTGCCTTATTTTTGCAATTCCATTCTCATAGCAAAAATCCATCAAATTCATTGCCCAATATCTCAAAACCCAGCAATTCACCGCAGCCTTTTCTTTTTCGAATGTTGTCTCGTTATGAAATATCGTTGTCATAGATGTAAGAGCATAGATGATTAAACACCATTTGAGATTCCAAAGAGCATAGATGTAAGAAAGAATGCGACATTTGTTACCTATGGTTTTAAAATTTGATTAAAAACAATTTTATTGTTAAAATTTAGTTAAATTAGGGCTTTGAAATTAATTGTTTGTAACATTAGTTTGATGCGTGAGAAATTAATTTTGTATTCTTATAAATTAGGTGTGTTTGGATTTTGTTTCTTGGAAATTATATGTGAAATTAGGTCATCCGTGGTCGGAAATTGATGTTTGTGGAATTCGTTTAATATTTTTTCAAAATTTATAATAATTGTGACGTTTAAATACGCTATTAAGGGTAATATTTTATAATTATTAAAAATTGGGTTGAGAGTTTTTTTTTTTTTTTGTGAAATATAAAGGTTTATATTTTGAAAATAAGTCTTTCATTTATATATTTCTTTTTGTCAGATTCATATTTTTACTTTAATGTGATTTTGACGATATGCCATAAAAATCATTTTTTTTTTTTTTTTTTGACGGAGAAGCTTTTCGTAACATTGTTACGAAAAGGATTGAGGGGGTTTTGTTGGGTCCCTACAGACGAGAGATGCAATCGTTTCCTCACCATGACCAATTACGGATAATATTTCTGTCGTACAAAACACCACACTCGTGGTTTCGGTAGACTGTCCTCCAATGGGCTTTGGATTGCAATTAGGCCTTCCTCTAAGTGGGCCGTAAATGACTGTATGTATTTAAGGAAAAAATTACAATACGTGTCTCAATTATTGTTATCAAATTAAAATCTAACATAATATTTAAAATATCTTAAAAATATATTTAATGATATAATAATTATCTTAATGATATTACATATTGTACTATATAATTACATATAAATAATTTTAATAATATTATTATGAGACATTTGTAGAATTTTTATAAATTAGAATCATATTTTAATTCAATAAATATAATTAGGCCAATTGTCTTATTAACCCTGTATTTAAGTCCAAAGCTTTGTTAAGGGCTGGGCTTCTTTTAAGATTTTATTTTTTAAAAAAATTAATTTTTATAAATATGAAACATGTTTATTTGCAACAGAATTAATGTGACATAAACTAAGTATGATATAAATAAATATAATTTTTAAAAGTATGGTATAACATGTAATTTTCTCTTTTTCTTTTGTCAAAAGGAGCGCTGAGGTATGTATCATAATTTTGTCGATGAATATTGAATTGTAATCGAAATTGTAATCCTATTCGTAATAAGAATAGAATGAAATGAATGAAATGCAACTCGTGAAGTTTGAATCAATTATGCCGAACTCGAATATCAATGTCATTAAACTGGAAAATGGTGATTCAATGCCATCGAGACTAAAATTATCAAGCCCATTGAGTCTCCTTGAAGAGAAAATTATATATTATGTTACATTTTTTAAAGTTGTGTTCATTTATGGTACAATTAAAAAATTATGTCATACTATCATTAGTATTATATGTTAAGTTATAGCATAAATAAATACATGTGAAATTTATGAAAAGTAAGTCTTAAGAGAGGGCATTTATGAAAATCCCCCTTTTTATAAGCATGATTCGTTGTGGGCCTAAATTGTCCACATTGAACTCTTTTTCTTCTAAACTTAGGACCTATTCAGTATAACTTTTGCTTGTGCTTTTAGTTAGTTGAACGTTTGATATAACTTTTGCTTGTACTCTTAGTTAGCAGAAGAAGAGAAGTAAAAGCTGTAGTTTTTAGTAAGTGTTTGAAACCATGTTTTCAAAAAATATTTAGAAGGGCCAAAATGGTTTTAATTTTTTTGTTATAAAATAATATATTTAAGTTTATAATGTATTATTAATACTCCGGTATAAATTTTAAAGTCTATTTTAAAAATGTTTTTTTTTTAAGCCACATTTTGTAGCTTTGACAAAACACTTGTAGAGAATCAAAACACACGGATCATCCAAACACCTCTGAAAACAGTTTTTTGTCTCAAAAAGCCAAAAGCAGCTTTTAAAAAGCATCAAACAAACAGTAGTTTTTAAGAAGCCCTCCCAAACAGACCCTTAATACATTAAAGAAAATGAGTTCTAGCACAACTAAGTGTGACATAACATGTGATTTTCTTCTATTATATTTATGGCATAAACCTAATCATCTTAATGTCAGATTTTTGTTTACATTCCTCTAAATTTCTCTTTATTTTCCCTTCACTTTAACTTATATTCGCATCATGTCAATTGCCTTAAGGTAGGTTTCACTCACGGTAGTCGAAACATAGCAATTTATAACCCGTTTGGATAAGAGTTTGATCCAACTCATTCCAATTTAAACTAGGCTTGCTATATTATTTTCTTTCTCAAAATTTAAATTACGATGACATTTTCAATTTGGTCCAAATGAGCTATTAATCACCTGCCGAGAAAACTTTTTTATTTATTTATTGTTTTAACAAGCTTGTGAAATTCATCGCTAATAACAATGGAAGCAATTAGTATGAATCAAATCATATTCCATCGTTTAATTCACCATGGAAAAAGAATAGCATTCCGTTGTGTACATATGGTTTCCATTCAACTCCCCGACCATTGTTTCTAATAATTGTAGCTTTTCATGCGTTTGGTAAGACGTAGAAATCATGCTGAGTGGGAGAATGGCCTTTCCACTTAGACTAGTCCCTTCCACAGTACAATTAGTCAGTTTCTGAAAAAATGAAAATAAAATAAATTTGCTTGGACCTAAAAAGACTTTAGGAGACGCTTGTTGGCTATATCCCTACGCTGTATAAGAATCAAATGGCCCATCTAATCCAACTAACTTTGCCTGCATTTTGGATTTTTGCATGCAAGTCTGGTCTAAATTGGCTCATATTGTTACGGCCAATCAATTCGATATTTGGTTGGTTTTAGTGGGTAGTGGCAATGTTTCTTTTTCAAAGAGCTTTAAATCGATTTTCCTCATTGCCCTTTCTCCCCTTATGTAATAAGCCTAGTCTACTTCAGAGTCACTGTAGCTTTTGTTCCTCTTAGAAAGTGAAAGTGTCGGTAGTAATAAGATCCCTCCATATAATCCAATCCAAATACAAAAATCAAATAAAAAATGGCACAAAATGGTGGCGTTTGTTAGCAAATATATATATACATATATATATATGTACGTGTGTGTGTCTATACATGAATAGCAGACACGTCAAATATATCTATCTGGCTATATATATGTCTAGCAGACAAGTCAAATGAATATTGTAAAGAGGAATCAAACAATTTTCAACATTGGATAACCCTGAATGCAACGAAAACAAGACAATAAGACAGAGTAAAAGGAGAAAAGGGATTCGCCCATACATTTGTGGGTATGTATATTCAAGATAAAATGGAAATGGATGGTCCATGTTAACGACAGAGATGTTTCGATGGGAAAAATAAATACACAAGTCAAACTCAAAAACCCACATGCCTAACTAGTAAATCCCCATGATCTCCAAAGGCTATCCTCCTCAACAACTTGGTTCTTTCATGGGACCAACATGCCGACCTAACCATTACCAGACAAATTCTCTTTTTTTCTGTACCTGAATAAAAGTTTACTGATTTGTTGTTCATTGGTATTTTTTTTTTCTTCTTAAAAAGGGGTTGTCTGTTTTGGTCATCGTAAGTCGCGTGGTATCTCTATTGTGCTTGGTGTTGGCAGTATTGCAGAAAGATAGATTCCCAACAATATGCAAAAAGAGTCTCGTAGACTTTGAATTTTCATTCTTTTTTTTCCTGTGTTTTTTTAATTATTTTTTGGAATTTTTGGGAGCGGGAAATATGTTGACAACAGCGGAAGATGCATTCACAGACCAGAACCATTTTAGTTTCATTTGTTGTTTGATCATGTAATCTCTAAACTGATATGTTTTTACTATTTAGACAAACTCTACATGAAACTTAATACGAGTGAGACAAAAAAAAAAAAAAAACATTCAAAAATGAAAAAGAAACAAGAATAAACAAATAAATTCATCTGCTCACAAGGAAGCCAAAGGGCCAAACCAGTGGCCGATGAGAAAAAACATCAGGTAAAAAATTCCAACACTTTAGGTTTCTGAATCTTCAGGGACTGTGGATAATCCGTCCCCAGCTTCAACAAAAGCAGGATCAAGAAACTTGGCAACGAAAGCCCACATCTTGTAAACATCCTCAAAGTTGGTCAGAAAACCGAGCGATGCAGTAACAACTTCTACACGAAAGAACGCTCCTTTTCCATCTTGCCTGCCATTAGCCATTGGCTTGCACAAAGATGTGTCTTGAAAGTCACAAGCTCCATATTGCTGTTTTGAGCTATCTACTGGTCGTACGTGACTAAGTATGCCAATGCCGAGAGAAATGCCATTATTCTCCGCCAATTTCTGTACAATTTCAGGGTGAATTAGCCCTCCCCTTCCACCGCAATCTCTCACATTGAAAGCGACAGCTGCACCTCTTTCGTACTTGATCTTAGGTCCGTATATTTGCACGAGAGGCAATCCAATGCTTTCATTCGAACCGTCGGGTAACCGAAGTTGAAGTAGAGAGGTAACTAGCCAATTGACGAGAAACCGAAGTCTAAGGGTAGTTTTGTTCAGACCCAACATGTTAATTTGATCAAGATGCCGGCAGCTTATCTCGGGCTCCCTCCTCCCCCATTCCTGCTCATCACCACACTCATCGTCGCTCATCGAATCATAATCTCCTAGGTTGGTAAGGGATGTTTCCCCGGGCTCCAACGTATGACTCAAGTTTCCTCTGCAGTTGTCTTCCATGCTAAATGATATCCTGCTTCCCATGCTTGCAACCCGATCGCTCTCTTCCAAACCAAAAAATCTACCACCAGCAAATCTATTTGTTTCCCTTCGTCCTAACAATCTGAACTCACCTTCTGTTTCTCTCCTTATAGCACTGTCCTTTGATTCTTGGCGAATTTCAGAGGTTAACGACCTGTCAAGACTACTGCTTTGCTGAATAGAAGACTGCTTCTTTGGCCTGAATCCATTCTCACGAGAACTTAGCTTGGAATGAGTTGGTGTTGAGTGTGCTCTGACTCCCGGTTCTTCTTGAATCTCTCCTGCATATCCTCCACAATTTCCAGAGGCATTTTCTGTTTCTACGAAATGCTCCTCTTCGGGAATCCCTTTAACACGGTCCGCCTCCTGTGACACTGACAATACAGCTGCATCAAAAGACATAACGGTATCTTCATTCAGTCTGAGATTCACCCTCCTGTCATCATACAATGGGCTTTTAGAAATGTTTGCTATTGCTTTCGGAGAGTCACGCTTAGCTTTCCTCCCGCTAAACCATGACGGCAGCAACGGTGAACCTGATTTTTGTTTCATCAGTTGGCCAGAATTATCCGACCCAATTGGACTCTGACCCAAATCAATCCAGAAAGAGTTATCCGACGACTCATCCTCGCTGAAAATTGGGCTCTTCATAACCTCTCCAACTGAGATGTTATCAGCCTCCTCAAATATGGTACTGGCCCCATCCCTGTCTGAGCTGTTATCGTGATCCATCTCCGTCTCAAACACATCCCTAACCTGGTTAGAAGTGAAGACACCTGAAAAGGCGGGCATCTGAGATCCCCCTTGCGTTTCAGGCGACAATTCTTCATCACCATTGGCCGTATTGTTCTCAATTCCGGCTAAAACATCGAGACCATCGATGGAATCACTAAGGTACTGCGGGAAAACCGGAACTATCCTCACAATTCCGGACCCAGTTCGCCCACCTTGACTTTGCAGACTTCCCATGACAGATTTCTTAATTAAAAGGCAACCAAATCCAGTTGGGTCGGATCCAAATACTCGATAAAATGAAGTGATAATAAAATCCGGGCGGAACAGAGAAAGCCCGAGTGAATCCATGTCTTTAGGACCCAATGAGCCAGCATCGAGCAACACATGCCAGTTGTTTTGCTGAGCAAGGGCCATCCACTGATACGAGTACTTGGCTCCAGTCACTCTAGACTGAACGGGAAATACAAAAAGCCCAACGGCAGAATCCTTCTTCCGCCTCCTCTTGTTTGTAATTTGCTTTCTCAGCTCCCTAGAGCAAAGCTTCAAGGTTGGCCATTTAAACCACGCGCTTTGAACCTTGGCGCCTTTCTCATTCGCACTCTGAGCCATCCAACTCACAGACTGGCTCTCGTGGTCGAACATAGTCAACAACTTCTTATTTGTTTGAAAAGGGTAAGACTCAGCAAGCAACTTAAAGGCAGACCCTCTACTAACAGTGAAAACAAGGCCATATTCATTCTCAGGGATGTTCAAGTAGTTCATAATCCTAGTCTTAATATCATGTTCAGCAGTTCCTCTCTCAGCACCTCCATACAAAGCATGGTTGCTCAAATTCGCAGTTATCTCAGACAAAGTAAATGCTGATGACTCCCAATGTTGCTGAGTCTGAAGATATGAAAACAGCCCAAAACCACAGTAATCAAGACATGCCTTTGCAAAGGATTCGGAAAGATGGCCGTACTCGTCCGATCTCAAGTAATCGATCTTCTCGGAAGATTGAAACTTGGGGTACATTGTGAGGAACTTAGAGAAGGCGTCATGGAGATTAGGAATTGAGTCCTCCGATGAGAAGATTCGGTCAGCCGCAAGCGCGGTGGCGCGGAGAAACTCCTTCTGGGCATGGAGTCTAGCGAGGGACCTGGAACGCCCAAAACTGTTGCTGTTGGTGTTGGTGTTGGTGTTGGTGTTGGTGTTGGTGTTGGTGTTGTTGTTGTTGTTGTTGTTGTCTTCTTGATTATCCATGTCTTGGGATTTCACAAGAGACCCATCTTCGGATGCTTCCTCAAGAGCCTCCCTGAGCTTGTTCTCTTGCAATTGGCGGAGAATTGAGTGCTTTGATCTTCTCCTACCGTCCTCTGTCAAACCAGAACCGTCTCTTCTTCTTGTCTTCTTCTCCATTATCAGAGCGGCACAGTGTGATATGGGCTTCCATAGTGAAAGATGCATGAATGCCTCTCTCTCTCTCTCTCTCGCGTTCTTATCAGTTAGCTCTCTCTATCTCTCACTAGAAATCTTCCAAAGAAGCTTCAGTTTAGCCCCAAGTAAATGAGAAACCAGTTTCAAACCCCACCAAAACCCAATGGAGAAAAGCAAAAGGCAGAGATCAAGTGCTTACTTTTTTTTTTTTTCTTGGTTTGAAAATCAAATTCTGAGCTTTAAGAGATTCAGTCCCACCGCAAACTTTAGCCAGCCATGTTGAGGAAGCATTTAAATTTACTACCTAAAAGTATTCAAATCAAAAAAAACAAGATTCTCCCATTAAGACTCTGGACACTTTGGTGAGATCAAGAAGTCTCAGTCTTAAAGAAGATAAAAAAAAAAAGGAAAAATAAAAATAAAAATAAAACTAAAGGATATCTGATTAGGCAAGTACCTTTTAAATGCGATCAGAGAAAACCCCAAACTTTAGCATACTCCAAGAGTCCATAAATTAGTACGAAGTGGGCTAATCTTCAAACTTCAATTCGAATCTAACACAACCAGCCCTTTTGGAAAAACCCCATTAAAATGAACAAAACCCCCCATCTCTCTTCAACCCCACCAAAAACACACCCTTTTTTTGCCTAAACCGCCTCAAAAAAATAGGAACTTGGGTATCACGAATTCAACATTCCCCAAAGATTCAAGGCAAAAAATACCCAGTTCAGAAACCAACTAAAAATGAAGAATCTTTTTGTAAGAAGAGAAAGAGAGAGGTATTAAAAACAAAATCACGAGAGTTGAGCAGAAGAAGAAACAGAGAGGCCCTCTTCAACAACTCCTCTTCCGCTATACCAGTAATCCAAAAACAACAACCACAATTTTCTGCTTCCGGTTTTTAGGGAATTATATAGGCTAAAAGAAAGAAATCCTCGCACAACCCCAATCCAATCTCATCTCATCTCAGTTACTACGACAGTCAATACAAACATGTCTGCATTTAATGCTTCTGCTCTTTCTGTCACTTCTCTCTCACCATTATTATTACACCACCTCTTTCTCTCTCAACCTTTCTTTTTTTTTATTTGATTTTTAAGGGTTTTGATTTTCCAATTTAACCCCTGCAAAGGGCAGCTTTAGTCTGGTTCGTTTTGTTTCAGACGAGAGATAAAGATCGAGTGTGGTTCAGCTCACCATAAAAGTGGAACGCAAATATCGGCTCTTTGGGAAGGTATTTTGGCCAATACCTCTTACAATTTGAAGCAGCACGTTTGAGAAAAAGTTGGGGAGGTTGCTTAGTGCTTTGACTTCACGTACCATTTCATATTCTTTTCCGATGGGCAAGTTGCCCGCTTTAAAGTGGCAAAGATGAACTGATAATTATTGGTTGGATCAGAGGTACTAAGAAGGTTTTAGAGCTATTTAAAAAGTGTGATAAGAATGAAAATTTTTAAACTAAAAATTATAATTTGTGAAAATTTTATATTGTAATTTGTTTTTTTATTGTTGTAACATGCGAAAGCTTTATATTATAGCAGCTAAATTTTTTTTATTAAAACTGATTTTATCAATCATTAAATTCGATCGTGGATATTAAAATGATAATTTATTGAGACGTATTTATTTTTTAATCATTAAATTTGTAGAAAAAAATTGATTAAATTTGATCGTTTGAAGAAATATCCATTTAAATATATTTGTTTTCTTTAGGACTTTTTTTTAATTTATTCTTTGTTGCTTGCAAGGGAGAGGCTAGGTTGCTTGTTATGTTTGAAAGGAGAAATAAAATAAGATAAAAAAAATTGCTTTAGGGCAATAGCCAATTGCTATTAAAGAAACAAAAAGAAGAAATGATGATATGCGGTTGAAACGCTAAGTAAAATTGGAAAAAAAAAAAAAAAAGGAAGAGGATTAGCAAAAATGAACTACATGTTTTTTTTTTCCTTTTTTTTTTTAAGGAAAACCGAGATATTGTTACCTACTTGACTAATAGAAAACAAACAAGTAAGATTAATAAACTGCTATGTAAATGAACCCGAAAACTAGTGAGAAGTTTCTGATATTGTTGTTAAAAGAAAAGGTCAAGTGTTTTGTATTGTGTGGTCTAAAAGGTTTTTGGGTATGTATGACAATTTCTCCTGCCTCAAAGTGGGACAACGTGGAAATCATTCTATGCTATGTACTACGTAGTACATGTCTCTCGTTTTAGCTAAATTAATATATATATATATATATATATACATATATATCTTTCTAAAATAATGCAGAAATCACAAATTGATTTGGTAATGATTTGGTGATTAAGAATTGGTTGATCAATAACAATTACAATTGATGAATAACCTACACGAATAAGTGATTAATAAATAACTAAAAAACTTTAACCTCGTGTTTGGTAAAAGTAGTTCCCATCATTTTTTCAGTTATAAATAGTACAAAACTCTCATATGCTACAGTAACCATAAAAAAATTTGTTACAATATAAAGCTCTTATATACTACAACAAAAGTAGTTCCAACCAATGATTCTTACCACATTTTCAAATACCCTTTAAGTGGTTGGATGCGAGCGTCTGAGCGTGTGTGTATCCATCAAAATCTGAATTTTGATAATTTTTAATTTGTTATTCTTTCTCTTCTTCCCCTTAAGGAATAATTGAAACATATTATTAGAAAAAAATAAAAGTGAAAAAATTAGACATGTTTGTTCCTTAAAAAACACTAATACATGTATTGAAAATTGACAAAGTAAACATACGTTGGTGAATCAAAAACTTATTTGGTTTATATCAAAATCAATCAGTGGTTTACCAAAAAAAACCAAATCAATAATATAAAAAAGAAATCAATCAACAATGTGCCAAAATCATAAATTGCCAAAGCCAATTAAAAACTATATATATAGTTTTTTTTTAATTTAACAAAAACTAAAACCACTTACTTGAACAGGATTTAAAAAAAGCACAAAAGAAACAAAAAAGAGTTATGGATAGATAAATTAAAGAGGGTGCACTATACTGCGGTGAGGCGCTGACCACACGATCCCAGAGGCACATAATTCGCTAGACTTTTTACGTGCACGTGTGGCCCTACCCTCACAGTGCTGTCACGCTGTGGAAAGATGGATAGCTGAAATAATTTCCTTTATAAGAATAATTAAAAGGAAGGAAGATATATATTAGTAACCATTTTAATCATTTTAATCATTGTAAGAATCTACAGTGAGATATTGTCTAGCAGTTTGACTGGGTTTGATTATTGGTGACGGTCAAATTTGTGAAAATTTTTGTCAAGCAACAAGCATGCATCCAAAGATTGTTGACTAAATATGCACACATCCCTTGGGTTCACCCAAAAATTAAATAAGATAAAGGTATGTTCGGGAGTACATTTCAAAATGATAAGATGGAATCAAAACATTGTTGTATATAAAAATTTTATACAATAAATAACTAAACCTAAGTTATAAGCTCGTGATCGTTTGCTAACGCAAATGGAAAAAAATTAAATTCATCTGCTTAAAGTCAAGTTAATTTGTAACATGAACAAATAAATTGGCAAAGACATATTGTTATTCATAATGCAAAAAATTACTGATAGGTTTTATTGCATAGACATAGTTATATGTTTTGATTATTAAGTGAGATAAAAATTATATTTTTTCCACTTTAAAAAAATTACATTTTTTTGAAAATAGAAGTGTAATAATATAATTTAAATTTTTGATGAGGGCAAAATTATAATTTTTAAAGAAGTAACTAAAATTAAAATTAAAGCTTTAAAAAAGATGGGAAAATTAGGCAAATGATGAACATGTAATAGTTATAGCTGTCAAAATAAGAGGAGACTGGAGAGACGGTTTTGGTAGGGAATTTAAGCACTGTTATTATAGTTTTCGAATGTGATCAATTTGTATCAACTTCATATTGAAAATAAAATAACATATAAATTTGAAAGAACTGAATTTATAGTTTCCTAAAAAATAAGCGCAAAATAGTTTTTTTATTTTTTATTTTTTATTTTTTATTTTGTACTTTGTACTTTACTATATGCTGAATGTTCCAAGACCCTTTCAGTTCCATTCAGGGGAAAAAAAAGGACCCTTTTAATTGTTATGTAAAATCTCTCTCTCTCTCTCTCTCTCTCATGGAAAAGAATTTCATTGGAAGCCAAATTTGGTAAAACCTCTTAACCATAATGTTTGTCTGAATATGAACAAGACAGATCATTTATAGGGTGTTTGGAAGAGTGGTGGGAACCAGTGGTGAGAACCACTTTTACTGTAGTATGTGAGAGTTTTATACTGTAGCATATTTTTTATTGTTACTGTAGCATGTGAGAGCTTTACACTGTTCATAACTGAGATTGTGGTGAGAACTGAGTGGTTCCCACCACTGCCAAACACCACTTAGACGCAGAATGAACACGAGAGCATCTTTTGGCCCTAATTTGAAGAGATTGAGCATGTCACACAATAAAAAAATAAAAAGAAAATAAAAACACATAGTTTAATTTTGTTCTCAGAATTTTTAAAAATATTTTAACATATTTTTAATATAAAAATTTTAAAAACATTTTTAATACGATTCTTAAAAAAAATTTATTTTTTAAAACAAAAATATTTTTTCTTATTTATAAACAATACGGCCTCAATTTATGTTAGAGTTCGTAGCTAGAAAGAGAAAGAGCTACAAATTATCATTTTCCCATAAAACATGGAAACGAGAAAGAAGCAATTAATATTGGCGCATAAAAAAACTACACATATTCCAAATCTTCTTTTCACTTTATGAAAAGAGTACCGTCCTTTTTCTTTTTATTTTTTCTTTGTTCTTTTGCCCATATTCTTCATGAAATGCATTCAACTCACATTACAATAATATGCGTTCCTTAGTACAAAACGCATTTTCTCCGTTGTCAGGATCGCTTCGTCTCTGAATACTTTTTGAAACTTCAACTTCGTCCTTTTCTTTCATCCAAATTCTAAAGTCACGCTTGAGTGGGTAAAGACTCTTTAAATTTGTTACAAAATTAACCCTTCAAAACCCTTTATTTTGATTCATGGAGTTTTTTTTTTTTTTTTTTTTTGAGGTAATTTCAAGATGGATAATTATGTAGTAGAATTTAGAAAAAACTAATTATTACCTTTTTGTATCATGTGTTTAATTTAGGTTTATAAAAGTGATAGTATGCGAATATGTACCATTATTAGATTACATTAATTTGATAGGTAAATTTGTATATTTTGTCAGTTAAAACTAATTTTGATATTTGAAATTTATAATACCAAATTGATCTTATTTGCAGCGACCTTTGACTTTTTATGTCTGCAAACGTGTACTACAGATCATGCCACTAAAATTTTGACATTTTTAAAGATCAAAATCGAATGTTAATCGGAAAAAAAAAACACATTTACCTATTAAATTCAATATAATGGTAACACGAGATATAAACACACGTAAATAAATGAAAAAACTATTTACGAGACAAAGATGTAAATCATCATATGATCACGTTGAAATCATATTATATTAAAACAAGTATTATAAAATTAAGTTTAATGCTTAACCACTGTGAATACCATAAATTTATAACTTTTCTTTTAAATCCATTAAAACCGCCTTGACATTGGATTTTGATGTTCTGCAAGCCTAATTTTTACACCCAAGAACCTGTGTTTTGTAATTCCCCAAAACAAGATTCCTTTTTATGTTTTTATTTTATTTTAGTTGTTCGTCGGACACCCAAATATGCAGACACAAGACAAGCCTGTTGTGTACTTTGCATCGTTCAATTGTTCAAGGATTCTTATGGTTATCGATTTAATACATAGAAAAAATAAAATAAAATTAGTATTAAACTTCTAGGAATCTTGCTATTTAATTTAACTTAGTATTTTAATACCCAATTATCTATGTCATTTCGCTTCAGATTTCGATCCCTCTGACATATGATTGACTTTCTTGTTACAAGTCTATAAATTTCAGCAACATTTAGACAATTTTTACCTTGATCTTAGCCAAGCAAACAATTTTGAAGACATGATGCAAAAGTACATGTACGTAGGTTTTCTCAAACTAATATTGCATTTATAATTATATAACTATTTGGATTTTTCTACTGTATTCAACTGAATTACTGTACGTAGTTATTATTAGTGTTGTTGCGTACGAAAATGAAAAGACATATCCAGCAACTCAGGCTTCTGACTATGTGAGATCAAATAGTGGCAAACTAGTCCAAACAGGCAGAGCCTTTTACGGTAGTTTTTTACCTGCAGCTTTGTTGCCAACACAATCTTTAAGCTACTCCATTTTCTTCCTATCTAAAGCGATGAGAGGCTTTCAAATATGACATTGACCATGGACTTTAAAGTTTGACCTTGGCAAAATAGATATTTCTGAAAATTTAATGCCCATAAAAAATAAATAAATAATTTATTTACGAACATAATTCACACCAACAAATAAGACGAAGTATTTTATAACAATTTTAAATTTATTAAATAAAGAAAATCTAGTTCAAATTTTTTTTGGTTTGAATTAGGTTCCCCTACAAACTAAAAAAAAAGATGTTTATATTAAGCCACAACATAAAAACGACATTATTGTTATTTAATTAGGGTCTTGCTTGCGTATCTTGCACGTGCCACGAGATTGATTATAATTTATAATCAATGAAATAGATATATATATTTTTAACGACTACTAAAGATTAGATTGCGAGTCATATAGATGGTTCGTACCACGAGGTTGCATGAATTGAGTGCTGTTCCTCACAAAGCATGCCAAGTGGTCCTTAGTGTTTTTGATAGACCAATATGATTTTCGAATACACAAAGACATCATTTTTATCAATGGAATGTGGGGTTCAAGACCCCATTCATGAATAATTGTGCAGATTCCTTTTTGAATTTGGTAGGTATATTGCTCTGGGTACTTTTTTTTTTTTAATTTCCTCTCTCTCTTTAATCTTTGGTTGAACAACTTTTCCTACAATGTCAAATCCATTCAAAATCTACTTTGCTAAAAAGTTCATCAATATCTAAGCTATTAAGTTTTAGTGGGGATACCACAAGGGCTTTAAAAATGGAAAAAAAAAAAAATGATTCTCGAGATGAGACAACCATGCAAGTGTTTGTGGGTGGTGTCTTTTCCTGAGCTTCTTTCATGTAGTGTCATATATGTACATATATATAGATATATAACTCGTGCATGTCGCAGATCAAAAGGGCGTCTTTGGAGGTGATCATGCATGTTCAAGCATATCATAATTGCCCAGCTAAAATGCCAGCTAGAAAATGCATCACCTCTTTCAGGTCACCACAAAATAGATTAGTTGAGAGAATAATTTAAATCATTATTTTAAATTTAAAAATTATAATATGTGAGAGTTTTATATTATAAATTTTATTATAGTATATGAAAATTTTATACTATTTATAATTCAAACCAAACAACTCTTCCAAATACGAAAAAGAGTTGATATTTTTTAGATGTGGTTATCAAAGCCACATCGTTTCCCATCCAGTGAAAATTAAGTAAGGTTTCCAAAAAAAAAAAAAAAAAAAACAGATATATGTCTACCACTTGGTTTTAAATTAGTTCAAGTGGCTAACAGGCGGTTTTAGATTTTAGACTCTAATCTAAAAGCATTTAGAAGATAAATCTAAACATTGTGATAGCCTACTTAGAGATTGTATTCTCCATGTGTAAAGTAACTACATTTGAGAAGTACAAAAACCATCCAGGAAAAAAAAAAAAAAAAAAAAAAAAAAGCTTACAAAAAAATCGATTTTGCGAAACAGCATATTATACTCTAATATAGTTAGATTTTCATCATCTTATTAAATCTCTATATTTTCATCGTCTTATTAAATCATCATATATATTTTTTAATTTGGTATGATTTTAACGGCATTTATTTATGGTTACAAGATAATATTACTATAATATATATTTTTTTCATATCTTAGATTTCTCCAAAGGAAAAAAGAAAATAGCGTTTGTAATTTTGCACGTAGAATGTTCGAGAGCGTACCTCTCATATCCATCGTGTCAACCGGATCCAATCAATTGGCTATCGAACTTGCATCAAATTTTAGGCTATCAACAAATTAAGTAGCTATTGTAAGAATACCTTACTTTTCACATCCTATTGCAAAATTCTCACTAAATTGATGAGTATCTAAAAGTGGAAAATGGGTTTCACACCCAAAGATGGTCTAATTAGTTTAAATCAAAACTTTTAATTACTATATTGTAAAGCTCTTACATGCTATAATATTAAGAAAAAATAAGTTACAGTGTAAAGCTTTTACATGCTACAATATCAATAAACAGTGAGCTATAATATAAAATTTTTACGTGCTATAACTGAACCAAAAGTTTTGGTTCAAATCATATTTCTCAAACACACTAGTAGAATTCCAAGTATCAATAAGGGTAGGTGAAATAATGAAATGTTACTTTTATAGAGTTGAAATATAAATATATTATATTTTCTAAAAAATTAAGCTAGGTTTTTACATCAAATGATGCTAATGTATAACTAGAATACATTGGGTGAAATTTGTCAAGCCCATAAATCCATCTAAGTCCGTTACAGAGTGAGCTGTGGCCCAGTTTTTTGCATTAGGCCAATCCATCTCTTTTAGAGTAAAAGACCATACATAGATAGTTTGTGCCGTTTAAAAAAAATTAGATAATCTGTTGATTTTTTAAAGAGTGAATTAATCTATGTTTTTATTATGTAAATATCATTTATATATATATATTTTTAAATGTTATATATTTAAAACCGTAAAATTTCCTCTAACTAAATATTATCATTTATTTAAATTTTTATAACAAATTTTCTTATTTTTTGAATAGTTAAATTTAGGAAAAATATACACATATATTTCTTTTTTTAACATATTACATTGATGCATTATCATTATCTCTTCAAGTCTTAAAAAAATTAAATAAATGTCATTGAGTATCATTATCATTACATATCATTAACTAATGATATAACAATTATATGACCTATAAGATACACAAAAAGACTTAATAAATACTATATTATTAATTTAATTACATATCACAACAAAAAAGAAATATTATTCCCTTCAAGTCTTAAGAAATGAATATTATTGTGTATTATTATCATTACATATCATTAACTTAATGATATATCAATCATATAACCGGTAAGACACATAAAAGAGACTTAATAATACTGTGTCATGAATTTAATTACAACACCATAATTTCAATTTGTTAGTGAAACGATATCATTAATTTAATTATAACACCCTAATTTCAATTTATCGGTAAATCCAACTTGTCGAAAAAAAATCCCATCTTTTTAGGAAATTTTAAAATCATTATTTTAGATACTAATTTCAATTTAAGCAACAAACACCCTAATTTCAAAGATTTTTTTTATAATAAGAACATCATAATCTGTTTGAAATCTTAAATACGCATATTATAGTTATTCTAAAAAAATAAATTAAAACTAACAATATAATTATTATGGTCATTAATGTCTTTATATATATGTATTAGGATATATAAAGAATATTTATGAACTACAAATATATTTTAATTCTACAAATATAAAAAAGGTCACATGTCTTATTAACCCTTTTTTTTTCTTGTTAACCGGAAGAAGATTATTAGATCTCACCCTAACCTTTTTAGGCTCAAACCCGAGACCTTAGACCTAGGTGGCCTTGGCTTTCACCGCTAAGCCTGGCCCTTGCCTCTAGAAAGTTTGTACCTGCTAAGAATTAAATAAGTGGATCTTTAAAAAAAAAAAAAAAGCGTGGATGTTGAATTTAGTTTCAATTCCATCTTTCCTGTTCTATTAGTCATGAGATTTCACTTTCTTATTTTGAAGGTTGGATGGTAATAAAATGATGAATTTGGGCAGATTTTCCATTGCTCTTTTCTCTTTTTAGCTGGGATTCCATTCTCTTGTTACTCATCCGTAATTCTAGTTTTGCCAACAACAATAATTTTCCTTTTTATTCGTTGGGTAACTAAGATAAGAATGAATCAGTTCCAACCAAAAGTGTAAATATTTAACTTACTAAAAAAAAAAGTTGCTATAGAATAAAATCTCATATACTACAGTTTTCAAACTAATATTTTTAGTTTCAATTGTTCTTTCAAACATCATATTAATTTTTATAAATGTTGTATATGTTTAAATGTTATATAAGTTTAAGTTGACACAACTTAAACTGTAATATGAATAGTTATGTGGTATAATTTTTTTAAATATGATATAAATAAACATAATTTTATAAAATGCAATATAACATATTATTTTCTCTTATTATATATATATATATATATATATATATATGTGTTATAACGTTATTCCGATTCACAATTAAAAAACAAACATTACCGCTGGAACAACTCTCCTATAGAAACTGAAAGGTCATTTTTTCAAATAAAATAAAGGTATATATTTTCTTCGGGAACAAAGTCGGCATGAAGCGACGATAAGGAAGAGTATATCAATTATAGACTTACTGTCGTTATTCCCCCAAACGCTCGTTTATAGCCATGACAGCAAAGCTTTCGGCTTTTAGCGTAGAAAGACTTTTTTTCTCTAGACGGAGCTGCCCGGTCCTCTCCCCATTAGATGGGTCCTGCTGTAAAACCCATTCGATAGGACTTATTGTTGTGAGAAGATCGAGCTTCGAGATAAATAGAAGCGCCTTTTAACGTAACACTTCCCAAAGCCACGATAAAGTGCCCACCCCACTTTTGTCGCTCTGATTTGATTTGCTCGGTCTGTTATATTAATAACACAAAAAGTCCCCGTTAAGCCAAATGCCAAAACGGAAACTGCATTAATTCGGAAAGGGCACAAAAATGGTAGTTTACATTAACTCAGGAAAAAAACACAACAATATGTGATTTATGTTTGATGCTTATCACGTGCCAGAACGTGGAAAGAAACCAAGAATTTATGTTACAGGTAAAAAAATCTCCTAAGATACGGAAATTTCTCATACTATATTTTTTTATTATCACTGTTACGTGTTAGTATTGTTGTTGACTCGATAAGCATATTCGATGCTTCACCTTCTGTAGAAAGCTGACGAATTGCTCTCTCTCTCTCTCTCTCTCCTTTTTTGTATTTTAACTTGTTTCTTTTTCTCTCTCTAGAAAACACAGCTTTCCATATATGCCCATATACCAATTCCTTTTATCCAATTCCCCAAAAGTGTGTCTGTACTTTCCTGAAGTTAAAATTATGGGAGTTTGTGCCTCTCACCATCTGATCTGATCCGGTTTAATTCAATACATATACACAAACATTATGTGCCGTTTTGCAAGTACCTCTTTATCTTTAATCAACCTAAAAAACCTTCAAGAAAAAGAAAACCAAAACTGATCAAACTATGGCGGCCACGGCAAACATTCTTCAAGGATGTCAAGGAATGCCCTTTGCCACAACTGCTGCTATTGGTGGTCTTTCTTTGTTGTTGTTTTTGTCCCTCAGAAGATGCATCTTTGCCAAAAGGACTGGATTCTCCAAACTTCCTCCTGTTCCAGGTACACTTGTATTTTTATTTTTTTTTTGCCATGGTTATTATTATTATTATTATAAATTTTTTAGAGAAGGGAAAGTTTGAACCTTTTACTGTTGAGGAGCTTTGCGAAAATGCATTTGTGCTTCACAAAATCGTAGCCTAAAAAGGTTATATTCTAATCTTATCATTTCATTGTCAAATAAAAAGGGGTTCTTTTCTTTCAATATTTGAGACCAAAAACAGGGTCTCTTTTCATCGTCAAAACCTCACGCAAAATCTATATATATATATATATATATGTATATGTAAATGTATGTATATTGAAAATCGAGACAACGAAAGGATGAAATTTGGGAGAAAGGCGAAGAGTTTCTTAGCGGGCCTACGACATGCCGTTTTTTGGGCGTATGGCCCAGCCAAAGTCGCGGTCCGGCCGATCGACGCCTCAGAGACTCTTTCCTGCAAATGGATCGAGATTGAGTTCTCTTTCCCTGTGTATTTCTAGGGTGTGCGAGAATTGAAATTGACAAAATTCTATCTTGTTTTTCTGTCTGGTCAGTTCCGTCTCATAAGACCATTGTGTGTGTGTGTTTTTTTGAACAAAAAATGGTTTTAAAAAAAAAAAAAGTGCTCATTTTGGATGTGGTTTTTGGGTTTCTTTCTGGTTTTCATTGAGAAAATTGAAAACAGGTAGGCAAAAGAATGAATAGTAAACTATATAATTTTTTTATTAACTGTAACACTATTTTTTCTTTTTGCCTGTGAAAATAACTATTTCATGGAAGAGAAACATCACTATGTAGTAATCTTATGACATCTACTCATACTTTACTGGTTTCTTAACGAACATTTTATTGTTTCATCGTTGAATTTGCTCAATGATAAAACTTTCTAAAGCGAAAATTACTCTGGTGAAGGACTGGCCATGGTTTCTCTAGCCACAATTTTCTCGGGAAAATTTCATACAGCATTTTTCTTTCTCGTATCTTGGAAGTTGTTACATACTTGCATGCACACTTAAGAAAACCAGAAAAAAAATACTCAATGATCTCCTCTGTTTAGAATGGGGCAGGCTCAAAGTTCATTATTCTCAATCATCATTTTCATGATTATTTTTTTCAGCTGTTCCGGGGCTGCCGGTGGTAGGGAATTTGCTACAACTGAAGGAGAAGAAGCCTTACAAGACGTTCACAAAGTGGGCCAAGACTTTTGGGCCCATATACTCCATCAGAACTGGTGCTTCTACTCTGGTTGTTCTCAATTCCGCTGAAGTCGCCAAGGAGGTAGTATTTTCCTGATGAGCTCTCTAATCAATAATTTCGCTTTCAAATTGTAGGTGGAAAGGGAATAGTACTAGAGAATGGAGATGTCCCATTCATTGGCCAGTATTGGCCCATTATTGACGTCATTATCAATGAATTGAAGTGACAAAATGTGACTAGCCAAGATCGATTTGTTTGAAAAAAAATCGCTTGATTTTTTGTCACATATCTTATTTTCATAATTGCGGATATAATACTTGAGGCAAAAAAGAAAAGTTTGTGGATCATGGGAAAGCTGGTCATACCCACATGGACATATTGATCCACAAGAAGATATTCTTAGGATTGCACTATATTTAGATATATTCATTGGCTGTTTGAAGAGTAGTTTAAACCATCAGTTTGGGTTTGAGAATGATAACATGTGAGAGTTTTATACTGTAACTTTTTCATGTAGCATATAAGAGCTTTACACGATGTACTGTTCAAACTATTAGTTTGGATTACTCTTCCAAATACCCTAGACATGGATTGAAAACTGATTGGATGGATTAAAACCCAGCCTGTCAACGACCTCCTATGGGCAATTTACTGATAAACAGGACCAATTGTAGCAATAAAAAAAATAGAAAGGAAAAAAAAAAAGACACTATTTGTCAAGTAAATTGGCTGCAGTGGTATTTCTTATTTCTCAAAATTTATGAATTATGTCATAAAATTATGGGGGTTTCTGATTGTTTGTTTCAGGCCATGGTGACAAGGTATTCATCAATATCAACAAGAAGGCTGTCAAACGCCCTAACAATGCTTACTTCTGATAAATGTATGGTTGCAACAAGCGACTACAATGACTTTCATAAGATGGTCAAACGTTACATTCTCACAAATGTTCTTGGAGCCAATGCTCAGGTTGGTTAATAATGGTTCAAAATATTGTATCGACATACATACATGCATGCATGCACACACACACATAGTGTATACAAACACACACACACACACACACACACACACACATAATACTTCCCGTTGCACCAACTCTTGTAAAATGTAATATGTTGCAGAAACGACACCGTTGTCACAGAAACACTATGGGAGAAAATATTTCAAAGCGATTTCATGCTCATGTTAAGGACTTTCCTGGTCAAGCCGTGAATTTCAGGAAAGTGTTCGAGTCTGAACTCTTTGGACTAGCATTGAAACAAGTGAGTCCCTTCATTTTTTGTCAAAATCTCTTACATAGTATTCAAATTATCTTTCCTAGTAAATACTTTGGGATAAAATTTCATAGGATTATTGCATATTGTTATAATTGCAGGCCATGGGAAAGGACATAGAGTCAATATACGTGGAGGAGCTTGGAGGGAACCTGTCTAGAGATGATATTTTTAAGGTTCTAGTGATTGACATAATGGAGGGGGCTATTGAGGTCGATTGGAGAGACTTCTTCCCATATCTGAAATGGGTTCCCAACAAGAGCATTGAAAACAAAATTCGGAGAATGATTTTCCGAAGGCAGGCAGTGATGAATGCCCTTATCAAGGAGCAGAAAAAGCGAATTGCCTCAGGAGAGGTACTCAATTACTTTCCAAGTTTTTATAATGTGAACAAATTATGTAGTTATATTTTTTTGTTTGAAATAGTCATTTTAAATGAGAGAAACAGTCAACAGGTAGTTGTAGAAGTCATGAAATTTATCCCAAGATTTTAGGACGTTATACAACCTTTTTAGAACCCCGTGTGTGTGTGTGCGTGAATTGATCATACCATGATGTAAACCAGGAGTTAAATTGTTACGTGGATTATTTGCTGTCGGAAGCAAAAACTCTTACTGAGGAGCAAATAAGTATGCTGCTTTGGGAGACAATCATAGAAACGTCAGATACTACTTTGGTCACGACAGAATGGGCATTTTATGAACTTGCCAAAGATCCAAAACGGCAGGTTTGTTCCCTTCTCTAACTGGTCCAGTTCTGTACCTAATATTCTTCCATTTTGTTTGCCAACCTGTCATTATCATGTCATTTCTAATTGTATGTTAGATACATGCCCAACAGGAACGTCTCTATGAAGAAATAAAAAACGTTTTTGGATCCGACAAAGTGACCGAGGATCGCTTGTCTCAGATGCCATACTTGTTAGCTGTTTTTCATGAAACTCTGAGGAAGCACAGCCCTGCTCCAGTTGTTCCTTTGCGCTATGCACATGAAGACACCCAATTAGGAGGATACTACATTCCTTCTGGAACAGAGGTCTTTCCAACTCTTTTATTCTCTCTCTTTTTCAATTCAACCAATAACCTAGTTATGTTTGAACAACTTACTATGATTATTTTTTTTGCGTTATGCAGATTGCAATTAACATATATGGATGTAACATGGACGAGAACCAATGGGAAGGTCCAGAAGAGTGGAACCCCGAGAGGTTTCTTGACGAGAAATATGATCCAATGGATTTGTACAGGACGATGGCATTCGGAGCAGGGAAGAGGGTGTGCGCAGGCTCGCTTCAAGCAATGCTAATCGTGTGCGCAATGATTGGCAGGTTGGTGCAGGAGTTTGAGTGGCGGCTCAAAGATGGAGAGGAGGAGAATGTGGACACCGTTGGGCTCACCACTCACAAACTCCACCCATTGCATGCAATCTTAAAGCCAAGACAAGTAGCATAGAGTATAATGGAGGGCTCTAGATGTGGGAAAAAGAAAAAAATTATAGTGTTTTTGCTTCTTTTGTGATGTGGTGGTTAAAAAAAAAAAAGGGAGTCAGTTTGCTCATGAGAAATATGGTGTGGAAGGAATTGGAAACACATTTAGAGCCAGAAGAATAAATAAATTTGCAGTTGACTTTTTTTTTTTTTTCTTTTGAAAAGAAGGAATGTGAGCGTGTGAGCAAATAATAATAAGGAATAAAACAAAACTTCTCTATCATTGGTCGATCCTCTTCGTACTTTATACGTTAGACGTGTGATTATTTTTTCTTCGGAAATTCTACAATAAGACCTTCAAATTATTCTTATCAATAAGACTTTTTTTATCCACCATTACATCTATACCTGAAGGTTAAAAATAAACAAGTGCACCGTTAGTCGAATAAGCTTATACACATCATATAACTTAAAAAATGAACAAAAAAATTAAAATAAAAAAGAAGAATAGGAAGAAGAAAACGCTGAACAGAAATTGGACCTCCTCCTTTGACAATGGTGTGGTTCACAGACGAGACGGTACGACGGAGGTCGCGACCCACGATGGTAGTGTTCCCATCGCGACACCATGGTGATCCTGATCGACAATAAAGGCAGATCTCATTGAGGATGGAGGCACAATTCCCAACTGACCTTGCTCATAACAGCGTTGCTCTCAACCAATTATAGTGGTGGCGCCAGAGTGATTTCCGTGGGTCGTGAGTCGGAAGGGAGGGAGGTCGTGGGTCATGCGATTCTGTCGAGATCGTATCGCCATTCCATGGCTGCTTCCGTGCATCGTTGCCTCCATGGATCACATTGCCATCACCCCTCCGCCTCCGTTGGTTGAGACCTAGCCCCCTGCGACAGGTGTTGGAGATGGGGTGGTTCGTCTTGCTAGCATTTGCAAGGTGTCGTTGAGGGCGTCGAGCTAGAGTCGTGAAGTCAACAGTCGACAATGGAGCTTCATTCATTGGAACTCGTGCTTTTGGCATATCAAAAGATACAAGTTATAAACATGGAGGCATGAATCTACTTCGCGACTAAGATAACAAAAATAATTATTAAAGATAATTGATTTAAGTTAAACGGAATTATTATTAAATCAATTCAATTTTAGGTCCAGTTTAGTATGCAACCATAATTAAGTTTACCACACCAATATGTCTATTATGGAGTCAATCCGCTCCAACAACTAAGATAAGCGACCTCCTCATTTGGACGTAGATCCCGATGACATTTTTATAATGCATAAAGTGTTTAGCTTTATATATAGACTGTTGACTATATAATTTAGGCTATTAATATGTACATCAAATCTTTTTCGTATATAAACTCTATATATGCCCAATTTCAAAATTTAGTTCCAATAGTCACAGATGTTTGCTAGTATATAATCATTTATATGATAGTAATTTAAGGACCATTACTAATACATGTAATATACGTTTTATTATTTATTTCACCCAAAATATCATAATTACAATTAAAGTATTTATTCCTTAAGGCATCGATCCTAGCAAAGGTCTCCCTCTGGAGGAACCCTAGGCAAGGTTCAGGCTTTGAAGAAGAATTTTCCGTTGCTTTCTTGCTCTTTGGAGCGTTCTTAGGCGATGACAAGCACCCGAGCCTTTACAACTCATCGAAGATGTTGCTGCTGTAGGCGGAGAAGTCACTAAAGGCCTAACGTACTTGTTGGAACTCATCTGTAAGTTTCCTTAGCCACCAAAAAAAATCGAACCTCTAAAGAATTGAATGCAGAAAGAATACGAGGGATTGAAGATGTTAGGGTTTAAAGAAGATTTTTAGTGCGGGGTTTTTTATTTGTTTTGATATGATCGTTGGTTTGGGGTTTATGGTATTTGAAGAGATTTTCTCTCAATGGATTGGGGAAGAAGATTGTTGTCGCATGAGGGACGAGATGACGTCGATGGGAAAGAAGTCGTTGTCGAGCATGGAGGCGAAGTTATAGAGGCCGTAGTCATGGGGGTTGTAGGGCATGGGAGGAATAGGCTTTTGAGTTTTCTATGTAGAGTTTTTTTTTTTTGGGTCGAACCTTTGGTGAATCAGGCTTTGAATTTGAGTAAAGCTTTTTTTTTGAGTCAGTTGGATGATAAAAGAAGAGAATCAATGGTGTGGTGATGATTTAAGGCTTGAGAAAATTTGAGGAAGAAGAAGATTTGATTTTATTTGGGTTTGTTTTAATTTTTTTTATAGATTTTTAATTTACTTTTGTTTTAATTTTAAAATAATTTTTTTAATATATTAATTATTTGAAAGGTAATTTATTAATTTTAATTAAAAATAATATACAACAATTTTTGATGGTCTAATTTAATGATTTGATCGTCAAATTGTTCTCTTAACAACTAAAATAAAATGTTGGGGTTGGTTCAATAATAATAAAAAAAGAGATAGCAGACCAAATGTTCACTTTCATGTGTCCACTTTTTTGAAATGTTGAGGACTAGTAAAACAACTTACCCTACAAAATAAAGTTTAATTTATGATTGAAAAATAATTTGTAAATTTTTAATATAAACAATTATACATTAGACTAATAAAAAGTTAATTCAACCAAAGCTCCTGTCAATAGATCCAAAAGATTATTATTATTATTATTATTCCAAGATTCTTCCATATTTTTCTATTTATTTCTTTTCATGACATGCTGATATCCTTCAAAGAAACCAGAACTTAATTAGGGTAGGCAATCTTTTATTATTCTCTGTAGAAGAACTGACGAGGTTGGATAATTAGGGTCTGTTTGCTTCGAGTATTATTTGGACTTAATAGACTCAAATTTGAATTCGAGTATTAAGAATACTTTGAATGCGTGTTTGTTTACTTCAAAACCTGAATCCTTTGATTATCAAGAATCCAAGTTTTCAGAGTTCTTATCCCTCTAAACTTTTGATACTCGGATATCTCTGCTATAGTAAAAACTAAAATTCTTTCTCTTATATTTGAGGAAAAAAATCATTTCTTCATTTGATATTCAATTGAGATGATTATTTTTTCATTGTATTACTAGTGAATATATGAATAAATTAAGATCCATATTGTATATTTTTTTAGGATCATTAACATTAAGATTTTATTAGATTTATTGAAAAATCAAAAATTATTTTTACTATCTCTTCAAACACAAATTCTAATTTTATTCCATACTCAGATTAAAACTTAAATGCATATCCAAACAACAATTCAGATAACAATTTAAATCACTAATTTAAATTCTAATTTAAATCACAGTAACTTAAATCAAATTATTAATTTAAATTTATTTATTAAACGGACCTTAAATGCGCAAAGTTGCCGACAACATAATTTCTATCTATTCTCATCTTGTGGAAAATTTCGTAAGCGACTGATGCCTCTAACGCCATCGCTTTTCTCTCGTAACTGAGTCTTAGTTGCAAACAAACGGCTAAAGACTACTTTTGTTACCAAAAGTTTTTCCCATTAATATATACGTGTGTATGTGTGTGTGTTTGTATATATATATATATATATATATATATATATATATATATATATTTACGTCCCTGGCGGTGCCTTGAACGTAATTACGTGAATATAGGGAACGCCTTAACGTGATATGACACCTTACTTTCCTCCTTCACACATCCAACCGAAGCCGATGGGTAAATTTTTGCAGAACAAGTGACTATCAAATATATTAATGTGATTGGAACGTAGTTGAAATCATATATTAAAATAAAAGATACTGTAAAAATTCACTAGAAAAATTGTTTAGAACAGCAAGTCTCACTTTCTAATTATTAATATTTTTTATTACTTCAGCCGGTAAAATGTACTTTTGGTTTTGGAAAGTGCAATGTCGAATCATCATAAAAGTTGCTGAACATGGAAACATCACAAAACAAACCCAATTAGCTAAAAAAAATACAAAGTGTTTGAGAAAAAAGTTTCATACCTTAAAATTTAATCTGTTTAGTATAGTATCGAAAAACCACGGTAAAATTTTACTTTTATACTATAACTTATTTAAAACTTGAACTAGAGTTTAAACTATTTTCTTAAACGCATTAATAAAAAGTAAAACTTATCTACATATATTTGAGGAACTTGTGTTGTGTGTGTAATATTTCTTATAGTTAGAGTTGTGTATAAACATTTCCATAAGGCACGTCTCTAATACTATATGTGCAATGCTACCAGCAAAGCCTTATTTGGCATAAAAAGACAATAGGATATTAGGAAAAAATGTTAAAAAAATTGTGTCAGAAATAAATGATATAAGATTAGAATAATTAAAGTATTTGAGAAAAGAGTTGAAACTTATAGTTTGAACTTTAATACTATAATATGTGAAAACTTTACATTATAAATAATTGAAATATTCTCTCAAATACATTAAATATTCGATAAAGGTAAACAATTCAAAAACATATATGAGCAAAAAAAAAAAGATTATATTCTCCTATTTTATAAAATTGTTATATATATATATTCATTTTCCTGTTTTACCTACTATAAAATTCTTATATAAATAGATTTTCCTGTTTTACCTAGTATAAAATTGTTTTATTTATACATTAAATTAGAGGAAGAAAACGGCACTTTAGTACGCAAAATTAATATTATTTGATTTTGATTTATGCAAATCCCTATAATAAGATCTCATTTCATGGAGTATTACTCACACATGCAAACTTCAAAAGGATCGTATTCGTCTGCATGTATGGGAAAAGGTACAGCAAAGAACAAAATGGGTGGATTATAGGGGCCGGAAGTGGCTGGTTAAGACTTGTTCGGCCAGTTTGAAAAGTCGTTTACATCTTTATAAGTTAAAATCTTACTATTTTAAAAATTATAAATATCGGCCTAAAAAGTCTAATAAATAATATATTTTTTTGTAATCGTGATGAATAAGATTGCTCAGCAGTTTTGAAGAGGCCAAATCCGATTTGCCCAAGGGGAAGGTACCAGCAAGGTTCAAAAAATTGGAAAAAAGAAGTGCGAGAACAAACTAGGAAAGAAAGGTCGGTGGGTCCAATTCTCAGAGGCAAAAACAGTGGCTACTCCAGGATTAGAGTCGTAGTAGTGGAGTCATGACTAATCAGTCACTGAGGCCCCGCCAGGAGGCGACCAAAGTTTCTCCAAGAGGACCGTCAAAAGACATAATAGCTGTTTTGCCCTCTATTCTACACAGACTGCGACACGTCCCCCGCCCTATTGTCCCAAACCCACCATTCATTTTCAGACTCACTCACTGCTCTTTGAGTTTGACAGCGACAGCGGGCCCCACACTCAACTCCTGGCTCACGGCTAACCAGCTAGCTAGGCTCAGCTGGGCTGGGATTTTAGACTCGGTTTTGTTTGTTTGTTAGTTTGTTTCGTTCTGTTTGTGGTCAACACAAAATTTGAAAACTATCTCCTCTCATCTTTGCTGAGTGGCAGGCGCAGAGAAAATCAGGTGGTGCAGCAGGCTTTTTGGGTACAGAGATTTTCATTCTCTCATCCCATTTCCGGATTATTTTTTTCATGTATTAAGAAAATTCTTTCTTCCTCAATTCATGCACATAGAGATGCCAAAGCAAACAAATTAGAGTAACAAGGATGTCAAGAGAATGAAGTATGTTTGTCGGTATAAAAAAGGCTTAAAGATTGGGGAGTGGAATTAAGGAATGAGCAAAAATCAAAAGGGGAGCGAGAAATCCGGCACAGGCAAAGCGGAGGGAGTGGTACGGACGGGCCAAATTCACGCAGGGGAGGGAGAAATAATGGGTAGGACCAAAGCTGCGTGTCGTGCGTGTGTTTGTGTTTTGGGGTGCTTGAGAGCTGGTTCAGCACATAATACTAATAAGGCAGGCAAAGCCAATAATTGCATCCCACGCTGCCCGACATCGCATGATGCTGTCGGTCGCTTGCAATGCCTTTCCTTAAAAATCAAAACTATTACCCTCTACTCTGGATTCCACCTTTGGCGGTTACACTCCTCATGCCCGTAGTGTCGACTCCTCTTTCCCCCTACCATATGAAGGAAGCACCACCGTTTTCCTTTCCCAAGTGCCAACTTTTATGCCTGTGCGACTCTAGTCTACCACCGTTTGCTTTTTGGTTTTAGGAAATAGTGATGCACTCGCGGTGATGGAGAAAATAAGTAGAGTATACAAATGGAATTTGGAAATTATAGTTCTATATATGTGATTTTGATTTGAGAAGAAGTGTGTATATAGCAAATATTCCCTACTGAACACTTTTTAGCGCAAAAATAAGGGTTTGTACTTCACATGCATTAATACCCAGGCACCTTTTCTTTATAATTCTGAACTCTACTACGTGATCTACTGCAGGATTTGACAAATTTGATGTGCGATTGACAACTTAGCTTTGTTTCGCACGTACCTTTTGATATGATACGTGGTTAGAACTAATATTAATCTAAAATAATATAGTTATTGAAAAAGTCATGTTGTAGTTTTTTTTTTCTTTAAGTTGTTATTATAACGAGTTTTTTACCGTAGATGATTAAAATTTTTAAATGTCAAGTCAGCTATTAGTATCAAATATTATAATGTAAAATTTTTATGATTTGTTTAACATATGTTATTATATTGTATTATGTTTTTTATATACAATATAATATAATATATCAAACATACTTATATATATTATATAATATAAACTAAAAATATATTATAATATTAAGGTTTCATATGTTAATACTTTGGATCCGTTTTCAAACACAATTGTTGTATGACATATTCAATGAAAACCTGTAAAAGAACCCAAAAAAAAAAAAATCAACCAGTCACGAAACAACAGCACATCTAAGATTTGCATAAACTCACACCGGACAAGAACATAAATTCTAGGATAGGGTATGTTATTTTTTTGTCTATTCGTAAAACTAGTGTATTAAGCATTTAATTAAATTTTACATTCTTATAAAAGAACATCTTTATTGAAATTTAACGAAAAGATTGATAATTAATTAAATTGTGTAAAATAATTAACGTGATCCCAGAATCACGCTGTTCAGGATTCAACGTGGAGAGTTTCTATTGGGAAACAGAAGGCGACAATCATTCCCATCTTCGGACTAACTCGGGGCAATACAGCTATTCCTTCAAGGCTAAAGCATAACCCTCTTGTGATTGGACATTTTTTATGGTAATATGATTAAAATTTTTGATATTTGGATATTTTTGTTATAGTAAAAGTCAAAATTTTATTTTTATATTTAAGAAAAAAAAATTATAATTTTTTTATTTGATATCTAATTGAGATGATTTTTTTGCGTTGTGTTTATAGTAAAGAGATGAATAAATCAAAATTCATATTGCATATTTTTTAAGATCATTAGCATTAAGATTTTATTATATTTGTTAATAAATCAAAATTATTTTATTATTTTTTTAAACATAAATTTTAATTTTATTTTGTACTCAGATTAAAACTTAGATGTATATTATACGTTAATTTAAATAATAATTTAAATCATATAACTTAAATTAAATTATTAATTTGAATCTATTTTTAGATATGATCGTATTATTTTGTTAACAATAACATTACAATCTGGTTAAGTTAGAATTGCTTCTTATAGAAAAAGGTGGGTTGCACCTGCAAAGTCTTAGGCAAGATCCAATATTTGCAAGAGGGTGAGGTGGTAACAAAACGAGGGTATAGAACATTTTTTCATTCAAAAACCAGCACGAATTCTGGATCAATCAGTAGCCGCCACGCGAGAACGCGCAGTTATAATCTCTACTAGAAGTTCGCAGCAGATATACCGTGCACAGGAAGCCAAACTCGTACTAGCGGAGCCACGCGCCACACAACATCGTACGGACCCACCACCGGCTCTCTAGTTATTTGTTTGGCTGGTCACAGTTCTGGCAACAACTTTTTTTTGGAGAGAAAAATCTCACCCTCTCACACTCTCTCTCTCCTGCTTTCTCTCTCTATGCACACGTACCGCCATTACAAAGCCACTCACTACATCCCAAACGAAACTTCAACTCTCTCTCTTTCAGTCCTTCTCCTGTCTCCGCCCTTTTGTCTCCTTCCTTTCTATTTCCTAAACTCCAAATTCCCAAAAAACAAACAAACAAAAACAACGATCAGAAACAGAAAAATGCCTTCAGAATCTGGGGATCACCACAGACGACCGGCACCGAGAGAGCAGCAGATGAGCATGGGCTACCAGCCGCCGCCGCCGCAGGTGGAGCCTCTGCCATGCCCGCGCTGCGACTCCACCAACACCAAGTTCTGCTACTACAACAACTACAACCTCTCCCAGCCCCGCCACTTCTGCAAGTCCTGCCGCCGCTACTGGACCCACGGCGGCACTCTACGCGACGTCCCTGTTGGCGGCGGCTCCCGCAAGAACTCCAAGCGCTCCCGCTCCTCCTCCTCCGCCGCAGCCGCCGCGTCTTCCTGTTCCTCCTCCTCCGACCCTCTTCCCACCTCCACTCCCAATATCTTCCCCAATTTGCCCCTGTCAAAACCCGAACCCGCTTCCGATCATTTGAATCCAAACCCTAACCCGGACCTCAACGAGAACGTGAGCTCCGGCCTCGGCTTCACTTCGCTGCTGAATTCCCAAGCGACGGGAATCCTCGCGCTCGGCGGGTACGGGTACGGGCACGGGCTCGGACTCGGGCAAAATGGGCTGGAGGAAATGGGCTTCGGGTATGGGAAAGGAGTTTGGCCGTATCCTGATCAAGTCGGTGAGCTTGTGGGTAATGGCGATTCGGGAGGCAACACGTGGCAGATGAATGGCGGTTCGGAAGGAGGTTTGGTCGATGGGGATTGCTTCGCAAATTGGCCAGACCTCACCATTTCCATGACCGGAAAGGGCTTGAAGTGATTATTATGTTATAATATTACACGTTATGTGGCATTTTGGGGAAAATCTTTTTTTTTCCTTTTTTGGGTGGTCTTGGTGGGTGATGGTTTTCTCTACCTCGCAGTATTTTCATGTCGGTCTCCAGTAATACTGTGTTTTCCTCTTCTTCTCAGTTGTCCTTTTTGCTTTTTTTAGGGTTTCGTCAGTTTGTGGTTGGTATAGAGTACAGGATAAGAAAAAGAAAAAAAAATTGGGTAGTTTTGTTTTTACTGGCTTCTTTTTTTTTTTTTTTTTATTTCTGTAAATCTTTTGGGTCCATTTGTCTTGGACGGAAACCGGTGCGAGTGAAATGGACAGAAGAAACAACCTGCTTTTGGGTCTTTACGATAAGGAAATGCGTTGTCCTTTTTCAAGTTTGCAGACATGAGAGCTTGAATTTTCTTTTATTTATTTTGGAGTTTTTATTCCACATTAATGGTTTGGAGTTTGGGTACCAAATCCTAAATTGAATATTAATGTGATCTGATTTTGGGCTTATTTTCCGAACAGAGACGAAAGACATTAGAAAGATGAATCATGAACTATTTGCGACTAATAATATGTTATATGCCCAACTGGAAAAGAAAACAGGATATTCTTCTTTGCTGGAGCCCTGTCTGACCAGACATTTTCGTCGACCGTGGTGCACGTTTGTCCTTTTTTTTAATAATAACAATGAGGTTTTGTTTGTAAAATGAATTTGAATTAGTGATTTAACTTGAGTTAGTGTGATTTGAATTAGGATTTGAGTTAGTAATTTAAATTAATGTTTATATGTGTATTTAAATTTTAATTTGAGTAGGAAATAAAATTGTAGTTTGAGTTTAAAGAAGTAGTAAAAATAATTTTTGATTTATTAATAAATTTAATAAAATTTTAATGTTAATGATTTTAACAAATATGTAATATGGATCTTGATTTATTTCTCTTTTAAT
Organism: Artocarpus heterophyllus; assembly: GCA_025403435.1. NCBI lineage: Eukaryota > Viridiplantae > Streptophyta > Magnoliopsida > Rosales > Moraceae > Artocarpus > Artocarpus heterophyllus. The sequence continues at coordinate 5,956,867 of CM046333.1, forward strand.
TAAGAGTATGGTGAAAAAAGAATCATTTTAATTGGATATCAAATGAATAAGTTGTGATTTTTTTCTTCAAATATAAGAAAGAGAATTTTAGTTTTTACTGTAATAAAGATATTTGAGTATCAAAAGTTTAAAGGGATAAGAATTTTAAAAATTTGAATTTTTAATACTCAAGTGATTTAAATTTTGGAGAAAATAAACATACATTAAAAAGATTATTAATACTCAAATTTAAATTTAAATATATTAAATTTAAAGAATACATGTATGAATGTTTGGTTGTGTATGCCACCAAAAATGGCCCAAGGAATCGAAAAATTTCTTTGCGTTTTGGACGTGCGCAAAACATGTTTTTATGGCCATATTGATCGACATCCACTTAGTTAATATGGGTTGATTACTTCCTTTTACGTGTACAGTTTGTAAAGTCCGCATATTGGAGTGGTTAAAATATACAAAAAAAATAAAAGCGTCAGAGTGTCAGTGGCATGCGGCACTTAACATTATTGTTTATGGCGCTAATGCTGTGACTATATACGCATTTTCGCTTAAAATAGGTATTATGTCAAAGGCTATTGGTGGTTGAATCTCATTTTCTTGAGAAGTCTACTAAGCTGATCTTTGAGGATAATGACAAGTCTACTTCGCCGATTCTCTCATTAATAGTGCCTTGCTTAGTATTATGTGGACTACATTTCATCATCTTAGATTTTTAATTAGAATATCATTAATAAATTGCTAGCAACGGAGACCGTATTATTGACTATATTCTAGTTCACAAAAAAAAATATTTTTTTTTTCTTTAATAAAGCAATCTTGTTGTAGGTCGCCATGGGGTCAAGATTCATTGCACAACTGTTTTTAATAAATAGAGCAAATCAACAGTTTTGAGAATATCATTAATAAATTGCTGGCAACAGAGACCATATTATTGACATATTCTGGTTCACAAAAAAATATTTTTTTTTTTCCTTTAATAAAGCCATCTTGTTGTAGGTCGCCATGAGGTCAAGATTCATTGCACAAATTGTTTTAAGTAAAGAGAGCAAATCAACAGTTTTGTCCACAATTGGGCAGATTGTGCTTTATAAAAAGACCATTTAGTTAGTTGGTCACTATTCAAAAGCAGATAGCGCCAAAATTGCCTAGGCAATCCGTGAAACGTGTGCCTACATTTTAATTTTAAAATACTACAAAAGTGCCATGCCTCTTCTTTTGCCCCTTTTGAAAAATCCTTGGAATCATAACTTCAATATTAACTATGGGCAGTGTCGGGTGAAGTATATATGATTAGTGTAGGGGATATTTGTCACTCACCAAAACCCTACATTTTTAACCTTACCTTATATAAAATTTTTGTATACTACAATACTAAACTCATTTTCGAAACACCTTATTAATACTAATTAAGTGTTAAAAATACAGCCCAATTCACTGAGTAAACAAAATAAAAATAAAATAAATAACAAGCCCCGCCTGAAGTAAAGCGCATGGGGATAATCGCCTGCGCTTTCCGGGAAGCATCCATCATCATTTTGTAACCCCACCTTCTTAGGACTATGATTCACCACTGTTTCTACTTTGGACAGCATTTGACTTCTCCCGAATCATGCGCGGTTGTTATGCATGTCGCTATTATCTTTCATTCTCTGTCTTTACAATCGTGTTTTTTAATAGTTGATATTAATAATCATGGTTGTGGAACGGCGTTTTTAGTTTGTGTGTTTGTCCAATGTTGTCAATCTTATTTGAATTGCTTTATGATGACAAAATTTTAGTTTGATTACAAATCTTAGCTCCCACTCGTACTAATAGATAGTCACGCTGCCTGACTGATATTCTTAAAGTTCGTTCAAGAAGGAGTGCAGATAATGCATTTTAATTGGTCATTTTTGGATTTGATCATTGGATGTGAACTCTCATTGTGGGTACTTGAGGACACTGGCCCAGCACAAGCAGGCTCAGGGTCGCCCGCTCGATCACACTGAAACAATCTAGAGATTTTTTTTTCTTTTTCTTTTTCTTTTTGTTTCCGGCTGGGAAAAAGGAGAGAATTTTTATGGTAAGAATGACCTTTTATTATTATCTATAGAAATTATAGTTTAACAGGTTAATTTTTTTAATGGTGTGATTTATAAATGTTCATGGTTAAAATTTATAGCCGTTTGATGTAGAAATACCCATTCACAAATGAGATTGTTAAAAAATTAATTTAATGGCTAAAACAGCAGTATTAATAAAGACTCTCATAAAAATTTTCAACAAAAAAAAACAGGTTCAATAGCAGCTGCTACCTAACGCCACTTTTGAAATTTTAAAGGACCAGTGATAAAGTACAAGAGGGACCAGTTCACGTTCTTGCCGACGATCCGCAAAGGTCCATGCGCCGAAACTATCTGGGGATTGTTCTTGTGTTTTAGACCTCATTTTTGTGCTTTTTTAAGCTTTAAAACAGGCCAATAAGCAATGATGACACCAAGTTATTGAAAAACTAACAAGTAATGTCTTCTCTTCGTTTCATTTTGGAGGAGAAAAATTACAGAAGCAGTACAAAGATTGCAACTCACCAATCAAACCATTTAATTATGTGCCATATGGAACATATATAAAGTAGACTCCGTATTTAATTTATAGCAAAAATAAATACAAAATGGTTCGTTCCTATAGCATCACTTGATATCATTTAGCTGATCTTCTTGATGATCACATCTCAATTGGGTTTGAAGAATTTCAACTTAAGTCCACTGTTGACCATACTCCACACGCCTCCAATGGAAAAGGCTAAACTAAAAGCAACTCCCAACCAACCAAGGATCCAATTGAAGTACCAATTAAAGCTGTACTTTGTAGGCTTTTTAATGAGAACCCACATGAAGCAAGGGTAAGCAAATGTGACTGGAAGTGTTAGTCCTCCTAACAGACCAGCCAGACTGGAGAGAAAGGGAAGTGCCACTCCAATGAAGAAGGAGACAAATCCATAGAAGACTCGAAAACCAGATCGGACCCATATCGAGCAGGGACGGTTCGTGCGACTTGTGTAGCCAGCCTCGAAGCTGTCAAAGACTGGCATGGAGTAGATTTGGAAACTGCTCAAGCAATTGAACACGACCAAGAGGAATGCCATGGCAAGAAGCCCTCTAGGAATGTCGTGAATGTGGAACGCATACAAAGCATTGAGGATTCCCCCAGAAGGCATCTGCAGAAAAGAAAAAAGAAAATTTTAATCAATCCATTGTAACTGCATACGATTACATGATGACATAAGAATGTCAAACCATAAATGGTTGATCAGGTGATGGGGTAGATCACATATTGCTTCCTACGTGACCGGTATTATTGGAGGATGCAAGATGGTTAAAATTTGTATTCATCGAGTTGAACTCAGCTACTCTTAATGACTATAAATCACCAGCCATGATAATAATATTGAGGATCTTTTGAAACTAAAACATAGTTTGAAAATTGGAGTTAGGAACCAACTTATTGGGTTTTTTTTTTTTTTGAATTCAGCTTTAGACAAGGTTTTTTTTTTCTTAATTTACGCTTAATGCTCCTAGTTTTCACGTGGGTGCAATTGAATAGTTGTTCTGAATATTTTACAAGTAGGACGCTAAAGGATGTATGGTTAACTTTGTTGCATTTATGTTACTACCACTCCAACGTGCTTATTATTTGTGAGAAGGCCAAGCAAATTTTGTGTAACTTACAAGGATCCCGTAGGCCCAGAAACCTCCAATGGCAACAGGGAACAAGCACAGGGCAATGAAAAAGTAAGCAACTTTGGCCCCTCTCCACATGGGCACATGAGCTGGATGCTTAAAGGTCGATGGCATTGTCGCCTACAAAAACGCAGAAGAAATCCTTTAACAATGACTAAAACAACAAACTTTAATACAATTCTCAGACTTTTTATAAAGAGAGAATAAACCAAAACTATATACCTGAATCTCCAAAGCTAAATTGTGTCCTCTGAAAGCAAAGGCTATGATTCCAAGAGCATTCAACACAGAAAAGACGGAAGCAGTAGACGATGGCAGTGAAATGGGATCATAAGAAATTGTAGGAGGCCTTTGTCGGCTCACAGAGAGGACCCAAACCATTGTGGAGTAAGTTATGGCCGTGACAGCCCCTACAAGTGATAGTCCTGCAATTGAATTAAGGTTTGGGAGCTGAGACAGGACAATGCATAAAGAAGTGAACACCAGATACCACTCCACTGTTGTTAAGGGATTTGATGTACAGAGGGGCCCACAAACTATCTGGAAGAATAGTTTCATGGTCTCTCCTCCTATGAGAATCAAAGCCGTTGCAGTTCCAGCAGATAAGTAGACAGTTGGGAAGAGTGCAAGCCAAACACCTAATCTTTCCCCTGCAAAAGGAAAAGACAGCCCATCAACATAAGTTACTTGATTATGGCATTACAACGAATATTACGTTTTGCTTGATTCATAAGATTGTAGAAGGTTGAAAAACGAGAGAAAGTGCACAAAGTCAAGCAGTGTCACATGTTGCATGTTTTGGGAAATCAAACAACCAGAAGACGCCAGAAGACCTTTCACGAATGTGTTCGTTTTCTTCCTCTGTTGTTCTATGACAATTCATGTATAAAACACTCAATTGCATTCATGTAAGAAAAGAAAAGAAAATTACGAAGCATGTTTCTTTAAATAGTTCATGGTTCCTAAATAATGTTCCGATAATCCAATGGCTATCTATGGATGTTATGGGCTTAGTCAATTATAGTTACAGCTCTTCCAGAATTTCAACATGAAATATGAAAGTCTTCATTGTGGCAAGATTTCAAGCAATTGAAAATTACTCGAAAACATGAATACGATAATACGTAATACGTGTACATATACATATATGTATATGTATAGGTAAAGCCTCCTTACCAAATGCGGCTTGTGCAAGTTCTACGTATCTGTTGTATCTCTTTCCTGGGACTGCTTCATGAAGCTGAACCAAGACCCACAACGTGTAAAGTTGCCAACAGTAGGCTATGGTTAAGGAAAGTATTCCCCAACTCCTGCAAACATAATTATAGACAGCAAACAAAGTGCTTGGATCATAATAATCTTTATAAAGCAGCCTATAAAATTTTGATATGACAGGTCGCTTATCCATCCTCAATTCTCTTTTTTTTTTTTCTTTTTCAACTTTCCAATTATATTAGTCCTCCTTGTGAACAAAAACAAACGCCGAAACTTTTAGCACAGTGTTTGTTTAGCAATTAGACTTGAGCCCACAGAAATTTGTTTCTGTGGAGCCCACTGCTGAGGCAAGTTATAATTCAAAGTCTGCAGTTGATGAAAGCAGGGCTGTCTACTGTTACTAATTGCCTGTTTGCAAGTCAGTATAGATCATGATCTGAACTATTTTTCGGTTAGTAAAAACGCTTACGTGTTATAGTAACAATAAAAAAATCGTTATAATATAAAGCTCTCACATACTACAGTAAAAATAATTTTAACTAACAATTTTGACTACTTATCAAATATCATATACATTTCATAGAACGGTCAATACAATATAAACGTAAAAGCATATTTGCTGTTTTTTAATAGCTATTCAAATTGCAAAAGAGAGTTTGATATAAAAAGAAGGGACCAAAGTTAAAAAAAGCGATAATGAAGGAGTGTTATCAAAGGCTGCACATGGTTGAACTTTAGTGTACAATTCAAAAGTCACGAGGATTAAGAAAATTGTTGAAGAGAATAAAAGGCAAAAGGGGTAATAACCAAAGAATAAAGGGACCCTCCGTTTTAATTTCATGAAAGAATGAAGAATTATTAGTGGACCCAGCTGTGTAGATGACATTTCTCTGGAATCATTGAACTTGCGGAAAAAGCAAAAGAGAAAAGGACGAAACGGCTTGATTAAAGGGATCTTCCGTTCATGTTCAAATAAATTCTATGATTAACTTTAATAAATGGGGAAAAAACAAATATTTATCTAGACATTATTGAGGCATTATTCAAAATTACTGTGGCCAGATGTTACAATATATTCAGTTAACCTTTCTTTTTTGTACTTGTAACAGGAACCAATGTATTTATTAACTAAAGTATGAAGAAATTTTAACAAGACATTAGAGGACAGACTTTTTTTTTTTTGAGACAGCATAGGATACCTTTAAAACATTACATCATTACATTGAAAAAAAAAAAAAAACCCAATGAAATACCCATTTTTTGAAACTTAAAATGAGAACTAAGTAGCCCTAAATCCATTTTCAGAATCCTGGGCAAAATGAGATGAAGCCTTCAGAGATCATTCCAAAGTACAACATTTTACTTTAAAAAGGAACACCAAAAAAAGATATCATTTTTAGAACACAAATGTTAATTAGTAAGATTCTATGAAAGATACACAAGTTATACACAAAAGTAGTTAAGATTGTGCATAATAAAACATTAATATTACTGTAGTTAATTACCAGCCCAGAAAAGCGAAAGCGACCGGAAGAACCAGAGCCTGGAATCCAACACCGGCATTGAGGTTGTGAAAGGCAGCATAGTGGGCATTCCCATTGCGGGACTCGGTGATGGGAAGCCATGCGTCTTGGGGGTTGAGCTTGGTGAGGTGGCCCACCTCCTCCAAGTAGCCCTTCATGTTGATAAGCACCCTTTTCATCGGCGTCCCAATCGGGCTCAGGAACCGAGGCGATATGAACGACGTCGGCGTCCACGCCGTCGACGACTTCGCCTCCTTCGACGCCGGCCGAGGCGACCTCTGCCCCGTCGGCGTCTGTATCTCCGGCGTCGACACGCCACGTGGCGTCGCCGGTATCGATATCAGCTCCGTCTCTGGCCTCTCCTCCATTTCTTCCTCGTTTTCACTGCTTTCACTACTACTTCACACTCTCTTCGTGGAAAACAACGTGTCTTCAAATAGAAGAGATATTTGTCACGAGAAGACAACAAATCAGCAATAATAAAAAGCAAAAACAAACATATTTCTCTTTTGGTAATTTTTAATTTTTTTATAAGACCGAAAAAGATGTTTAAGCAATATGTAATTATTTTTCAACCGTCTGCCTAAAAAAAATGATTTTTTTACATTTTACAGGGTTTTTGAAAAATATAATTACAACTGAAAATTATAGCAATAAAAGTTTTATATTTAAAAATATTTTAAAAAATAGTTTAAATATTAGTTTAAGTTTAAAAATTGTAATATGTGAGGATTTTATATTAAATTTTTTTACTATAATATTTGAAAATTTTATACTGTTAATATTAGTTTAAACTATTCTTTCAAACAATTTAATTATAATTTATTTTTTTAATCATTATAATATATAAAAACTTTATACTTTTAACAACAAAAAAATGTTTAATTATAACTGATTTTACGGAATAACCTTTTAATCAAATTTAAGAGTTTTGATAACGCACTAGAAATTTTTATTTATTTTCTTTTGGAGCGTGTGGGTATCCTTTTTGCAGACTGACTGAGTTAGCTGAAAACGATTGTTTTATATATGCAGAAAATGATGTAACGCCCGTTGAAAAACACGAAAGTTGAACAGATGTGATCCTAGCCGTTGCTTTTAGATGTACCTACTGGACCCCACGGCTTTGGTCATGAAGCACAAAATCGAATGAAGTGGACGGGTATAAGTTTGATTGATGGGAGCGAGTGTGGGTGACCATCGAAGTATACACAGAGTCAATCGGTACAATTGTATAATGTTCCGTGGTCTGTAGAAAGGTGGGAGATTCTGTGAGGGAGGGAATATGTTAGGTTATAGTGCGGGACAGGGCTCAGGTGGGAATTGGATAGGGGTAGGTAAAGTCATGGGTGAAGGTGACCTGTCGGGTAGTCAAAGTCAAAAAGTCAATTACATGGAGGCGGGCTGAAGAATTTTATCATTTTCACGTGTCAGGTGGGTCCCACTCTGGGTCCAGGAGTTTCTGGTGCCAAATACTCAGCACGCGATTACTGGCGCGTAGAATTATGTTGATTTATTTCCGTGTCGACTGTAAATAACTAAAAACATTTTCCACGCAAACTAATAGGGTGTTTGGAAAGGTGGTGGGAATCAGTGGTGGGAACCACTTTACTGTAGCATATAAGAGTTTATACTGTATCATATTTTTTTTATTGTTACTGTAACATGTGAGAGCTTTATACTGTTCATAACTGAGATTGTGGTAGGAACTGAGTGGTTCCCACCACTGCCAAACACTCCCTAAAATAGCTTTGTATTTTTTGATTAAAAAGAATTGCTAAATTTTCCTTCTTCCTGGACATAACTCACAAACTTGTCTCTCACATGCTTGTTAGTTAGAGCATGTACTACAACAATTTTTTTCCCCTATTTTTTAATGTTAACTCAAACAATTAAGATTTATTGTCTTATTTTTTCTCTTCTATGTCTCATAATTATATATTCAAAAAATATAAAAATATTACCTTTTTAAAACTAATTACAGTAAGTAGCAAGTTTTAAAAATATTTGTAGTAATTGTGAAATTTTGTGGTGTAAATAATTTATTTACCCTTTTATTTACAGTGTAAATAATATTTATTTACACAAAAAATAGATGTGGCGTAAATAATATATTTACCCTCTTGTTTACAATGTAAATATATCTTATTTACATAATAAAAAATTATTTACATTTTAAATCTAAAATTTACTATAAATATTTTCAAAACATTATATTTACTTAAAAAAGTTTTTAAAATCTAACACTTTCCTCGTTCTCCTATTAAATTTTAACATATAAATAAATTACATAATTACTTTTAACATTTAGATCATGTTTATATGCTTAGGTTGTTAAGTTTGAATTATGTGTCGAATAAATAATGGGGGACAACTAAAAGGGACAGGAAAATAAAGACAGCGAATCCAGACTCAAACTTATATTTTTTTAAAAAATTTTGTTAATTTGCTACCATTTGAAATATACTTTATACACGTGTTCCTGCTTTTAAGATTAGTATTTTTGCTTTCTTTCTCGATATTGCGATTACCATTCATTTTTTTCTAGCTAATTTATTTTGTACCCTTTCATTTTCAATAATTTTAAAAAACTAATGGTATGAAAACAAGTAGAGTCATGTTTTCTACCAAAAAAAATGCCTTTAAGAATCAAGTTCTAAAATCAAAGCTCCAACTATTATATTATAAAACTCTTATATGTTATAGTGTGAAGAAAAAATATACTATAATATAAAGCTCATATATGTTATAGTGTGTAAGTTTTAACTTGATTAATACTCTTGTCAACTTCAAAGGCTTTTTACAAATGATGTGTCAAAATACTTTTATTAGAGTCACAATTCTCGTACTCGCAATAAATTTTAAAAATTATACACTCAATGTCTTTCTAAGGTGTTTAGGAATATTAATTTGAACTAATTTGTTGAAACTAATTAGTTAAAAACACTATAATAGATGAAAATTTTATACTATAATATATTTTTACTTAGACACCATAGCATGCGAGAGTTTTCAATTGTAACAATTAAAAGTTTTAGTTAAAACTAATTTTATCAAAGAAGGGGTTGAAATATAGGAATTCAATTTGTTAAGTCTAACTCACTAATACAAAACAAAAAAAATATATGGCCTGTTTTGTAGTGTGTTTAAAATAGGCATAAACAGTTTTGTCTTGAAAAATAAAAATTTTTAAAAAATTATGCTGAAAATATTTTTAAAATTTTTACTTAAAAAAATATATAAAAACATTTTTAAAAACTTTTAAAACAATATCAAACAAACCCTATTTATAGACATAATCAAAACGTAATGCGCGCGTGGGGGTCGCAGTTGGTATAAAGCTAGGGAATAGAGCTTTTGCGGGGAAATGGGGCTGGCCGAAGCAGCAGAAGAGGCCACCAATTTCCTCCTCCTGGCGGTAACTTTGAAGAAACTTGGAATTTGACAAAATTAGAGAGAGAGAGAGAGAGAGAGAGAAAGAGAAAGAAAACTGTCAGAATTAACCGACAGGATCACGTGCGTGACCTCTCGCGTGTGATGCAGGTTCCACGGCGATAACGAACCAGTTGCCACTGCGCATGCTCTCCTTGTCCTTGCGCTTTTATAACCATTTTTACCAAACATATTCATTACTTGGAGCCCAAGTTTTCTTTCATGTTCATGCTTAAAGGTTTAGCATGCGTCTAATTATTATTATTATTATTATTATTATTATTAGTAACTCTAGTCATACCTGTTTCAATATAGATAAGTTTAATTGAAAACAAATAAAAATCCTACTCATTAATTAGAATATATGTATCTTTCTAGTTTATTTTTCAGCATGTATATTTGACTTATTATTGTTCATAGTTTGCAATGATTGTATATTCTAATTTGTTTGTTTATTAATTATGGAAATATTTTTCATTTTTTTTATTTTTTTTTTAAAACAAGCAAAAGGAGCCGAAAGCGAAATTGGCGGCACCTGTTTCTCCGGGCTAATTAACTATGTTAGGAATTTGCAGTTTAATACCTCTTTGATTTCTTTCGAATTCGTTGGTGCGACTGTGTGTGTATATATATAATATATACAGCACTTTTACAGGCGGTCGTTTGCTTTATCGAAGCAAAATAATGAGCAGGGTGATTGTTTTTCTTTCTCTTGTACCAGCTGTCAACAACTCGTGCCCATATCTTTTTCGTTATGAACGTACAGAGGAATATGAAAAAAAAAAATCGCATTCACGTAACAACAAGCCTGGGCTTACAATTGCATATGTTTTCGGCCCGAGCTCAAGAATGAAACCATGCCCAGAACTGGGAATCCGGCTAACCAGATACATGATAGCACGACAAGCGGATATTCAAAATTTATTTCAAGCCCAATAACATATATATATATATATATATATATATATATATATATTCTCATATTTGAGAAGAAGTATCTGCCCTGTGGGGCAAATGTTTGAGTGTTTGAAAACCATATCTGCCTTGTGGGGAAAATGTCGAGAGTGTTTGAAAACTAAGTTAAAATTTAAACATTGTAACATATGAGAGTTTTATACCGTAATATATTTTTTATTTTACGCTATAAGGGTTAAAATTTTAATGTTGAAATTTGCTTCTCAGATACTTTCATGGACTTTACAAGCAGTTGTTTGATCTAGCGAGGGCTGAGCAGTGATGGCCATTTTGTTTAGGGGAGTCCACGGACGGTGATTGATTCTAAATAGTTGTTTATTTTATTTTATAGTCCCTTTTTTTAGACTGATTTATTTTTGACACTGCCTTGGCAACAAGTATGTCCGTGGTCATGTTGCTTTTTTTCTTTTTTTTTTTCTCTTTCCCGCCTCTTTTGGTTTGAACATTAAAGATTGGTTTAGGCCAGGCTTGAAATAACTTGTGCTTTTATTTTTTAACGATAGAAGAAGAAAAAGTATTTAAATAGTGTATACAATAGTGATTTTGAATATCAGAGAAAAAGTATTTAAATAGTGTATAAAATAATAATTTTGAATATCAGAAATCCTTTTGAATATATTTGATTAAATAAATCAAAAGGTCTTCTTGTTATATAAAGTAATATCATGTAAGGATTTAGATAAAATTTACAATTTATTATTCACAAATATAAGGTCAAAAAATAAATTAAAAAGCTTTTTATAAGTATTAAAGAAATGATTTGTTTTAAAAATATTTATAAAAGTTAAAAATACAAATAGCTTAGTCATTCAAACAGATTCAAAAACAACTTTGGGTTAAAAAAAATCAAAAACTGTTTACCTTAAACCATTCCGAAAAAGCCTTGATTTGGCAAACGTTACGCTTTCATACCCTCTCTATTATATTATTTGTTAGGTGTTGACTTGGACTGGCGGCTATGCACCTCTAGGCTAACAAATAGTACGGAATGCCGTTATTTATTTATTTAGTTAGTTCTTTAGCTAGATCGAAGAAGAACATCAAGGTTACTGGCTATTGCCACGTTATTTTTGATATATAAATATATATTTTATATTTGCATGTTGCAATGAAATCTTTTCCTTCAAAGGATAATTATATATACCATTAAAAAGAGGGTAAGAGCTTACTTTCTTTTCTTTTTTTTAGCAAGAAGAGGAAGTTACCGAAGGCTATTAGATTTCTTATTTGATTATGGACTGCTTTGATACGCCGTGCTTTTCAAAAGAGGCACTTTGATGCTATGCATTTTTAAAAATATTATACTGGACCAACAAGTTTTTTCAAATATATATATATATATATATATATATATATAGCATTTTGATACTTCAAAGTCTTAAAAAAACATTAAATTAAATGTCCTTTTTAGAGTTTCTAATTAATTAATCAAAAACTTTAATTCTGTGGCCAACTCTTTCGCGAGCACCAGCTATGGTGTCCCTTACCGCCTCGTTGAGGCAAGATATGCCTCCATTCCGAGGTACCCATCCAGATACAGCCCCCCTCTCCGCGCAACCCATTGTGCAAGAGTGACCTCTTTTCTCCTTCCTTGACCATTTAAGTTTTGAATATTGGCAGACCGAATATAGAAGGTTTTGTTCCATTAATGAGCAACGCGATGTTGAACGACTTGGGTCAAGTCCTCTTTCGATCTATTTTTGGGCCTTAATTTTTTAATATATATAAACGATAGAGATGTTGTGACAGGATGGCAACAATGATTTTTTTTTTTATATGTAATACAAATATATGTGGTTTTTTTGTTTTTTGTTTTTGAATGTTTGAAATGGTCCGGTCTTTATTTACCATTGAAGCAAAAATGATAATGTCCTGGTCCTTATCAAGTTTCACACCTACGTTCATGATTCCTTTCACACTACTCATGTTACCATGCATGTCAACTCGTATAGTGATTTTTTCTTCTCTATTCATTGATACAAAATTCGATGTATCTATTTGACAACTTATATGCAAATTGAGGAATATGTATACGATGTGTAATATATTACTATCAAAGCACAAACAGAACACAATATGGCATATTAGTATCAATAATAAACTGAAAACAGAATCGGTCAAACAGATTCCACTTAGTTTATTAGAAAGTAAGTTACAACTTGAAATTAGAATTTAAACGCTGTATATATGAAAAATTTACACTATAATAAATTATTATAACATATAAAAACTTTATACTGTAATAAGTTAAAACTCAATTAACTTCTCAAACAAAGTCATACATGATAATAGGATAAGCTTAAAAAAAAAAAAAAGAAGCATCAGGGCGGTCAAACAGAGGTGGTCACAACGATCCTACGTTTGTCTTTTTCTATTGACATCTTATTTTTCTTACATCGTCAACTTTGTCTTAAAAAGGATAAGATGTTCAAGCAAATAAATTTTCCAATTTATTACAAGGAAACAAATTCAAAAAAGAATCTAAACTTAAATTTGTTTTAAATTTAAATTTTACGATGAAATACTATAATTAATAAAATTAGTTTGAACAATAATTTTTTGATTTGAATAAAGTTTTCAACCTATTTTATAGGATATTTTGAACAATAATTTTGTGATTTGAATAAAGTTTTCAACCTATTTTATAGGATATTTTGAACAATAATTTTGTGATTTGAATAAAGTTTTCAATCTATTATATAGGATGTTTTGAAGAGTAGTTATAATCAATGGTTTAAACTGTGAACAATATAAAAACTCTCACATATTATAATTTTTAAACCTAAACTAATCATTCAAACAAATTATTAATGTCTTTGAGCTTTAGGAAAAGGAAAAAAACTTTAAAAAAAAAGATTAAATTTTTTATCAATTGAAAACCCCAATTACCTTTTATGACACCTAATTAACAAATCGTAGGTTTTTATAAATATATAATTTCGATTGTTTTTTCCTTGATTAGAATTGAACCTTAATTTAAAATTATTACAAGATTTGGGAACACTTAGCATTAATGGGGTGTTTGGTTAAGGGTAGTGTGAACCACAAACTCAATTATGAATAATATGAAGCTCTTATATGCTATAGTAAAAAGAAAAAAGTTGCTACAGTGTAAAGCTTTCACATTCTACAGTAAAAATGGTTCCCACTAATGGTTCTCATCACTAGTCAAACACCCTATTAAAAATATAAGAAAATTAGATTGAGTGACCTTTTTAATAGATTCTTCAAAATAAATGACTATAACTTTTTAAAATTAGACAAATAGTCGTTTACTAATAATAAACTGAGTCTTGAGTGTTTATCAGATAAACTCAAGTTTTATATTAAGAAATGTCTATTTGTCTAAGTTATAAAAGTTTAATCATTTATTTTAAAAATAATTTTAAAAAAACAATTTGTCTCTATATCGCTTAAATATATGGCATAATATAATTAACCTCTTAATATAATCCTTTACAACATTTGTAATTTTTAGGATTTGTTATCTCGTTTAATATCCAACAATATTCAAAAAGAAAGTGTTTAAAACGCAATACTCTAACGGATCGTATGAGCTGTTTCGTGTTTTGACATTAATTCATGCAACAAACAAAATGGATGAGGTATGCGCTTCCGTCACCTCCCGGGTCAAAATCAAGCGCTCGCCACTTTTCTTTTCTTCTTCTTCTTCTTCTTCTTCTTCTCATTATTATTATTATTATTAAAGTCGGGCAGGCGCAAGGAATAAAGAATGAAAACTGATTGGTGCACTAAATACAAATTATCCCTATCCTTTTGTTATTTACATTTTGTTCCCAAATTTCAAAGAAGAGTTTGTGGCTGCAAATGTGAAATAGTGGTTACTTAATTTACTATTTTTTTTAGCATCATGAGTTACAACTTAAAAGGTTATTTATTTATAAAAAAACACTTTAAAATTGATGTATTATTTACTTTCTTATATATTATATTTTAGATTTAAAATAAACAATATATCTTATTTTTTTATCTCATCTAATTTATTCTTTCATATTATATTTAATATACAAATTTATATATTTTTCAAATCAATTTTCAATTTTGGCATAAAAATTAAGCAAAATAACTTCAAATAAAAAATAAAGAAAACTTTAAAAACTTAAAAAAAACCTTTATACTAAGGTTTTTGACTTAAAAAAATATAGAATACTGAATACCCTTAAAAATATGTATTTGTGTTTTATGTGTTTTTGTTTTCTTCTTATTTTATGAAAGTTTTAATTTTTTCTTTTCTACTTAAGAATAATTTAGTCATTTTAAAGGTAAAAATTACTATTGATTAAGATATGATATATATTTGTGTATTAAATCTAACTTTAAAAGGATACATTCTATGAAATCTAAAACCAAATGTATAGTTTTTGAATTAACCTAAAACATATAATAAAAAGATAAAAAGATAACTATGCCAAAAATTAATCGCATAACTTTTGAAATATAAAAGTTAATGCATACTTTATAAAAAAAAAAAAATTCCTCCAAACGCCATCATGTATTTCCTCCTCCCAAGCTGCATCATTGTTACTATTTCCTATCATATATATTTATTTTTTGTCCTTTAACCTTCCAATCATATTTCAAATACATGACATTTCATACAATTTTAATTTTTTTACTTAGTTAAGTACAACCTGCTAATTACTATAATTATTTCACTCTATCATTTGTTATGTTTATTTTAAGAAAACTGCTATTTACTATAATTTTTGTACGTTTGTATGTACTTGTTTTTTGGCCAAATGCATGTTTCTATGTTTTTATTCCTTGAAATCCCTTAAAGGGGTTCCAAAGTTGTTGAAGCATAGTGCAAAATAAGTTTGCAACAATGAGATTCCAGATAGGCATGGAAACTTGAGGGATACTTTTACTATTTCAGAAACTTCAGTGGGCAAAAGCAAATTAGTTAGATCTTCTACACATGAAATTCCAGATGTGTCCCAACCTTTTGGACCTAAAGTTCATGTTCAACGGAGAATGGAAGGGCCAATAATGTCATCCAAAAATATCTTTATTTTCCATCTTTATTGGGGCCGTTGGATGCAGGAAAGCGGGAGGAAAGTAACACCGATCGAAAGTAATACTGCTCAAAGTCAACCAAAATTAGATGACAACTAGTATCTAGGAATGCCCTGCAACTTTGATAAAATTACAAAAAGGAACCACGTTGCTTTAGATTTGAATGACGAAAATAACCTCTTGTCAATTCCGTAAGGCCCTCCTTGGTGCTTTGCACCTGTCACTCACTGCACTTTCATATTAGAGTCCCTGTTTCGAAGAAATGGACACCATTAATTAAATTTCTTTTGGAATAATGAAAATCACTTCTTTTCTTTTTCCAAGGGGATTAATAAACATAACTTCAATGATTAGACGAAAAGTATTTATTTATCAAAATTTTTTAGAGATATTATCTTCGTTATAATTACATTTTTAGCAAAAAAAAAATCTATACATACCATTTCTTGACGCTAGTACATGTTTTTTACAAGCACAAAGCCAGAAAAAAAAAACCAGGAAGCTCAAGCATGTCTCCAATTTTTTTAATGTATATTTATAATAATTTTATTTACAGTCTTCAAAAACATATAAACTTGATTTTTATATTATGAAAGAAACAACACTCAAATTGAATAAGATTTTCCTTAATAATGACTTAAATTGTTCATTAGCATAAGTTTTTAACGACCTTAATTTTTCTAGAGAGTTAAACTTAGACAATACTAGATAGTTAGAGACTTTTCTTCTAAATAGGTATGCTTTATCAAAATATATTTTAACTATAGTTTATAGGTGTTTGACATGGTGATTAGAACCATTAGTTAGAACTTTAAACACTGTAGCATATGAGATATTTATATTGTAGCAGTTTTATTTTTTTAACACTATAGCACTTAGAAACTTTACACTATTTTTAACTGAAAAATTGATTAGAACCAACTAATGTCAAACAAGCTATTAGTAAACACATTTTTCTTTACCAAATGTATTTTGTAAATGCGAGCGATTAACATCAAATATCATTTGTGATCTCGATATCCATTAATTTATAGGATTTTGGCCTTGGCATTTTTAATATAGATAGAGTATTTTTTAACTGTGAGTATTGAATATTATTTTTTATTATGAGTATTGTAAAAACAGTTTAATAGATGGCAGTTTGCTTGTATATATTAAAAGAAAACTTACGTCTAAGGAAATAAAATTCTTGGACCGAATCGTAATATTTAATAATTTAGTTAAAATCACAATAAATTAAAAAAAAAACACCAAATTTTCAAAAACTATAAATGTAAAAGAATGTGACTTTCCTCCCACTAACTCCTCGAAACAAAATGTGCTAAAAAAACCGACGGAATCACGTGGGAGAAAGAAGCACACAGGCGGGACATTTTGAAAGGTGGCTTTAAGAAAAAGCTTTTATCTTTTAAAAAATAGAATTGCGAAAAAGTTTTTTTTTTGTTTTATAGTTTTTTGACATTAAAAAATAAATTTTTTAGACATAAAAATTATTTTAATTTTTTTTTACACTATATTAAGGTTTTTTTTATTATTACAAGTTTTTTTCTTATTTTTAAAAAAAAAAACTAAAGCAATTTTATTACGTAAAAAGTATATTTTTTAGTGTAAAAAAAAATCATTTGCCTAATTTAAAATTTTGTTTTTTTTTTGTTTTTTGGCTTTTTTGTCAAAATATGCCCAGACGGGTATTATCGTAAATACGGACGGAAACACGTCCACTTCACAACAAGATTACAAGGCGGACTAGGCCTCCCGGCTTTTTTAAACCCCAAAACTCCTCCGTTTCTGGCTGTTTCTCTCAATTTCTTGGCGTCCAAACACTCGTCCAACCAATCTCTCTCCTCACCAAAGCTCGGCCCGAGCCGAGCTTTTTCCCCCCTTTCAATTGTAAACCTTTTCTCTCCCACAGAAACTCCAATTCTCGATTATCCCAATTTCCAACCGCCTCCGATTCTTCGGCCCCAAACCTAATCGAACTCTCCAATTCATCTTCACTGTCTACGACTCACTGCCTTTTTCAGCGAAAATAGTTTCCATTGCATTCTAGGGCTTCCTAGATCGACCTCGTACGTCTCCGAAGCAACTCTGTACTTTTTCTTTCTCAGGTTAATCCAATTAGCGATCATGGCTATTCGTGTTACCGTCTCCTTCTCCGGTTATGTCGCCCAAAACCTCGCCTCCTCGGCCGGGCTTCGGGTCGGTCATTGCCGGGCCTTCCACGAGTGCTGGGTCCGCAACCGGGTCTTCGGCCCTAGTCAGAAGCCCCCCGAGCTCGACCCCGCCGTCTCCGCCCGCAATTACCGTTCCGATTACGCCCGGCCCAGGCCCAATGGCTGGGCCAAGAACTCCTCTGCCTCCTTCTACAGCTCCCTCGCCGGGGAGATTATCGGCGAGAATTGCAAGAGTCCGATCCTGCTGGGCCTGATCTCGATCATGAAGTCAACGGCGGGGGTTTCGGCCTCGTCGGCGTCGTCCATGGGCGTGTTTGGGATCTCGCCGATCAAGGCCACTTCGATTATACCATTCTTGCAGGGCTCCAAATGGCTTCCCTGCAACGAGTCGGTCCCCGGTTCTTCCGTCCACGAGGTGGATAAAGGCGGGACTTTGTGTAGCGTTGGCGAGGCTACGAACGATGATCACTTGCAAAAGAGCGGCGGTTGGCTAACGCGTCTCTTGAATTCTTGTTCGGAGGACGCCAAAGCTGTTTTCACTGCTGTTACTGTTAGTTTGCTGTTCAGATCGTCCTTGGCCGAGCCCAGATCAATCCCTTCTTCTTCTATGTACCCCACGCTTGATGTAGGTGACCGCATTTTAGCGGAAAAGGTAAGCGGAATTTTTCGCCTTTGTGTAATGTTTAGGCCTCAAATCGTGGATTTGTGATTACTTTTGTTGTTGCTTAGCTGATTTTTTTTTTAATTTTTTTTTTTTGTTTCTGGATTTTTGTTGAATCAGGTTTCGTATGTCTTCAGAAAGCCTGAAGTTTCGGATATAGTAATCTTTAAAGCACCTAAGATCTTGCAGGTAAGTCTTTTGAATTTGCATATCGGTTGCTGTTTTTGACAATTTTGTGTGTATGATTTATGGTGTTTGCATTATTTTTGTTCTAAAGTTTTGTCTTTGTTTCTTGTAGGAAATTGGTTATAGTTCAGCCGATGTATTCATAAAGAGAATTGTGGCCAAGGCTGGAGACTGGGTTGAAGTAAGATATTTAATCTTCTAGATCATTTTACATTTCGTTTCTTTAGATTTTGCAATTATCTCCGAACCATTTGTTCAACTAATTAAAGCAAAAATCTTAACAAGAACTTGTGCAGTATTTTATTCTGACATGTTGTATTGGAATGCTTTGAATTGAATAGGTTCGTGGTGGGAAATTACTGGTGAACGGGGTTGCACAAGATGAAGAATTCGTTTTGGAGCCCCTTGCTTATGAATTGGATCCAGTGGTCATGAATCCTCTTGTGGTTTCTCTTTCATGATTACTTTGTGTTTAATGTTTAGTTAATATGTTATAATTTAGTCCTCTCAACATTTTATGCACTCTTCATTTGATTAACAAAGTCCCGGTTACTTTTGCAGCTTGTGCCTGAAGGTTATGTCTTTGTGATGGGAGACAATCGAAATAACAGTTTCGACTCTCATAACTGGTAGGTGGTAATTAATCTTCTTTTTAAAAATTGTTGGTTTGGAGTTCATAGAACATGTTCTTGGCTTTGATTGTCCCCTAATTCGACAAGAAAGATAAGTAGTTATGGAACATAAGCTTTGTTTTAGACCGAGTACAATACGTTTCTGACGTTATTGTGATCAAACTTGTTTTCAGGGGTCCGCTTCCTGTAAAGAACATTGTTGGCAGATCCGTCTTTCGGTATTGGCCTCCCTCCAAAGCCGGAAAGAACTCTCTGACAGTTTCTTGACACTTACCCTCTGCTTATAGAGGAAGATCTCGGATGACAATTTTTTCTTTTTAATCGACGTTAGATTTTTTCCACTCTTTTGGCTCATCATTGAGCAGTTTTGTGAATATAACTCTACCCTCTTTTCCATCATGTGTCTTCTTCTGGCAGACATCGTTCTTGATGGATTCTTCAGTGTGTTTATTTTTGTACATGGCCCAATCTGTGGCCGTTTGTGCATTCTTTTCTGTAATGACGACTAATACTTTGTTAATCAAAGGAGCGGAAATAAAAGGAAGAAAGATATGAATTTTTTCCTAAAAATTTTTGCATTGTTTCTTTAGCGTTCTGTTGAATTAACTTCTGAGCTCAAATCCTCTTTTAAATTACTATTCTGTTGAGCTGGAGAAGAAAGTATATAAGAGCTTCTCTTTAGAATAAAGGAAGTGTATAGTTTTGTCCTGTAAATATTGTTTTTGCCATGAATTATTTCTATGGCTTTAAAAATTCCAGATTTTTGCAGCATAGAAAAGACGGCAGGACGGATGTCCTGGCAGGATTTGTGTGGCTGGAAATGCAACGAGGGCTGTTGTGGCTCCTATAAAAATACGAACGATCGGTAGCTACACACCATCTCATAATTGAAAGCACGTTTTTTCTCCCTCTTGATCGCTGTCGGTTGGAAGAACTATACACTACGTTTGGCAAAATAGTCTCAAAGTATAGTTTAAAAATTATAGTATTTTAAATTTGATAATTATAACATATAAAAATTTTATATTATTTAAAATTTAAAATAATAATTTAAACTATTACTCTAAACATCGTTTCCATTTTATGCAACTGGAGACAATATATTTATGGAACATATAATTTATAATATTATATAAAAATAGAATCGGTAAATCACCATAAGAATTAATAAGTTTGCCGTGTTCTTTATTTATTTATTTATTTATTTGTAAAAATTGCATCGTCTCCCCCGCGAAGAGGATTATATGGAAGCTCTACCGACGAGTCAACCGAAAATATAAGATGCATTTATATTTTTTTATTAATGAAAAAATGTTGAAACTGCCCCTTATTACCTTAAAAAAAAAAAAAAAAAAAAACCGCGTTGGTAGTAGTCAGTGGTACATGCTACATTCGAAAATAATGCATCGAAAAGAAATTAGAAAACGACGGGTCAAGTGCATCTCATCTTCTCTTCTCAATAAAATAAAGAAACGTTCACTAATATGCAGATTGACCAATTCCCATTTTTTTTTTTTGCAAATAGATTAGTCATTTACATTTTGCCCAAAATTGATTACTCATTTTTTGAGTAAAAAGAATAAACGATAAGGAGTGCTAGCTTTATTTATTTATTTTTTCATTTTTTGTATTTACTGTCTAACATATAAATTTATCTTAGTACTGCAGACAACTAAATATAAATAGTGCAAAAAAATGTTAATATTGTTAGTATTCCTTGTTGTAAACCATACAAGTTGTGTTATTTATTTATTCAAGAAATCCCTTAAAAGAAAACAAAAAGAAAAAAAAAATGGAACGGATAGAATAGGGACCTCTAACGAGATACGTTTCATTTTCGCCCAAAGTCAACCAATCCAAAAAGACAACAAAAAAAAACGTTAAAACAGTATATCGGATCCCCGAGCCAGTCCTCCGTCCCTCCCGTCCATCGACGATGGCGAATCGCCCTCCAACTCTCCCCTTTCTCCTCATCCTCCTTTTCTTCCATAATTCATTTGTTCCAGGCTTCTCGCTCTCCTCTTCTCCAAACACCACGCTTCTCTTACAGGTACATTCTCCTTCCTTCTTCCACACTCTCACTCCCAGATCTTCTCCTCTCTCCGTTCTCAAATCCTCCACTTACTTCTTCAGATATTTTTACTATTTAAGGATGTATTGAAGGAGATCTCGGTGAAGCAGAAGTGGGATTTGGACTCCATTAAAGTCTCCAGTTTGGACCTTAGGAAGCTTAGGTTTGGGACTTCTCGCCGCTACGAGTTCCGAATTGGGATCGGAAAGACTCGCTTCTCGGCCAAGTTCTCCGATGAATTATCGTCCTGGAAGAAGTTCAGGAATCCGATAACCGATTTGGGTTCTCTGCTTGATGAAGTTCGTTCTTTTGCTGTCCTCGATACCTTCACATTGGACGGTCCTTTTGAATTGCGACTCCGCGATTCCGATCATTCTTCCCTGTTATTATCGGTAAGATCCTGAAATTGATAGTTTTTTTCCCTTATTTCAATTCCGTGCGACGAGGTTGATCAAGGTAAATTGGGAAATTGGACACCAAGTTCGTTTCTTTTTCCCTCACGGTGTGGTTTTTCTTTGTTTGGTTCTGTGGATTACTTGCTCAGGCATTTCATTCGCGATGATTGTTTTTTAAGGAGGTTCTTATTGGATATAGGACAAGATGCTTTTTTTTTTCTTCCTTTTTGGGACTTAAGTTCACTAGCATTCTTTGATTATTCTCCTTTTATTCTCCGTAAAATTTATTCGTACCTTATGGCTTTGGTATTCTTTGTTCTTTCCTGGAATTCTATTTCCTAGTATTTGCAATTACTATTAGCATCAAGTTATATACGGGCTTTGGCATTGCCTATGTTGTCTTTGGATTATAGTCTGGGTTTTATGTTTGAATTTGTTGATAGTCTTATTTGCTCGCGTAAAGCAGCAGACTCACGCTGTAATATTTTTTTATGCTGGACCTTTTGACCTTGGTTCCCAGATGAACCGTACACATGCTGGGTTTAACCGAATTCTTGTTGGTGAAGGCATCATGGTAGAAGTTAGAGGAGCTCGAGAAGTCTCCGCCTTTCAAGCATCTGATTTGAGTTCAAGAGTGAATGTAAGCCGTGAGATTGAGAACGAGAAAACAGAGTTTTGCCCCATTCGGCATTCATTTTGCAGAGCATTAGTGCAAATACAAATCTTTGGATCAGCCGCATTGGTAGCATTCAGGAGTAGAAACCCTGATAATCACATTGAAACCAATCGTATCTCGAATGATACAATTGAGCTGTTGGCAGACAAGTGCTATAGTAATCACATATACAAGAAGAGAGATTGCCCTGTTGGTTCCTTGAGTTTGAGAATATCTATGCTTGTGAAAGTTCTGAGAAGCTATCTTGGTGAACGCCTAAACGGTTTAGCTGGCCTTTTTCAAGGAAAAATCAGCGCTTCGCCTCTTATCCGCTTCCAGCTTGAGCTGGAACTGGATTCTAGAAGCAATGTCACTCAGCAAGCCAAAGCAGGTTGGAGAACAAGACCCTCTGTTGAAAGGGTTTGGTTTGATGTATTGGCAAGAGTTGAGGAGGAGAGATTGAAGGTCGTTATGGCTAAGAAGACAGATCATTCCTTTGTAACAGATACAGCTGGATGGAGTGATTTATCAAATATCTCCTTTACGAAGTTCCCATCTCTTCTTGTCCCTTCTGAGGCTTTAACGTTGGATGTCAAATGGTAGGTAGGGGTAATATCTTCTTGTGAACATAGTTTTTCTTTTTCTTTTTTCTTTTAATTGTTTTTCTCTTGTAAACATAGTTTCTTTTTCTTTTTTCTTTTAATTGTTTTTCCTCTTTTACAAACTTCTATATATAAAGATGAGATTTTGCCCTGTTCGCTTGTTTGATTTTAACAGAGTGCATCTGTATGTAAAAGCTCATTACTGGCCTTGTAAATAGGTTATATTTTTTATCCAAAAAAAAAAGAAGAGAGAGAGAAGAAATAATAGAAACGATAGTTTTTACCTCTGGAGTTAGATGATTTGAACTAAGTTTTATCTTAAATTATTGTTATTATAATTATTAGATAATGAAATACAATTTTTATAAAATTATATATATAAAATTATAGCGAAATTATGCAGCAGTCTTTGGGCTACATGACGAGCATACCAACAATAGTATGGTTTTGAACTTTATGGTTTGAACTAGTGAGTTGATTTAAATGACGGTTTTGAATTGACTTTTAGAATGTAAAAGTTTAAAACAAGAATAAAACGTCATATTAGCTTTAAAATGAGGGATGGTCTTTAGAAAACTATGATTTATAAAGCAAACAAAAATAAGAATAATTTTTAATATAACGAATGGTTCAAAATGGGTAGAACTTAAGAGGCTCAAGTTCTTAAAACTAACAGTGTAACCCATTTTAAACGATTTTCACAATTATAAACGATTTAAAACTTGCGCCTACGAAACGCCTATTTTTGTGAACCCATAGATTTAAAACTACTTAAAACGTTGTAAACACGCATGCCAAAAGTGCACACAAGTCTTCTCTGCTTCATCCTTCATTTGACTATCTATACGTAATTCTAGCAAAGTATTGAGCTCCCCATGAGTAGATCAACAATACTTAATCATTCGAGTCAAGATTACAAACAGTACCATGGAACATAAACACAACACTAGGAAAATATATAACCTTTGAACCTGGCAATCCCTAACTAAACTTAAGATCGACGTTTCATGCTTTGTTTTACTTGGATTCATGATCTTGCTTCACTTCAACCTTCTTGTACCTGTACCAAGATGCACACAAGACATAGATTCCAAGATTCAGCACACTCAGCACAGACAAAAGCCAATAGAAGTAGTTCAACTCGTCTCTGTTGAGGTTATTACTGGCCAACCATCCACCACTCGCTTTGTTCACCACCTCCACAACCGCTGAGCTCAAGAAGTACCCAAAAGCAAGCGAACACCATGAGATGGCTGTGCCGAGAGTTTTCATACCAGCTGAGCTCTCTGCATAGAAGAACTCAAGAAGGCCAACGAGAGTAAATATGTCGGCTGCTCCGAAAATAGCGTACTGAAATCCCAGCCAGAAGACACTTATCGGCAAAGGTTCAAGGCTGTCCACCATGTTGTGCTCCACCGCCACGGACTTGCGCTTGGTCTCGACAAATCCGGCCACTGCCATGGAGACAGCCGAGAGGACAAGCCCCACAGCTACGCGCTGCAGGTGGCGAATGCCGGTGGGGATTCCAGTGATTTTCCGGGCAATTGGCACGAAAATTTTGTCGTAAATCGGGACGAGGGCGAACATGAACAGCAGAGGGATGACGGGGACCGAAGGGCCGGGGATTTTAAAGCCGAAGAAATTGGTGTCCATGGTTGTACTTTGTTGGATGGAGAATGTCTGGAGTTGTGCCAAGCAAGTGTTCATGAAGACAGTGCTCAGAATTATGGGAAGCATGCGGATTAGGATCTTTGTTTCTTCAACTTGTGTGACTGTGCATAGATTCCATGGTCCTTTTCCTTCATCGCCATTTCTAATTACTGCTGCCCGATCCAAGAATCTGGGAAACATTTTATGAAAATTGGATTCTTTGTTATTTTTATAAATGAAGCAGAATTTAAACATATATTTTCTTGGAGCTTAGATGTTTTACCTGAATTGGTGTGTTCTTTGAAGAATTTCATAATTTAAACCTGTTTCTTTGTCGTTCTGAATCTCGTGTAACTCCTCTGCGTTCTCTGGTATAGCGAGTTTCCGGTTTCTATAGGCAGCGACGAAAACCTAAATTTAAGCGGCAATGGGATGAAAAGATCTAATAGACCCTACCAAATTAAAGAGCTAGCTGCGAAACAATCATCTTAACACTTGAGCTTTTTGTTCACTCGACAGTCTCATGATCATGTCAAATTTTGTGAGTTGTTATGCGATAATTTAGGCCTCTTAGATTTGGCGAATTATTTTTGAATTTAATAAAATATTCTAGAGTGTTCTTGAATTGATAAAATGAATCAAAATTTAAAAAGAAATACGATATAATGTACTCTATAATTAGCTAAAATTTTAGTCTTTCCCTTCAAACTGACCACTTGACTTATACAAAAGCGTTTTCTTTTCAATTTTAATTATCTTTTTGCGACATTCTACAACAGTTTATTAAATTCAAGTGTTAATTTATCAAAATTAAAAAGACAAAATATTGCTTAACAAATGAACTGCATTACATTTAAAGGACAAAAATGCCAAGCTCCTTGGTTAGAAAACGGCGAGGATAACGCTCACAAGTGATCAAATGAAACATTCCTTAACAAATGAAGATTATCTCGGTGGTGTTTTTTTGCTTACCTGTAAGAAACGAAGAAGTGGACTTCCTCTGGGGACATTATTCCGGTACAAGGACTTGCCCATGCTCACAAGGACAACAGCAAACAAGACAGCTATATTGCAGATACCAAAAGACCAATCCCAGCCCTGGTTGGTGCCAATCCACACCACAAAAGTGACTCCAATGATAGCACCACTGGTGATGCTTAATATGAACCAGTTGAAGAAGCTCGAGAGTTTGCCTGCCTCCCTTGGGTCGTTTTCGTCGAACTGGTCAGCTCCCAAGGCTGGCAAAGCTGCCTTGACTCCGCTAGTGCCCAACGCAATGAGGTAAAGCCCTGTGTAGAGAATAGCCACTTCGCCTGTTGATACATGCTCACATAGTTGGTCCCTCTGGTTCGGTGGCACATTTTTGCATGGGTAGGGTCTTAGTTCCGGAAAATGTGCCTGTGCCGTTAAAACGGCATATCCCTGTATTACACCAAATTAGTGAAGCATCGACGAAACACAGGTGTAAAGGACGAAATATAATTTTTATAAAATTTCATATATAAAAATATAACAAAAAAAATTAAGGAGTCGGCCATATAATTTGTGTAATTGTAAATTTTGTTACAACTCAATAAACTCCCCCTATTTTGAAAAAAAATGCAGAGAAATAAGGTAGTTGCCTTAGTCCTACTGAGGTATTAAGATTAGTGAATATGAAACTCATGAAAATGGTTTCAAACATTTTTTATAGGACTCGAACTAACATTTTTCATGAAAATGGTAGTATCCGCCTTCTTTTTGTCAATACCTACATCTATTCTTAGTACTTAGTACTATTGATTACGATGCCAAAAGGCTCAAAGCAAAGTAGAATTTAAGAATTTGATTTTTAAAACAATTATAGATACAAGAATCAATAAGATACGTTCATATTGTTAAGATTTGCATAAATTGTGCTTAACCGACGTCAACTTTACGCACAAATTTTTCTTATGTCAAGTGGAATGCCAATTTCATTGATAGTACAAATTTAGCAATGTGGTCTCAACTTTAAATAAAATTTGGATCCATTATAAAGATTCCCACTAAATTATAGCCTGATACTTTATCTCATGGATTTCAAAACGTAATATCCGTTCTCCCTGAAGTATGAGCCGTTAATAAAAATGGTCATTTTGTTAGAATTTTAAGGGCAAATTAATAAAGGATTATAAAGATAGGCGTATTTTGGTAATTTTGGTTATAAAAATAACCATAAAAATTAAAATCATAATAAAAATATCATCATTGACTATTTTTTTCAATAGTCAAGTGGAATGCCAATTTCATTGATAGTACGAATTTAGCAATGTGGTCTCAACTTTAAATAAAATTTGGATCCATTATAAAGATTCCCACTAAATTATAGCCTAATACTTTATCTCGTGGATTTCAAAACGTAATATCTGTTCTCCCTGAAGTATGAGCCGTTAATAACAATAGTCATTTTGTTAGAATTTTAAAGGCAAATTAATAAAGGATTATAAAGTTAGGCGTATTTTGGTAATTTTGGTTATAAAAATAACCATAAAAATTAAAATCATAATAAAAATATCATCATTGATGATTAAAAAAAATTAAAAACATACTACGATCTTTTTTTTTTAATATATTGAAATTTTCTTTAAAATTTTATTACTTTTTTTTCACGCTCAAAAGTTTTAAAATTTTAAAATGTATAAATACCAATGAAAACTTTAAAAAGGTGTAAAATTTGTGTTGTATTCATATTTTTAAAGTTTTCATTGGTATTTATGCCTTTAAATTTTCCAAATACTTTTTGAGCCTGAAAAAAAGTTAATAAGATTTTTAAAGAAATTTCGGTATATTGAAAAAAAGAGGGATCTAGATAGTAGTATGTTTTTAATTGATTTTTTTGTTTTTAATCATCAATAAAAACTATTTTATTATAATTATAATTTTTTGGTTATTTTTATAACTAGGATTACTAAAATACTCCTAATTTTAAAATTGTTTGTCAATTTGCCGTTAAAATTCCAATAGAAGAACCATTTTTGTTAACAGTTTATATTTCAGGAAAATATATGTTAAGTTTTGAAGTTTGAGGGTTAAATGTTGGAATTAATTCCAATAATATGTGGGCTAATATATTAAATAAATGTGTATTAATGCTATCAAATAAGATTAGCCTAATTAAAGTGATCTAATAAAGTATAAAGTTTTAGGTTTTAAAGCATCTCATAAAGTGTGAGTACAAAATTATGTGTAAAGACTTAAAGTCTAATTTTTATTTTTATGATGGGCTAAAATAAAAATAAGAAAAAGTTAAAAAATATTATAAATAGTTGTGGTCTTTGAGTCAGAATGTAACGTATCTTTTACGAATCCCATCACGTAAAAAGAAAGAGAGAAAACTTCTTCTGACAGAAAACATACTTTCTTAACTCAGAAGATCAAGAATCAAGAATTCAATCGTTCTAATGAATTCAGGTACGCTTCTACTATAATTCTTGATGAATTAACATGAGTCTTGGGATTTGATGATGGCTTTCATCAGTAAATTTTGTTCCTTCAAGTGCTATCGGAGCCGTCTCATGTTGAATCATTGAGAAATATTTTCTCAAAATTTTCAGTTTATTCAGATGTATATAAACTTACAGTATGCAATTTGGTTCTTTATGACTATTTAATACATAAATGGATTCAGTCCATTAAGTCGAAAACAATTTGGTTTTGTATACATGTATACAATTTTGTTGAAGTCAATATGGATTTAGTTTGGTTTTATGGATTATCATATACGTGAATAAATGTTTTCAATATTTGGACTGAATTCGTTTCATATGTACATATGGATTTGTTCAATCAGTTTTCTTTGTTTGAGTTTCGTATGCATGTGTGTTGTGGTAATCGGTTGAACATAACACTCCAACCCTTTGGATTACCGGCGATAATCTCACTGCCGCCGGCAAAGAACTCAGGCCGTGATTGTCTGGCCTTGCCAGAGAGGGTGAATAGCAGCCTTTGGTGGCAGCAGTGCATGGAAACGGCTACCAAAAGCCGTTGTTTCATCGGCGATGCTGGGTTTCGCCAAAGGGAGAAAGGGGGGCCGTTCTTGGGTTTCACCGGCGGCCTGCTGTTCTGCCGCCAGCGTTCTCTAGGTGCAGCCATCAGGTCGCGCCGATGAGCTTAGCCGCTGTCGCCTCACCGAAGTTCCAGCGGTGGCAACCATTGCCACCGCCTAAAGACTCTTCCCAGGGGTCGTGACCCCTAGGCATGAAGCTAATTCTGGGCGTCGGCCCAGAACTTGCCACTGGTTTACACAGCCTAAAGAGGCCCGTGACCAGATGAAACCCATGGGTAACCAGACACCAAAAAAAAAAAAAAAAGAGGACCAGGCAGGCTGTTTCTACACGGGCCCAAAGAGCCCTTGAAGGCCTGTGACCGGTTGGAAACCTAGGGGCTCAACCCCCTGCGTGACCCGATTTAAAAAAAAAAAAGGTTAACGAGACAATTGACCCAATTATGTTTATTGAATTAAAATATGACTGTAATTTGTAAAAATTCTACAAATGTCTCATAATGATATCATTAAAATTATTTATATGTAATTATATAGTACAATATGTAATATCATTAAGATAATTACTATATCATTAAAGACATTTTTAAGATATTTTAAATATTGTATTAGATTTTAATTTCATAACAATAATTTGAACACGTATTGTAATTTTTTTTTAAAAAAAAGGGTAATGGGCCTGTGTTTTAATTTGGGTTGGGTTTTAATATTAGGTTAAATAACAAGTTTATGGGTTGGGTTTGGGTAAAAAGCTGGATAGGGTAACCCGTCCGTACAGTATCCGACCCACAAGGACCCTACCCGGTTGACTTTGACTTTGACTTTGACTTTGACCAAATATTTGTATTATATATATTTTTTGAAATGAATTAATTGAAGCAACATATCACCGAAGTGACATTTCTTGTAGAAATTAATTTATTTTTAAAATATAAATGGTTGTGTTCATGCAACTTATGTGAATATTAGCCAGCCCAAAGTAAGGTTAATATTTGACATAATTGCATGTACTCCTGTGATAATAAACATGTGATGATTATTTGGTTTTACATGTGAATAATAAATCGGTCCAAAGGAAGATTTATTGTTTGACATGAACTTATTGTCAATGTTTGATTACTACACCAAGAGTAAAACTTACAAGTTAATATTTATGTCCAAAGACTAAATATTAATGCTGTATTAGGTATCTTGTGATGGGCCCTATCATTATTTGAATTTATGGAACTTATGTGAGCTTTTTGTTTTGTTGTTTTGTTCTCTGTTCAGTTGCAAGTTCTGCTTCTAATATTTCTACTAGCATCAATTCAAATCCCATGCTTAATGGCACAAACTTCAAGGCATGACAAGAGAACATTATGATTGTTCTCGGAGTCAAGGATTTAGACCTTGCATTGAGGGTTGAACGACCTCCTGACCTTACAGATAACAATTCCCTTGATGAAAAGAGGGACATGGAAAGGTGGGAACGTTTGAATCGCATGAGTCTAATGGTCATGAAGCGTGCTATTCTAGAAACCTTCAGGGCCACTATGTCCAAAAAGGTTGCTACAACTAAAGGTTTTCTTGAAGAAATTGAAAAGAGGTTTGCCAAGAACGAAAAGGCTTAAACAAGTACGCTTTTGGCAAATCTTATTTCAATGAGGTATAAAGGAAAAGAAAACATGAGGGAGTACATCATGGAGATGTCTCATCTTGCTTCGAAACTAAAGGCACTAAGTTAGAGCCGTCTGAGGACTTACTTGTGCATTTAGTTTTGATATCTCTTCTTGCACAGTTCAGTCAATTTAAGGTGAGCTACAACTGTCAAAAGGACAAATGGTCCCTTAATGAGCTTGTCTCATATTATGTGCAAGAAGAGGAAAGACTAAAGCAAGAGAAGACAGAGAGTGCTCATTTGGCTACAACCTCTAAGGACAAGAAAAAGAAAAGAAAGAAAGGTAAGAAAGCTGCAGGTGCGGCATCACAAAAGAAAAAACATAAGGAACAAGGTGATGAATTTACCTGTTTCTTCTATGGAGGTAAGGGACACAAGAAGAAGCAGTGTACTAATTATCACGCATGACGTGCAAAGAAAGGGTTGCCTAAGCTGCCGAAAGCCAAGTAATGGTGAAATATATATCTATGTGGGTGATGACAAATCAGTGGAAGTTGAGGCAATAGGAATATTTAGGTTATTGTTAAGGACTGGATCTTATTTGGATTTGAATGAGACTTATATTGTACCATCGTTTAGATAGAATTTGGTTTTTGTTTCTGTATTGGACAAATTCGGTTACTCTTGTTCATTTAGAAATAGCAAATTTAGTCTTTTTCAAAATTCAAAAGTTATTGGTTCTGGTTCTTTATCTGTTTATGATAACCTTTATTTACCTGATACAGTTGCCTTATTTAATGAAACCTTGCATATAAGTACACGTGGTGTAAAATGAAAGTTAACCAGTTAGAATTTTGCTTCAGTATGGCACAAGAGATTAGGTCATATCTCCAAGCGGAGAATAGAGAGACTTGTGTTTGATGGGATTCTTGATCCCCTTGATTTTATAGATTTTGAAATTTGTGTTAATTGCATAAAGGGGAAACAGACAAACATAAAGAGATTAGGTGCCAACAGGATTTCAGACATCTTAGAACTAATTCATACAGATATTTGTGGGCCATTCCCTACGACTTCTTAGAATGGTCAACAATATTTTATTACGTTCATAGACGATTTCTCACGATATGGCTACCTGTATCTTATTCATGAGAAGTCTCAATCACTGTATGTGTTTAAGAATTATAAGACTGAAGTTGAGAACCAACTTAGCAAAAAGATTAAAAGCGTCAGATCTGACCGTGGTGGAGAATACTATGACAGATATGACAGATCAAGTGAATAACATTTAGGACCTTTTGCTAAGTTCCTAGAGCAGTGCGGTATCGCCCTACAATACACCATGCTGAGATCACCTAGCATGAATGGTGTCGCTGAGAGGCGAAACAGAACACTTAAGGACATGGTGAGGAGTATGATTAGTCACTCTACCTTGCCAGAATCTCTTTGGGGATAAGCCTTAAAGACTGTAGCTTTTATACTCAACAGAGTTCCAACTAAAGCAACTGCTAAAACCCCTTATGAGCTTTAGATAGGCAAGAAGCCTAGTTTAAAGTACTTGCACATTTGGGGTTGTCCAGCTGAAGCAAGGCCTTATAGGCCAAATGAAAAGAAACTAGACTCTAGGATTGTCAGCTGCTATTTTATTGGATATTCTGAGAGGTCAAGGGGTTACAAATTTTATGATCCCACGACTAAGTTGATTTTCGAGATAGGAACTGCTCGATTCTTTGAAGATGTCGAGTTGCGGGGGGAAGATAGGGTTAAGGACTTTGTTTTTGAAGAGGAATATGTTGATATTCCCACAGCTGTTATTGACATTGATCAAGTTTCTATTCCTGACAATGTTCAATAAGCAGATCCATATCAAGACAATGTCTGAGAACCTCCTATTCTAGAAATTGTTCCAGAAGAACAAACTCTACCACCTCAAGAACCTGTGCCATTAAGAAGATCCAGAAGAGAAAGGAGAAGTACGGTACCAGATGATTACATTGTATTTCTCCAAGAACATAAGTTTGACATTGGAGTGGTGGAAGGTGATCCAATCAACTTCCGTCAAGCCATGGAAAGTTCTAAGTCTCAAGAGTGGATTGATGCCATGAATAAGGAGATAAAATCCACAAAAGACAATGACGTTTGGGATTTTGTCCCTTTGCCTGAAAGTGCGAAACCCATTTGTTACAAATGGATATTTAAGACCAAGAGGGATTCGAAGGGCGTTGTGGAGAGGTAAAAGGCTTGTCTTGTTGCAAAGCGCTTTACTCAAAAGGAAGGCATCGACTATAAAGAGACTTTCTCTCCTATTTCTTTGAAAGACTCTTTTAGGACTATAATGACATTGGTGGCATATTTTGATCTTGAGCTTCACCAGATGGATGTTAAGACTGCGTTTCTCAATGGCAACATTGATGAGACAATTTATATAGTGCAACCGAAGAACTTTGTGTCAAGAGATGCAAAGAAGATGGTTTGCAAATTAAAGAAATCCATCTATGGGCTTAAGCAGGTGTCAATGGTATTACAAATTTCATCAGGTTATCATCTCGTTCGGTTTTGAGATAAATATGGTCGATGATTGTATATACCATAAGTTTAGTGGGAGTAAGTATATTTTCCTAGTTTTATATGTCAATGACATATTGTTTGCCAGCAATCATATAGGCTTATTGCACGAAATCAAGAGATTTCTATAAAAGAAATTTGAGATGAAGGATCTTGGTGACGCCTCTTTTGTGTTGTGTATACAGATACACCGGGATCGCTCTCGGGGTGTTCTAGAATTATCACAAAAGGGCTATATTGAAAAGGTTCTCAAAAGATATAGCATGTAGGATTATAAACCAGGTGATACCCCTGTAGCTAAGGGAGACAAGTTTAGTTTCAATCAGTGCCCAAAAAAAATGACTTTGAGGTTAAGGAAATGCAAAAGATTCCTTATACGTTAGTAGTAGGGAGTCTAATATATGCTCAGGTCTATACGCATCCGGATATTGCGTACGTTATAGGGATGTTGGGCAGATACTTAAGTAATCCAGGGTTGGATCATTGGAAAGCAGCAAAACGAGTCATGCGGTATTTACAAAGAACGATGGATTACATGCTCACATATAGAAGATCGGATTAGTTAGAGATCATTGGGTATTTAGATTCTGATTTTGCTGGGTGCCAAGGCAGTCGGAGATCCACATCAGGCTATATCTACCTGCTAGCTAGATGAGCTATTTCTTGGAAGAGTGCTAAGCAGACACTAATAGCTTCCTCCACCATGGCAGCAGACTTTATAGCATATTATGAGGCATCCAATCATAGGATATGGCTACGAAATTTTGTCACTGGGATTTGAATTATGGATGGAATTGAAAGACCACTTAAGATATTTTGTGACAATAAGTTAGCAGTGTTATATTCTAATAACAATAGGAGCTCAACAAAGTCGAAGCATATAGACATTAAACTCCTCGTTGTTAAAGAAAGAGTACAAAATGGTTAGGTGTCTATAGAGCACATTGGGATGAACTCTATGGTTGCGGATCCGCTTACTAAAGGAGTACCACCCAAGGTCTTTCATGAGCACACCACTCAAATGGGTGTTGTATCTCTTGAGGATATGTCATTTTAGTGGGAGTTTGTATTTTGGATGCTTTCTTGTTGTAGACACATTTGTTGGTTATTTTCTACAGATATAAAGTTTACAATTTATTTTCACTTTGTATATGTTTGATTTGATCTCACTAAAGAATAAAGTTAGACCAGTAGGAAATAGGCATGTTAAGATCACATTGCATGAAATTTCCTTGCTACACATCCATACTTGATCCATATCGTTTATTATATTAATATATGTGACCATTGATGGGTTTAGTTACGTTGAATGTAACGAAGACCGTTTTGATCCTATATTGATATGATTGATGGACCGGATTGATTGGAGATGCTTTTGGTAATGATAGCACAATTCATGAGCTCATAAAGGTATAATTCATATTTATAAAGTTTCATATATAACCCAAGTGGGAGATTGTTGGAATTAATTCCAATAATATGTGGGCTAATATATTAAATAAATGTGTATTAATGCTATCAAATAAGATTAGCCTAATTAAAGTGATCTAATAAAGTATAAAGTTTTGGGTTTTAAAGCATCTCATAAAGTGTGGGCATAAAATTATGTGTAGAGACCTAAAGTCTAATTTCTATTTTTATGATGGGCCAAAATAGAAATAAGGAAAAATTAAAAATATTATAAATAGTTGTGGTCCCTGAGTCAGAATGTAACGTATCTTTTACACATTCCATCATGTAAAAAGACAGAGAGAAAACTTCCTCTCACAGAAATCATACTTTCTTAACTCGAAAGATCAAGAACCAAGAATTCAACCGTTTTAATGGATTCAGGTATGCTTCCACTATAATGCTTGATGAATTAATATGAGCCTTAGAATTTGATGATGGTTTTCATTAGTAAATTTTGTTCCTTCATTAAAATGTTACAAAAATTATAATTTAGGGAAAATTTTTGTAATTAATCCATAAAATTTCTACACAAAAGAAAAGTGGCTAAAAAAATTATTAAACTACGAATCGTATGCTTTACTTTGTGTTGGTCACCTTATAATGCAATGACCAAGTCGCAGCTAGTTATTTGAAGTGCATGCCCTTTAAAATAATAATAATAATAATAATAATAATAATAATACTAGCAAGTTTTGTTTTGAATTTTCTCTTCATGATGTCGTACATATGTATAACTTAATGTTCTTGTTTTGGCATGTTTAGGGAGAGACTGTTGTATATTTATTTATTCCGTGTTTTTGTTAACTGTCTGGGTGGATCAAGTGAAATTTCACATCAAAGGAAAAAAAGGTGGAGCGGGCTTAGAAAATTTTCATGTTATACTGGAAAAGAACATCTTTTGTACGTTTCACGTGTTAGGCGCCAAGCAGAATGACCGTTTGTCATGTTCATCAAAGACTATAACACTGTAGTATGCAAAAATATGCATACAATTGGCTCCATTCGTTGATAAACAGATGATTACTTCTCATTCACGGTAAAGGTCAACGGTCTTCTACTCTTACGTTTCAATAAAAAAATGACTTTAGTCCATCGCTAATTACCTCCAAATATATATAATTTATGCCCATGTGTTTGCCCCTTTACTTGTAGTGTCAAGTACATGGAGATAAATTAGTCCATGGTATCATACAAATGAAATCTTCCCAAAATAATAACATATTTCGGCTTTCTTTGAATGACTTAAAATAATGAGCTTTTTAACTTATGAGTTTGTTTGGGAAATCAATTAACACTTGAAGTTAAAACTTAAAAATTGTAACATGTGATAGTTTTATATTGTATCAAACTTATATTTTTCACTGTTGTATGTGAAAAATTTACACTGTAACAAATTGAGCTTTGTTTTTCTAACGTACTTCCCAAATGAAATGTATCACTTTCAAAGCTGTTTTTGAAATGATTAGATAGACAGGTTGATTGAGCTTTTGGTTTTTATAAGCTTTTTTAAAACAATTTACTCTCTTAATATTCATGGAAAAAGAGCTTATGAAAGGCATTTTTATTTATTTATTAAACCTTTTATTTGTGATCAATAACAAATTAAAAATTCCATCCATATCTTTGCATTAAATAATTTTTATAACAACAAAAGCTTTTGATTTAGCTTCAAACGTTATTATGAAATCATAAAACTCTTTTCCATGCACTAGCTAAACAATAATTAAGACTTTCAAGTTTTTGTTAGCATGAATTTTCAATACATTATCTAAATAATATTTAAAAACCAAGACTTATAATTCTCTTCTTCAACTAGTTAAAAAAGTAAAAGCAAAAGCCATTCCAAACGAGCCTTAACACAAAATTTTCCACTCCTTTTTCTTTCTTTTCTTTAATTTCTTCTCTTCTTCTAAAAACAAAAAAAAAAAAAAAAAAGGTAGCATTGGATAAACGATAAGGATGGAATTTTACCACCAGTTCAATGCAGGCGAAGATGACACAGGTCTTAAATCTTGACAAATAAGTGTCAGAGATGAATCCTCCAACAAGCGTCAACAAAAATGCAGTTCCCATGAAGTTGGTGAGTGTTGTCGACGACTTTGTTAAGCCAAAGTTCATGTAGCTGTAGAAGTATGTCACCAGGCTTACCCCGTTCGCGATAAACGCCATATTCTCCAGACCCTCCGTTGCTGCAAAAACGACAACATCATTAATCCTTATAGCTTTATGCATACATGTATTATATATAAATTAATTGATTAATTATGGTTATTGATTACTGACCAAATTACTTAACTTACCATATACAAAAACTGTAGCTCTTTTTCCTCCCAGTTGCCTAGGTTCTTGCTTAGGCTGGGCTTTAGAATCTCTGCAGATGCCCTGGTCAAACATGGTGCAAAAAGTAGTTAATTATACATTAGCAGAAAGAGAATGGTATATATGTACTATAAAAAAGTATATTGAATCATTTCAATGAAGAAAAAGTGGTCATGGGAGATATTGCATTTATGATAACAAAGCTGATCTGTAGAAAATTAATTAAGAACAAAGAAGGGGTTAACCAATTACCATTGTGTTTTTTTTTTTTTTTGGTGGAGCTCTTCGAGAACCAGAAGATGGAAGGCGGTATATAACTGATTCTTTGATGACTATATATTGTTTGGTGCATATATATACAAATATATATATATATATATATGTATACGTATATGTATGTATAAATATCTTATATACATAGATCCAATAATGACACATCGAAAGGGAATTTATAATGTGGCATCTTCGTGTTTTGAAGTTGAAAACTGTTTTTTTTTATTTTTTTTCCCCGAGAAATTGGCTAAAAACAAATTATTGACGTAATGGTTTGAATTTCATACTATAAATGCCAGAAGAAACAAAACCACTCTAGTGTAGTATTGAGCCCCTAATAAGGTTCGGGAGAGATCATAAAGTCAAAGGCCATGTATTACAAATCAGATTGATTGCTGTTTCATTCACCTAGTTGTCATATTCGTAGTTTCAAGTCTGCAAAATAATTGAAAAAAAGCTAAAAACGACATTTATATTTAATCTTTTCTATATATATATATATATATATATATTCATTTGCTGAAATTTTGTGTTTCTCATTATAAACAATAAAGGATAGCGAAAGGCCGATCCTAGACCATGGACGGAACATCTTTTCGTATTGCATGCAACCAGACAATTTCAGACCATTATCTACTTATTATTTTATTATTTTTTTGAGTGAAAGTTACATTTTTAATTCATATACTAGATTTTGCTATTGCAAACTTAAAAGAGAATTTCCGACCAGCATGAACAGGAAACTTAAAGCACGGCTTAGATCGAGGGTTTTTAAAATAATAATAATAATAATAACGGGGCAAAAATTGGGGTTGGCATTTGGCAAGTCGTATTTTTGCGACTTGGAGGATCATAGTCATGAATTTCTTTGAATATCATACACACTCCAAAGCAAGTTAATTCCAATTTCACAATTAAAAAATTAGTGCAAATTTAAGTCTTTGGATCAACAACATTAGCAGTGTTGATGGCTAATTTCATACCAGGCCCTCCTGACAGCCTAAACCCAACATTTTCGTCCTATAGCTTGTTCTGTGGACCCAAGCCACGCTTGAGAAACTATTGTCGCTCGTGGTTTGGTAGGCCATGAGTAGTCAAATGGTTCCATTTATCTTGGTTCAATTCGATTTTATGTAATTCATGTTATTTTAACGGGTATGATTATGTAAAATTTAATGCATAAAACGTAATAATTTAAAAGAGATTATTGTATTTAAAATTACTAAGTTGCCTTTACTATTTTATTTATTTACAAAAATGTCACATTGGTATTTTTTGATAAAAGTCTCCAGATGAGACATGAGGATACCTACCCTCAACTTCTCCTTTGTCTTCTCCCTTATTTTTCTCTTCTTAATCATTCACCCCTTCCATGACTCACCCCCACTCTCCTTGCTTCTCTCTTCTCTTCCCTCTTTTCTTTTCTTCCACAGAGAGACAAGCTAGAAAACCAAAGAAGACCCAAGCCATTCTTTCACAAAAATTCACAAACAATCCTTCACAAACTCAAAGATCAAGGAGGTTTAGACAATTTAAAGATCAGGCAACACTTTTGAGCTAAGTTTTGAGGTTATATTTCTAAAATTTTAACTTTGGTTTTAACTTGTATTTTGGTATGAAAATTATGAGATATATATTTTTTGATGTTTGTGGATGTTTATACAATGTCTTGAAAATTCTAGATACCTGTAAAACTGGTTGGTATTGTTTTGAGTTTGAGAATTTTCAGATTTGAAACATATTCTTGCATAAGTTTTGTAAAACTTGAAGTTTTATGATTTTAGATGTGTTTTATGTATAAAGGTTTGAAAGAAATGGCTTATGACTGTTTAGAATATGATATTCTAAGAATTTTGTACATTTGTTATGGTTTAGGAATAGATGAAATGAGTTGGATTGATCTTTGGAGCTCAAAAACCTTGGAAATGGAAAACTTCAGTTTTCTAGATTCTTTGGCGACAGGTGGATCTGGCAAATCGACAGGCTAACAGCCGACAGGTTTGGCAAGCCGAACTGGGAGTTCGAGCCAAACATGACAAGCCGAATCTTAGAGGCCGGAAAGCCAACAAAAGGTCCAAAAATAGCAGTTTTATTCTGTAAGCCGGAAACAGTTGATCGGTAAGCTGACCTGACAATCCAAACTTGATTATTCTCATTATTTTGAGGCTAAGAAATGTCCCAAGACTTGTGTTTTTGATTTTCAAACATAGAGAACATAAATAGAGGCAATTTGACGAATGACCTTTGGAAAAATTTTTTTTGATAAATGTCCCTTTTTTTTTTGGATAGCTTTTGGCACAAAAAAAAAGGTTTTTTGGACATCAAAACGGTTCCAGTTTTTTTTTTTCATTCTGTTGAGGTTCCTTATTCTGCTATAGTCATTTTCTTTTTTTTTTTAAAAAAAAACTGAGACAGTTTACCTGCACAGAAAAACGTGTTTTTTTTGTTCCAAAAAAAAAAGAGGACCTTTATCCAATTTCAATTTTTTTTTGTGCCTTTCATCAAAATCTTCCACATAAATATGGTTATTTGTATACGTCTAGGATAACGACGTATTTGGAGCTTACATGGTAAACTTGATTGTGTAAGATGAAAGTTATCAGTGGATATTTTGCAAAGAGGTAGGGATTCTATTACTCATATTTTGTGAGATTTTGATTAATTAAAATTGATTGTTTACATTGCAAGATATGTAGATAATATTTTGAATATATACTAATATTACTCATGACATAATATTGTAAAACTTGTCCTGTATTGTAAAGCGAGAATGAATTGATTTAATATGTATTGTTACACTTGATAAGCATGGTTAGGAATACTGACTTTATACATAATGAATGATTATAGAGGAATGTTAAGGCGTTAAGAGGGCGGCGGTTATGTCATTGGGCACAGATACCCTAAAAGGTAAATAAGGGAGGAGATGACACTATCTTGAGTAAAAAGTCCCAGAGCACACTATACAGGAAAAGACTTGGTAAGGATCTGGGGCTTGATGTCCCCTCACTCGACACTTTTGGAATGATTAAAGAGTGAAACAACACGCCCCTTCAAGTATCGTTAAGTTGAGTGATAAGATACTCCATTGAAATGTGGACAGCTAAGAACATTGATGAAATTATAACATGTATATATATGAAACTCGATAATGATTAACGTAAGGTATCCATAAAATATGATCATCATGATGAATAATGTTGAGAATTAACTAACCATGCAGGTGTTAATGTGGTAATTAATAAAAGCTAAAGGTGGGTAATGGTATTTCCTACTGGGCATATCGATGTTCATCCTTATTATATTTTCATCTATTAGGTGGAGTTCAGTGTAACCTGTCTGATGAGGAGTAGATGACAACATTGCTAGTGTCATGTCAGAATATCTTAGCTTTATCTGTATTTTGTTTAAACATGTAAGATTTATTAAACTGTTCTAGCGGCTGTGTTTAGTTATATGTTAACTGGGAACTATAACATGATGATGATAATGTTGACTCTAATTTTAATATTTGGTGCTACACTAAAATTATTGATTGTTATTTAAAGCATATTCTTATTTTCTATTTATTTCAAAGTCCCATGGGTAATGTTTTAAATAGGGGTGGCAAAACGTGTTCGCGGGTCGGGTTCGTGTCGGGTTGGAGTTAATTTTTACAAAATTAGGTCGACACTAACCCGACCCGTGACCCGAACGGGTTGAGAATTCTCAACCCTAACCCAACCCGTTTTGACACGGGTTGACACTAACCCGACCCGTGTCAACCCGTTTCTTATGCACAGTGTCAAAAAATAATAACTTGTGACCCGATTTTGACCCGTAACCCGATTATGACCTGCAACCCGCCCCTAACCCGCCCACATTAATATATAAAATATTAAAAAAAAATAAAATTAGAAGAGTTTCATACCACTTCAACAAGAAGATGAGTGATAAGAGAGGTAAGGTTTGATATTTTAAGAGCTTATATTATATATGAAATAATATTAATTTTTTAAAAGCTAATTAATTAAATACGGGTTAGAAACGGGTCATTTTCGTGTCAGACGGGTTGACCCGAACACGACCCGTTTTTTGACGGGTCAGTTTCGGGTCGACACTAAAATGACCCGTGGTCAAATTTTCCGACACTAACCCGCAAAAAATCGTGTCGGATTCGTGTCGTGTCGTCGTGTCGCAACCCGTATTGCCGGCCCTAGTTTTAAAGTTTTAAAGCGATATAAGTGTTCAATTTATTTATACTTATTAAATACTATTAACCCCTATATAGGGGTGTTACATTTTAAGTCCTGCTTGGGGGATTTTAAAATTAATTGAATCACAACAAATGGGTGATGGAAGAAATAAATCCCAAAAGCCTTACTTTTTCCTTTTTAAAATATCCTAAAAACTCTATTTTTTCCTTAGTACAGCCCAAGGAATCAAAACCCAAGCTTGGAAGCCTTTTTTTTAAGCAAAAATATCAAGAAAAAAATAGCGACGAAGCACCGAATATGCCTCCAGAACGCCTATCATGCCTTCAAAGCACACATCATACCTCTGGAAAGGCCCCGTCTGCGTTGAGATAACTTTTCTGTGAGCCACAATTTTATCATCGGAGGTGTCATACGTGCGCCTCTATCACCAATTCCTGCCTAAATTTTGACGAAGTTATGATTACGTTAGAAATTCTAGACTCGACAAAAAGAGAGAGACCTAGCATCGGAGGGAAAAGCATACTTGTTAACCCTCCAGAAATATATGGTTAGACTTAGTCAAACCATCTAAGAGTATTAGGCCTAGAAGAGCTCTGGAGCTACCTTAAATGTATGTCATTTTTGGCCAACCCAAAAATCCACCTCCAAAAGCACCTGACACCACTTACTTTAAAAGAAAACGGAGCCAGCACACATGTTGTAGCATTTGAACACTAGCTCTAGAGCAAGTCAGTCACCTTCACTATAAATATCCTTCTTCTCTTTTATTTATGACAACATCATCTAAGGGACTTAGACCCATAAATTCTTCATCATTTTCACTCTCCAAATTTCAGCAAATCATCATCTTCTTCTAAGTTTGTATTCCTAAGACGTGGAAGATTTTTCAAAGAATTTTCAAAAAACTTGTAGTCTCTACTGATCGAGTCCGTCCTCTGTTACTCACTTTAACCTTTTCGAATCTTACAAAATTACTACTAGGGCTGTAAAAAAACCGCCCCGCACTCGCCAACCGCCTGCGCCCGCCCATCTAAAAAAAAACGAGTTTACGTTAACAATCCACTGGTGGGAGGGTTTGGTTTTAAGTTTTTGAGGGCGGGTTCAACCCGCACCCGCCCGCCTATATACTTTTTTAAAAAACTTATCATTTATTTGATTTTGTTCTTATTTTAGAGATGATTGAACAATCCAACACTTCAAGCATGAGCTCAGCTGCCTCTTGACATATTAGAAACTGGAAATTCTCCTATTATTTTGTGAAGTGATCAAAATTCAAATCAAGTAAATTAGTAAAAAAAGCCCTTAAAGAAAAAGAACACTTGACTTTGTTCATCATTTCATTTATAGCATTCTATTATTTTCGAACCCTGTGAATAGGCTTTAATCTTTATGGACTCTTGACTTTGTTCATCACTTATATGTAGTTGATGTTTCTTGTTGCAGTGAATGATTATGTTTCTTAATTTGTACTTTTGAATATGGTCACTGTCTTTAAGCATCAAACTTGTTGGGAATGCTTTATGTATTATCATCTTATATTTTCTATAAATTTTCTTCACTTTCTAAAAAAAGGTCCAAAAAATTACATTGGGCAATAGCATAGGTATAAACCACCTCAACCCGCCCGCAACCACCTAAAACCAAACCAAAACCACCCGCCAGGTGGTGGGCGGTTTGTGGGTTGGTTAATCGCCAACCCGTTATCTAAAAAAATCACACCGCACCCGCCCAAAAACCATCAAACCGCCCGCTGTTCACCCCTAATTACTACCAAAACACTTAGAATCCTTGTCGAAGTTAGTCACTAACCTTAGAAGTTTTTGGAATTCAGGCTTCATCCTTCGAGGGTCTGGACCCAAAGACGAATGCCTCTGGAGCACATTTTTTAGAAAACTTGAAGAACACTAGAACCGTGTATATCAACTCCCTCTTTGCCGAACCCAACGACGAATGCCTTCAGAGCATGTTTTTCGAAAAGCCCAAAGAACGTTAGAACTGTATATATGAACACACCCTTTGCCGAACCAACAACAAATGCCTCTGGAATACATTTTCTAGAAAACTTGAAGAAAGCTAGAACTGTATATATCAACTCCCCTTTGTTGAACCCAACGCGGAGGAGACCCACGTTCGGCTCCAAAGCATATTTTCCAAAAGTCTTGAAAAACTACAGAACTTATCATATCAGCTCTCCTTTTGCCGATCTACAAAAATAAACTAGATCCAACAACGGAGGCAGTTTTGCCTTTATCCTTCGAAGCCATTCCTCCATCAACTATTGATTATTTCTCCCACTGTCACTACTTATGATAGTTCCTCTATTGCTATATTTTTTTCGTGTTTTCTTGACTTTGATTTTATGTTTCATTTCAGTTGTTTAGCAATGGAGCAGATTCTAGAAGCCATCCTTTTCGGCTCAATCTAGGCGTAATCACCCCCACCACCCATTGGAGATCCTGTCGTACGAACTCACCCATTGCTCTAGCCATGTCATCATCAACACTAACGAATCAGAGCTCAACGTGTGTACTCGCCCGACAAGTCACACTCCACGAATCTACCAAACCCCAACAAGTAGCATACAAGACTAGTGGTGAAGCATGAATTGGTTACAAGGATTAGAATTGCAAGAAAACCTATAATCTACACCAATATTGAAACTCACTATACCTCCTTCTACCTTGTCTTCCTACGGACTTTTCGTCTTACTCCAAGTTGACTTTGTTTGCCTTTGGTCCAACTAACATACTCTAAGCCTTCAATCCATAAACAACTCCTCCTTGGATTTTTTGGACTGGAACCAATGTGCTAAGGCAAAACAGGGTTGGGAGTAATATGTCAAAGTCTATAAACTCTAAGGTTTTTCACTTTGGTTTTCTCTCGCTTTGTAACTCTAACTCAAAAATCAGAAGTCGAGCTCCTTAAATAAGCAAAGCCTAGGCATGAGAAGTGTCAGATACATCCATTAAATCCTATGGTTAAATCACAACTAATCTAACTTAAAATTTGAATTAAATAGCTGAAAATGTGCAAGACTTACTTACGCTGAACTAAAATTCTAAAATGACTGTGCAAATAGTACGTGATCTTCTTGGGTGTTGCCATGTGGTGATCTTGCAGATTGTATCTACGAGCTATCCAAAAAGGCAATTTAAAATTGCCGGCTCTCCTTCACGGACCATGTGACTTCAATTTCATTCAAGTACGTAATAATTAATATATATATATATATATATATATATATAATAAAGATGCTCACCATTGTTACCTTTTTTTTTTGTTTTTTTATTGATAAATTAAAATCACGTTTAAGCACAATTTAAGTAGGCTTAAATGGTGCTTAGCAGATATGATTAGAAACAATTTTTTGGTTAGTAATAGTGTAAAACTCTCACATACTATAGTAAAAAGTAAAAAGTTGCTATAATGTAAAGCTCTTACATGCTACAGTATTTTAAACTAAACAATTGGTTCTAATCATACTTAACAAACACCCTATTGAATTACCAGAACGTCCCCCACTTTTGATTCAAGATCTTGGCACGCATAGGATGTTCAATCTTTGTTTGCTAGCGTTGGCTGACCCAAAATTCTTGATAATTTTCAAACTCATCTTGCAACCTTCACAACCATA
This sequence comes from Artocarpus heterophyllus, assembly GCA_025403435.1. NCBI lineage: Eukaryota > Viridiplantae > Streptophyta > Magnoliopsida > Rosales > Moraceae > Artocarpus > Artocarpus heterophyllus. The sequence continues at coordinate 6,001,851 of CM046333.1, forward strand.
TATATTATATTAATTGGGATATCATACGTCCAAAAAAATTTCGTGATTATTTATTTAGATATTGGGTTGTATGTGTGTGATCGTATATGTATAGAAGACTCTGATGATGAATTTGACCACTAACATTTATTAATCAGGTCCAACAAATGATTTTCTGCACGTGACGTACAAAAACATACTTTGCGTTGACAAAATTTCCGACAGCCATACGGCATGATACATCACATGCTCTAGACAATAAATAAATCAACATGCATGATATATACGTATATTATGTAACATGTAAACAATTAATTAACTTTAGTAATCAATTGTATTAGTTGAGTTGAATTCCAAAGGGGAGATTTAGTAAATAACCAAATACAATACTTAGATTAAAGGGATGTTTGGCAGAAGCTAGTTAGAACTACTTTTTTAGTTTTAAACTGTGTAAAGCTTTAACATGCTACAGCAACAATAAAAATTGCTACAACGTAAAATCACGCATGCTATAGTAAAAAAAGTTCTAAACAACGGTTTTAACCATCTTACCAAACACCCTATAAGGGTTGGATTAAGAGTCAAATCGGTAATTTTCTTTACACTCCCAAAATAAATATTAAACTTGGTAACAATATTGTATTCTTTTACATTTTAAATGTAAAATCAATTACAAATTATCAGCACCATCGCTAAAAACCAGTGATATTTCCAAATAAATAAATAAAAAAAAACGTGATCTTTGTTTAGTTCTCAAGATTATCAATCTGCTGACGTTAACAAACGACTTTTATTCCAGCAAAAAAAAAAAAAAAGGAATAAAACAAACAAATTTTTATATTAGATACTTGACATTATTCTCTACAAAAATGTTTTGTTGGACTCAAGGGTCCGTGAATAATTCATCAAAAGAACAAAACAAATAAATAAATAGTCGACAAATAAGTTATTAAATGAAATGTCAAATATTATATAGGAGACTGATAATGAATACGTACACTTAGAAGGAAAAAGAAAAAAAAAGAGATTTAGTTTATACATCTCTCTTTTATGTCATCTTTTGCATCGCCTAATAGTATCATACTTCGTCAATTGTCAATTAAAATATTATATTGCTAATTTAATTAGCTTATTAAGCTTTGTAAAAAACAAAAAAAAACGTATTAAATAGGTTATATCTGGTGAAAAGGTAGGTTTTCGAAGTTACAATTTTTCTTGGTTGGCAATGTCACCGTTTTATCGTCATGTGTGAGAGCCATCTACTGAAGAATTCTCCACCTTGTAGATTCCTCTTGGATGGTAATTGGATGCCTCTAATTAGCAGCCACAAAACTATTAAGTTTATCTAGAGATAAGAGTGAATAATAATCTATCTTAGCACCGTTTTGGAGTTTAAAAAATAAATAAAAAGCCTTTTGAACAGTTTAGCATTAACAAAGTTTTGTCCTGTTTTGTTTTGTTTTTCTATGTTTCTTCAGTTGTTTTCTTTTTAACCCCTTATTAAACGTGAGGTTTTGTAAGATGCTTAACAATGATAATTACTAAGTTTTGATCGTGTCAGACTACCAACTACAATTCTAGCATCTAGACAATCGGAATTGGGAACCGCTAACGGAGATCTTGCACCATGGAAAAAGTAACGAAGTATCGTTAAGGATAGGTTATTTTTTAGGGACTTTGACTCTTGGGAATTTCGAAGGTTGTACGTTTTGAAAACCGATTATCGTTGATTTAATCAAAATTATTGTTTTTGCAGAATTAACAGTTGAAAAATAAGCATCCCATTAGTGACATCTTTTTCTGAAAATGATTTTTTTTAGTTGACCCACGAAGATATTATCATTTTATTTTGATTGTATCGGTGATGAGCTATCAATCATTTTCGTAAATGTATTGTCTTTTCTATTTTGATTGTTCACTAATTGAGCGGCCAATCATTTTCGTAAAATAATTTTTTTATCTCCTTCGCACAACTGACTGGGGACAGTAAAGCCAAAAGGACGTCAGAGAGGGAGAAAAAATTGCAAAATCCCAAATAAATGATGAAAAGGAAAATGAGCTATGAATACTGATTAAAAAAAAAAGACCCAATAAAACCCATAACTATTTTATATGATTGATATAACTACATACTAATAACCGGCCTAACTTTAACACGTAGAAACTACAACAATTACCCCTGGTTTCAAAAGTAAGCTAGAGCTTGAGGTTAAAGTTTAGAGCTTGAGGTTAAAGTTTAAATATTATAGTATATAAGATTTATACATTATAATAAATTATTATACTATATGAGAACTTTATATTATAGCAAGTTTAAGCTTAAAATTTTAACTTGTTTTTCAAAAAAATCCTACAAAGTAAAAATAAAAAATAATAAAAAAAATCTGTTTTATGAAAAAGACAAAAGACGACATGCAACATTTGGAAAAAAAATGTTATAATGCAATACTCTAAAAACTAATAGACCGTTTGGTACATAGGTTCAAAACTATTTAAAATAGTTCAAATTAGCGCCTGATGAAATAATAATTAAGAATATTCAATCCATAGAGACGGTTTTAAAATAGCAAAAATCCTCAAAATCTAAACTTTACCCCTTCTCAAGTTCACATGATTTTGAACCATAATCTACATTAAAAACTATTCTCATTTTCGTTTTTCATTCATAAACTATAATTTTCTAAACACCAGTTATCGTTTTAAACTTGATATGATGTTTTATTTTTGTTTTAAACCTTTACGTTTCAAACGTTAGTTCAAAACTACCGTTTAAACTATACACTTTATAACCCATAATTCAAATCATAAATTATAAATCACACAATTTTGAACCCTTGCACCAAGTGAACCATAAACATTTTTTTCCCCTAAACAGATGTCTTACAACAACCAATATTTATTTTTCGCAAAAAGAAGAACTCCTTAGAAAAACCCGTTGAAGGGTTTTCTTTTATATATTATTTTTTCTCGTTATTTTGTTGTTCCATTGTTTTTTTAGGAACAAATATAAATTTAATGCTGCAAAAAAAGATATATTTTTTCTAATTTAGCTTTGCGTATTCTTTACTTTTGTCCCTGAAAATTGGGAGGACAAATTTATATTTAAGATCGTTTAGTTATAATTGTGAGAGTCACCTTTTATCTTCTTCTTAACATTGGGTCGAAGGCATCGTGTTGCTTAACAGCTCACTCAGCCCACTGGAGATATTTCCATTGTCGGCCCATTATAGAGGTTTGGACTTTTGCTGTGCGTCCTAAATGCCCTATATTTGTTTTCATTGTCGTTTTCACAGCAATATTTCCATCTCATGTGTTGTACCGAGAATCTCATTTTGTTTTTTCTGTTTTTCTTTTGAATTCGATTCTAATGTTATGCTTATTTATCTCCATTAATAGCTATTTTTTTTCATGAAAAAGATCATTCGTCCCGTTCTTCATTTCATTTGCTATATTTTAAAAATCTTAAGGCCTACTAATGAAATAACAAGACCATGATTCAATTCTATTGGAGATCGAGACGATTAGATGTTGGTTGTCGTCCTGCTTGAGAATTTTGAACATTTTAAAGTCCTAGTGTCCCTACTTTGAGAAGTTTATTTGTGTTGAGTGTTGTCTTGGAAGGAAAAAAATAAAATAAAATAAAAAACAAACAAAAGAAACGACAATGTTACAAAAAACGACATTTTTTCCATATGCGAATACGACACGGTTCCACGGGAAGACACGCGGACCGGTCAAAGCTTGAATCGCGGAAAACCGACTTGTGACCGAATCAATCCTCTCAAGACGTCGTCGTTTTTACGCTCCCGGCATCTGTAAAAGCTTCTAAACTTCTTCTCTGCAACTTTCTCAAAAAAAAAAAAAAAACAAAAAGCTTCTTCTCTGTAACAATGGACGTTCGAGAAACGGTAAGCAGCCTAACCGACGTCGCTTTGAGCCTGACGAGGCATCTCCTTCAGACCGAAGGCAAGGAATCGAACGTGGTGCTCTCGCCATTGTCGATCCACGTGGTGCTCAGCCTGATCGCCGCTGGGTCCAAGGGTCCCACCTTGGACCAGCTCCTCTCCTTCCTCAAGTCCAAGTCAACCGATCACCTCAACTCCTTCGCTTCCGAGCTCGTCGCTGTCGTATTCAACGACGGGAGCTCCGTCGGCGGGCCCCGACTGTCGTTTGCCAACGGCGCTTGGGTCGAGAAGTCTCTGCCTCTCAAGCCTTCTTTCAAACAGGTTGTGGAGGCTTCTTACAAGGCGGCTATTTCTCAGGTTGATTTCCAGACCAAGGTAAAAAGATTCTCATCCCTCCTTTTTAATTCGATTTGGAATTTCTTATGAATTATGATGATCGGCCTGATTACTGTTCCCATTTCTGATGTTTTCTTGATTTTTAGCGCTGTTGGATTATCAATTTTGTGGAGTCTTTGATTCTGGCTTTTCGGTAATAGTAAAATTGATGCATTATTAAGGTCTTTGTATGATAAAAGAAACGGACCTTTTGTTCTATGATCAGCTTATTAGATTCGAGGGTTTGTGAAGTTGGGTGTTTGTATTTAGTTAAACAACGAGCATTACACTGATGTTCCATTTCAGCGTCAGGATTAGGTGAGATTCTCAACTATGTGTTTTTATACTAAAATAAAATTTAGAAGGAAAGGACTCCGTGATTTTCATAGATAAAACTTTCCTCATTTGTTATGCCACAAGTGCAAAAATAATGAAGTTAAAATGGTATACACCTAATGTTTTTGTGACGAAAGCGCACGCTGCAGCGCCAGAGCAGCCTCAGATTGTGCAATTTGGTACAGAACCCAGGCGCTGCAACGAGTAATCTGTTCGTTGCAGAGAGATGTAGAAGGCGCTGCAGCGCCCGTTTGACCCCAAATCTTACAGAATCTAGGAGCTGGAATGAGATTTTCACTCGTTGCAGTGCCACAGTAGCCCTCAATTGAAAAAATAAATATCGAAAAAAAGGAAAAAAGAAAATATTTCTGAAAAAAATAATAAAAAAAACTGAATAAAATGTTGAAATTGCAGCTTTCACTGCAACAGTCACCTTTCTCGCTGCAGCGAGAAAACGATCTGTCGCTGCAGCACCAAAACACGCTGCAGCTGGCACCGCAGCAAGAAAACCCTCCCTCCCTTCTTTTTTCCTCACTTTTGGCTTGCCTCCACAACAGCCCCCACGCTCCCAAAACTCCATCAAACTTCTTAAAACTCCAATTTTCTTGATAAATTCCTCCTCAACCGCATTTTTCTACATCAAAATGAAACTTCTCTTAAGATTCTCACCAAAAATCACACTCACCCACACCCATCACAAAACCCCCTCAACGTCATACATTGATATTGAGGTGACTTGGTTTCTGTGCTGAAGAGAATTTGTGAGTGACTTTGGACTGTGAATTGTTACAACATTCTTTTGAGTGAATTCTTGGAAGTTGGGCATATTGTAATTTTGTGGACAACTAATTGTGATTTCGGACATTGTTTTTGCGGTAATTTTGGAAATTTTGGAGTGTTTATGTGCTACTTGGTTTAATTTGGGTTGGTGGTGGTCATTGTCTTTTGGTGGAAGTGTGCGGTTACTAAGTGTTTGAAGAGACTTGTTAAGTTGGTTGTGGTGTTTGGGTAGTAGTGATCATTCTTTGAGCTTGAGTAGCATTGTGATTGCTGTTGTGTTGTTAATTTTGGGAAAATGCCACCAAAGCAAACTGCGAACAACGGGGTCCTCAACTCTTGGCCTTTTGAGTCATTGAAATTTGTTTCAGAAAGGGTCGAGACCGCTTTAATGATTCGGTGCTAAAAGGGGCGGGTATAAAGGAGCGCATATTTGATTTGAGTGCTAATGAATGCTATCTGGACATCACTAGTTGCATTGAAGCTTTGGGTGGCCCGTGGCTGACCAAACCACTATGCTTTATGATAAGTTGGGCCTTGACGAGATTGCGAGGGGAGACAACCAAAGTGGCCGGTAGTAAAGGGAACTCGGACGGAATTTTTTTCAGAGTTAGAGCTAAAAATGAAGGTTTGGTACCACTTTGTTTCTGCCAAATTAGGCCCCACTATGTGTCTCACCGAGGTCACTCACAAGCAGGCTCTATTGTTGTATGCATCTCACCTAGGTCACCACTTCTTTTGGGCGGAGCGCCTTCGGCACGAGCTTCCCTCCCATTGCAAGCACCAGCGGTGCGAGCTGCCCTTTCGTCACAAAGATGCCGATGTTGCAGTTGCTGGCGTTGGGGAGGGCTTGGGGCGGTAGGCTGCGGTGGGTGGGTGGTAGGATTTTCAACACACAGAAATCTTTTTTTTTTTTTCATTTTAAGAGCAATTTTTGAGAATTTTCAAAAATGTTTTTATTTTGTGTTGGCTCAAAAATGGAACCAAACATCTTCTTATTTTCATTTTTGTTTCTTGTGTTTTTGAAAACGGGAAAAAAATGTTTGGAAAATGAAACCAAACGGGGCCTTATTAGAATCGCACGCTTCGACAAAAACACAATGACCACCACCACATCAAAATTGCAACACGAACCCAAATTGAAGAGCAATGGATTTTATCCACTTTTCGAGGTTTGTGTGGTTTTCCTTAGGATTTTGTTAATAATTAGAAGTTATAATTCTATTCTATTGAGAACCCTAAAAATCACTAAAGAAAAAAGAAACAAGCAAGAACATGCAAGACTGGGAGCACTATAAATAGCTAAAGAAAAAGAAAACAAACAAGAAGACACAAGAGTTATAGTGATCGGTTCTCAATGTGAGAGTTACGTTCACTTTCAACAATTGCATATATTTACATTGATGGAAAGGAAGACTACAATAAAAATCACACCTTACGCATGTGTCTTTTTTTTTTTTTTTTCCCCTCTCTAACCTCTTCGTTTGAGCTTAAGAAGACAATAATTTTCTTTTTTTGAGGGAATAAAAAGACAATAATTAGGCTCTACAACTTGATAGTTTTGCCAAGTCACTTCACATGTCCTGCACCTTCTGTCCTCTCTATTTTTGGATGTGATCCTAAACTACTGTATGATGTTTAGTTTCCCTAGTATTTTCTTTTACAAGGTAGTTTTCGGAATGCTGATGTTATGAGTTGTTGATTGTGGGGGCGTTCTGGAGGCTGCTGAGGTGACAGGAGAAGTGAATTCATGGGCTGAGAGAGAGACTAGTGGCCTTATCAAAGAGGTTCTTCCTCCTGGATCAGTTGACAGCACTACCAAGCTCATCTTTGCAAACGCATTGTACTTCAAAGGTGCCTGGAGCGAGCAGTTTGATGCTTCAAAAACAAAAGAATATGACTTCCACCTTCTTAAAGGGAGCTCTGTCAAGGTACCCTTCATGACCATGAAGAAGAAGCAGCTTGTCAGTGCCTATGACGGATTCAAAGTGTTAGCACTTCCTTATAAACAGGGAGAGGACAAGCGTCGTTTCTCCATGTACTTCTTTCTTCCAGATGCTAAGGACGGGCTGCCAGCTTTGGTGGACAAACTTGGTTCTGAGTCTGGATTCTTGGAACGCCACATTCCCTATCAACAAGTTAAAGTGGGTGACTTCAGGATTCCGAGGTTCAAGATTTCATTTGGGTTTGAAGCTTCCAATACCCTTAAAGGTCTAGGGCTAGTGTTGCCTTTCTCCGGTGAAGGTGGCCTGACTGAAATGGTGGACTCGCCGGTTGGTCAGAACCTATATGTTTCGAGCATTTTCCAGAAGTCCTTCATTGAAGTTAACGAGGAAGGCACAGAAGCTGCAGCTGCTTCTGCTGGTGTTGTAAATTTGAGATCTTTGATGGTCATTGATGAAATAGACTTTGTTGCTGACCATCCATTCCTCTTCCTGATCAGAGAAGACATGACTGGGACGGTTCTGTTCAGTGGCCATGTGGTGAATCCCCTTGCAGGCTGATTACGTATCTCTCCATGCCGAAGAAAACTTTTGTAAATAGATTAAATCTAACAACACGAGCATATGATTTTCCTAGACTGGAACTGATTACCCGCTATTGCTATGGCTTTTGCAGTTTCATCATGTACTGCTTGCAACTGATGTGGAGAACGTACTTTCTTGTTGCGTCATTAAGATCTACAAAATATGGTATAATAAAGCTAGCGTGAAGAACCGTATTTGTTTGTTAATTGCCGGACTTTATTTGTTAGAATCAGATAAAAAGTGTTGTTACTTACTCTGATAATGGATAATGTGGATTTATATTCTATATATGGATCTGTTATTAGGATTATGTTATGGATGTCTTTAGAATGTAAATATTTTTCTTTTTCCCTGTAAAGTTGAAATTTTTGAAGTTTGAGCGGGATTTTTGTTACTTCGGATTTTTCTCAATCGCCTTCTCATATGTTGATTTCTTTTTTGGCTCTTTGTTTGGGCAACAAAAAAAGTTTGGCACGGGTTCTACTGATTAAATTGAAATTCATGTACGACAAGATGTTGATTTTTGACGTAAAATGTAGGATAAACAACAATTTCATACGAAAACTTGTGACAAAGGAGAGGGAGGAGACAGAAAATTGTTATGCACATGTTTCTGATCTGATTTTCTGCCGCACCTTCTGCAAGGTAAAGCGTACAAGACTTTGCATGATTTCTGTATACAACGACCATCTCCTCTCCAAGAAAAGGATGAAGGTCCCTTAAATAACCATACAATTCAAACACCAAGTACAGCTTCATTAAGACAAATTTTTTAAATGCCAAGAGATATTTAAGTGGCGTTGGGTTCACCCTTTAAAAAAAAAGAAAAAATTCTCATTCGAATTGGTTTTGTTACAATATTTTTTCTCATAAATTTTAAATTAATATATAAAATATTTAAGAAATAAATTAAACCTTAAACACTAATCATATGAGATCTTTATACTATACAAGTTAAAATTTTAATGTTAAAACTTAGTTTATAAATATTTTAATAATGTTTTAATTTAAACCCGTCATTCAAACCATCCAATTAAATTACTTACAGTGGGATCCACCTATTGGTCAAAATGTTACTTAGTCTGAAGATCTTGTGGTTGATCTTTCTGCTGCGGTTACATGTATTTTTTTACCTGTCATTCTCTGTTTATATTAAAAAGAGATGTTTTTGTTTCTGGATTAATACGTAAAGGAAGAGGAAACCATAATCCGAGAAACATGCTTGGTTCATTAGGCACAAAACAGCACCTGACATGTGCACGTGAGCACCGGTACTTCCAGCCGACTTTTGTATTTTAGTATTTGTATTCTCACATGTCCCATCAGGGCCACTGGCTGCCTGAAAGCCCAACTCATAAACGTGGTCTCGAACTGCCTTTTCGTTCGTTCGTTAGTCAGCTGTTCCTTGCAAAGGTATCTCTGCTTCTCTAATTAATCATCCAGTACATTGCTTATTAGTTAATTTATGATTAGTCACGTGCTCTAGTTACTAAAAATTTACATAAATCAAAAAATAATGATAATAATGGAATTTGCGCAGCCAAGCTGCGCGAATTTTGAAAACTTCTCCTTTTAACGGTTGTTTCTGTCTTTTTATCCGTAAAACCAAACTTAGTTTAATCCGCCGATTACAAACAGAAACCACCGACTGAAATCTGAATCTCGCCTTTACTCTGGAATCATCAAAATCGTCTCTCAAGAAATGATGAAAATAAAAATAAAAAAAACCGTGTACTGTTTTGAAAAAGATTTCACAAGGAGAAGAATGACCCCAGTTATTTATATTGTGCTTGTTTTTTTCTTTTCTTGGGCCCAAATTGGCCCAAAGGATGAAAAAAGATTCCAAGTTTGAAAGGAAATTAAAATTGTGAGGGGGAAGGGAATTGCCATGCATCACTTTTGCTTTCTATTTATGTCTTTTGTGTCAAGCGGGTCGTCTAAAGTCCCATTGCAGTCGTCAGATAAGAAAAAAAGTTAGGATTAGGATTGTGATTAGATCTCTAAACAATCAAGTGTTTTTGGACCCCTTTTCTCTCCAGGATCCTGTACATCATTATAATATGTTTGTGTTATGCTCTTTTACCATAGAAACAGGACAAAAAGAGTCTCAAATGTCTCCTTCCAAATTTAAGTTAATTTACAACAAATTAGTAATGGTGAGGAAACTACATGTTAGAAAAAATTAATAATAGTAATAAAGATTGAAATTTAAAAATTTTTATTTATATATACAAATATATCGATTGCTTAAGTTGGTAAAAGAAAGTGCAATTTCCTCGAAGATTGTTTGAAGAGTTGAGACCCATACTTTGACAATGGGTTTTTCATTATTCATGCTCAATCCTCGATAAAAGACAACGTGCCAACGTAATCCGATTGAGATATCTGTTTGTCTCTCTCTGTTTGGTTTGTTTTTATTTTTTTATCTTCTCTGAGGGTTCTGTGTATCTTATGGGAAGGGGGTTTGCGCAAAAATAACTCAATAAATAAACGAAAATAAATGGCCTGACCTGCCTTAATTTATTTTCCTTTCTCGATAGAAAACAATATCAGTTTTCTTTACTAAAATTCTCTCTCTCCTCTCTCTCCTCTCTCTCTGCCCTTGTGTGGGTTCCCATATTCTATTTTTCTCAGGTTGGTGATTTACAATTACTGATAGTAGTACTGGACAAGGAATAGAAGAAGAGGAAAAAACAAAAACAAAACTACGTTCTTCTCTTCTTTTTTTTTTTTTTTTCTTTTTTCTAAAGTCGCTTCAGCTATCAGAAGAAAGTAGAAGAATTAGAAAGAGGAGTAAAAAAGAAAAAATATGGGTGAAACGGCGAATCAGCAGCCGCCGCCTCCAGCACAGGCGCCTCCTCCGCTGCTACCGCTCGGAGCGGCCAGGGGTCCCACTTGGGTTCCGGCTGAGCAACTCCTACAGCTTCAATATTGCATCCACTCAAATCCCTCTTGGCGTTAGTCCATTTCCTTTCCTCCTTTTTTTTTCTTTTTAAATTATTTTATCTTTATATTCTTCTTTGTCCTGCTTTATCTCGAATCTGGATATTGGAAAACTTACCTTTTTGATTTGGATTTCTAGTTTAATTGGTATCTGATACTGTTATTTTTAATTATTCTTTTATCTGAACTGCTGAAAAAATGGTAAAGTTGAGATTTTTTTTTTTTTGCATTTTATCTTTTAAGGGAAAAAGGGGCGTGCTTTTCTTATTATTGTTATTTTTTGGTTTAATTTTCAAGTATATTAGGTAGCCGCAGCCTGGAAGGCTACATCTTTTGGGTGGGGTTATGCCTAAGGAGGGGATCTTAAATTAATCCGTATATATGTATTTATTACATTTCTGACTCGTCAACTTTGCAAAATCACCTATTATTTATTATAAATCTATCTTTTTTCCTATTCCTTGACCTTGATCACGATTTTAATTTTAATTCAAAGTTCAAATCTTTAAGTCTAAATGTTCATTATGTTATTGATATGTACAAATTTCATAGCCAGTTTTTGTTGTTGCCTGGACAATACCCAATTCCATGTTATAGAAGTTTTAACGAGTTGAAAAATAAAAAGCAAAACTTTTAGGTAAAATGTAAAGTTGAGAATATTTTTTGCTTTTTATTATAAAAATAATGGAGCTGGGTATCTCTGCAACTAATTCCTTTTTGGATTAATTGTGAATTTACAGCAATCGCATGTCTTCTAGCTTTCCAACACTATGTTGTGATGCTTGGGACTATAGTTTTGGTTGTTAACTACCTTGTGCCTCGAATGGGTGGGGACAGCGTAAGTTATCACTGACTAAGTCAATGAAGGATTTTTTTTTTTTTTTAAGCAGGAAAGAAACCCATGGGAGTTAACATTCTTACTTTGCTCTTGTACTAAACAGGGTGATAAAGCTCGGGTTATCCAAACATTGCTGTTTATGGCAGGAATTAACACACTTCTTCAGACGATGATCGGGTCGAGGCTTCCGACGGTGATGAGTGCCTCTTTTGCTTTCACTCTACCTGTGTTGTCAATTATCAACGATTACACCAATAGGAATTTTACGGACGAGCATGAGGTACACAAAAGTTCTGTGGAATGATTGGATTTGTTGAATATTTTGTGATATCATACTTTCAAAGATGGAGTATGTTTTAACACTTTCATATGCTATGTATGCATAATTTATGAAATGTTTAAATGTTCTAAAATGTCGTGTAATTGTATGACATACCTAACTTTCTTCCTCACATTCCAAGCAAATATCTTATTTTTGTTTGCTCGCCATTTATACTTTCTTAGCTTGAATGTTGTCTCAGATGGCTTATGAGCAATTTCTGTCTAGAGAAACATATATACCTTGATAACTATTGTTTACTGCGGCTTGCAGAGGTTTCTTTATACAATGAGAACTATTCAAGGATCTTTAATTGTTTCTTCCTTTGTCAACATGATCCTTGGTTTCAGCGGGGCATGGGGCAATTTGACACGGTAACATATTCCTAATTCATCTTGTCAGTAGATTTTGTGATCAATTGAAAGCCTAGAGGCATTTATATTACTTACCTGACCATTACAACGTTAATTTTTCCATGTAGATTCTTTAGTCCCATTGTCATCGTGCCACTGGTTTCAGTCGTTGGTCTCGGGTTGTTTGCAAGGGGCTTCCCACTTGTAATGTCACTTCCAGAAAACCCAATTGCTTTTGTGGTTTCATAGCACAAATATCAAAAACCCGCAATAACATTCTTTATGTTGTATGCAGCTTGCTAAATGCGTGGAAATCGGCCTGCCAATGTTGATTCTTTTGGTCATCTCCCAACAGGTTAACAACTTACCAAACCCTCCACTTTTCATGTTTAAACATTCTGCTGTTGGTTTTAATAACTGCAAAATTGCACATGTCGTATCCAGTATTTGAAGCGTCTCCACCCTATCGCTCATCACATACTCGAACGATTTGCTTTGCTTATTTGCATTGGGCTTGTCTGGGCCTTTGCTGCTATCCTCACTGCAGCAGGTGCTTACAACAATGTTAAGCAGCAGACCAAAATAAGTTGCCGCACAGACCGCTCTTACCTCATGTCGTCTGCTCCTTGGTACGTCTTCAGCTTCCTATTGGAGGTCGTGTTTGGCCTTCTGGAAGAATTATTTCTGTTGACACAATATGGTTTTTTTCTAATGTAGGATCAGAGTTCCATACCCATTTCAGTGGGGTACTCCCGTATTCAAAGCAAGCCATGTCTTTGGGATGATGGGAGCGGCTCTTGTTGCATCTGCGGAGGTTTAGTCTCCATCCACACAACTTCTGTATCAATTTTACTTAAAAAAACTTGCGTTTTTTTTTTTTTTAATTCCTGCTCGTCTTTTTCCAAAACATATCGAGGTGTAGTTTTCTTTAGTCTTTTTTGTACGAGTTTTTCAAATCTAGTAAAGTTAAGTTCACGCGTATGTGTACAGATGATTGATTTATTATTTTAAGTCTTCATATTGAGTTCACTATCTCTTTTCTCTGCTTGAATATAACTATAACAATCGGTGCAGTCAACTGGAACGTATTTCGCAGCGGCTCGGCTTTCTGGTGCTACAGCTCCTCCAGCATATGTTCTGAGCAGAAGTACTGGGCTACAGGTTCAGTCATTTGTTCTGTTGTTCTATCCCACATACCTCCCAAAACTGAAATTCTGTCTTTATAGTTGTTGTCATAAGAATTAAATTATTAGGTCTCTTGATCTTCCTTTACCAACTAGAAAATAGAAATAAGGTTATCTATCTTCCAAATGCAGGGTATTGGCATGCTGCTTGAAGGAATTTTCGGTGCTGCTGTTGGCAATACTGCATCTGTGTAGGAAAACAATGCTTCTATTTGGTTTTTCTTTTCATCTTTCATGTGATGTACAATTTTTTTTTTTTTTTTTTGTTATTATTATTACTTTTTACGACTTCTCCATATTGTTATTAACGATATTTTGTTTTAAATACCAATACAGTGAAAACGTTGGCCTCCTTGGACTGACACGCATCGGTAGCAGAAGAGTGGTGCAAATATCTACTGCTTTCATGTTCTTCTTCTCGATATTTGGTTTGTTTTCACTTCCCTTCAGCATTATTTTGAAGAGTGCGGTTACCATCTCATGTTTGATCATTATCTTACCATGTGTTTTCAGGAAAGTTTGGTGCCTTCTTTGCATCCATTCCTTTGCCAATATTTGCTGCAATATACTGCGTTTTGTTCGGCATTGTCAGTAAGTGATGCCACTGATGACATTATGGTCCTATTTATATGCTCTTTTTTCTTTTCAAAATTTTCAGTGCATTCTAGTTGAGAACTTTTACTAATGCACATCTCTTCTTCTTCTTCTTCTTCTTCTTTGGCCAGCTGCTTCTGGGGTCTCTTTTATACAATTCGCAAACAGTAATTCCATGAGAAACCTCTACATATTGGGCCTTTCCTTGTTCCTTGGGATATCAATCCCTCAATATTTTGTCATGAACACCACCGCAGATGGCCATGGACCAGTAAGAACAGATGCTGGATGGGTAAGTTATTTTCATCTTTAAACATGCTAGCAATTGAGCCTTTCTCTAAATTGGTTCTCCCTTCAACATTCTTTAATTCTAGAGTAAACTCGTCCGATGTGTTTGACATTATTTTGTTGTCCCTGCAGTTTGACGATATACTGAACACGATCTTTTTGTCGTCCCCGACGGTTGCCATGATTGTGGGGACGTTGCTCGACAACACGCTTGAATCCAAATACGCGATCGATGACAGAGGAGTGCCATGGTGGAGACCCTTCCAGCACAGGAAGGGAGACCAAAGAAATGATGAGTTTTATGGTCTACCCCTCAGGATACATGAGTATATTCCCAGCAGATTTCTGTGAGCCCAAATTATCGGATTTTTGTATATTATCAGTTTTTTTGTGTACTATCTTATTTATAAGCAGAATCTTGTTTCATGGGCATGTTGGGTTGGGTTGTGTTATAAATTGTAAACAAAATTAAAGATGTCATGATTTTGAGCCTCGTAGAATTTTTCCTTTTGCCTCGAATGGTACAGCTTTATCCATTGTTCACCATTTACACTGCTCCCTTGAGATTCTCTCTTTTTTCATCCTTTTTTTTTTTATGACTCTTTTTGGCCAAGCCACTCGCAGATTTCCGCTTGCCAGGTTTGAGGGTTCCCTCTTAATCCTTCTAAAGTGCTGATCTTTTTTTTTTTTTTTTTGAGCAAAAGAGGCACTCATATTGGAACTTACACCATTTTTTTATGAAGAATGTTTCTGTTGATGAATCGAATAGTTATCGTAAGAGGTTTATATAACAAATATCGAAGTTTGCTGTAATTTATTTCCCCATAAAAACAGGCTTCGGCTCTTGTAGAAGAATAGAACAAAGAAATAAAAAGAAATTATATGTTGGGGTACGAAAAATATCTACTTATTTTTTCCCACGTCAATTTTGATTGTTAGATCTTCTTCATGTTTTTGTTAAACTAATTTTTTTTTTTTAAACTTAATGTGTAATGTCCATTCAACGCTATTGTACTCTATTATATTATTATCAGGTTTGTTTGACACATCATATTGTATTGTGTTGTATTGTATTATATTGTATTGTATTGTATTATATTATATTTTTTGTATATAATATAATACAATGTAATACAATACAATACGGTGCATACCGTAATAATGTTTTATATTGCAAATTGCTTTGTGAACAAACCAAACACTGGAGATTCAAAGTGAAAAAGAATTAAATTCCTCAAGTCTGCTTAATGTTTTAAACTTCATTTGATCTTTATAAGTATATAAATGGCTGATAAGTTAGTTTTAGGCTAATTAATTAGATAATTTTCACTTCGTATTTTTGTTAGTTTTGAGCAATTTATAAGAATTTGATAGTGTTTTATGCTTTTTTATAGGTCTTGAGGAAAAAGATGTATATTGAAAAAGTGTAGGGTAAAACAGACCGAAAAATGAGCGAAACTAGATTCAGGGGTAAAATGGAGCCTAAACACCAGCTTATGGTCGCCTAGGCGCTCTTGCAGATGAAGTTTCACACAAAAAACTGAGAGCATAGCCCCTAAACGCCACAATTTAGGCGCCATTTGGAAGAACCAATGTAGCGCTTAGGCGCTATAATCCTAAAGCCTAGGCGCTACTTTGAAGCCCAGACGCCATAGAGAGGGCGCCGAGGCGCCAGTTCAAAAGAGAATCCGCGGGCAAGTATAGTGCCTAGGCGCTACAATCATGACATCTAGGCGCCGTTATGAAGCCTAGGCGCCAGAAAATCTAGCCTAGGCACCATTGCGATCCTAATTCAAATTTCGGTGTAATTTTGTTTCAAAATTGTCCTTTCAAACCCTAGCTTATAAATAGAACATTATAGAGAGTTGTAGCACGAATTTCAACAAGGAAAAACTACAGACAAAAGAAGAGAACTCACTGGTTTGGAGAAGAACGGTGCAACCCTGAGATGGAAATTATCTTCGCATCCAAACACAGTTCTTTTCCTTCACTCATCATGTTTAAGACATTATTTAGGATTGTTTTTGGTTTCATTAGAAACTAATTGCCCTTTTTCTAGGGCTATGATGTAGTCGGATTGTGAATGTTCACTTTTATTTAATTTAATTCAATTCAATGTTTATTCATTATCTATGTTGAATATTTAATCTAATCTTAATGCTTGTAAAAGTTTACGCACCTTTTACATGATTTGTGATTTAATTTGAGGCTAAGAAGTGATAATTAAATTAGAGCATAATTGAATACCATGAGATCATCATAGGATAAAGATATCTATGATACTTGTGTAACTGGTGAATTTCTTGTTCTTAATGAATCTTGGTAAATTTAGAGTTTCTACAGAGATGTAGGAAATTTGCTAACTAGGATAAATTATTAATGCTTGAGAAAGATTAATGACTACCTAAGAGAAATTTGTTATCGGCATAAGAGTAAACATTAGTTGATTAAATTAGAAAATTTGAATAAGATTAATTTATGTGAAATAAGATGCCCTAGTCTTTTATTTATTTAGGTTTTCATTTATTTTTTTTGTTTTGTTATTTTTCTATTTTATATTTGATTGTTCAAATAACTTTAGGGTTAACCAATTTCGGTACTTAAACTAAATTAACGCAATCTTCGTGGGAACGATACTCTACTCACTCTTTATTACTTGTCGACGATTTTGTGCACTTGTAGATTTTTTGCAACAAGTTTTTGGCACCGGAGCCAGGGATTGTTGTTTAATTTAGTTAATATCGATACCAATTAGCTCTAGGATTACTTTGATCATTTTTTTATTTCTTTTATTTCATTTTTATTTGTTATATATTTTTTTCCTTTTAAGTCATTTGTTTCCCAAGGTACTTCATGATGTTTCATCAGAATATCCTTGCAAGTTTTGCCCAACAACATATGGAACCATTTTATGCAGCTTGAAAGCGATTTAAAGAAATGCTTGAGTAATACCCACATCACAACCTGTCAAAGTGGGCTCCTCTCCAAATATTTATTGAAGGATTGCATTTTGAAGCTAGAGATTGGGTGGAAAAAGGTGCAGTTTCCAACGGTCGTTCTTTCTTTTCAAGAACTGTTAATGAAGCTTACTACTTATTTGAGGATATGGCAGCCTTTATTTATCATTGGCATTTAAATTCTTCAATGCATAATTCTTACCGGGAGAGGCACCAAAATCTTTAATGGAATATCCATCTCAACATGATGGAACAATCTTGTAGCCAGTATCAAGAAGAAAAGATACCTTTGGAAGTTGCTTTAGACCGTCTAAATGCCACTTTTGAGTGAAGTCATGAAATCTCCAACTCTAGGCGATATCTTGATGAACAAATCTGTTTAAAGAGCACAATTTTAGAGAGTCGTCTAGAGGAGGAAATTACAACATCAAATCCTTGTTGTGACTATAAAACGATAAAGGATGTGGTTTTGTTTGATGACGATTGTGTGAAACCTTGGGAATTTGAGCCTATAAAGGAAATGGAACCTCAAGATGAAGAACAAGAACCCTTTGAAGTTATGTTAGCTCAACCATTTGTTGAGTTGGGATCTTGCTCGATCAACAACGATTTACACTTACTAGATCAAGAGGAGTCTATCCAAAACTATGACTTTGATGAAGACCAAATCACAAGCATGCTAATGGATAGCCAAAAGGAAAGGAAAGAGCAAATAGAAGGGTTATTAGAGGAATTTCTATATGATGAGAAGCCACTAGGGTCGTTGGAGGATATAGAAGCGCATAAGACCGTTGATTTGAGCTCATCAATGGTTCCAACATATAGAACACTAACCAATTCGTGTTGGCCATGTACATCACCACCGTCACATCTCACCATGTTCAAGCTCGAGCCAATAATGAAATTCCCATCAAAAGCACATTATTTAAAGACATGTGTTGTTGGTGCAATGTGTGTTGTTGGTGCAATGTGCGAATCACTTCTGAATCTCGCCAAGCTTGAGGGTATCTATAACCAAGACCCATATATGGTGTTGTTTAAAATTTACTATGGGCGAAAGCCGCTCTTTGACGAGCACTTCTCTGAGAGTCAGGCTGATGACTATAAAACAAGCGCTTCTTGGGAGGTAACCCAAGCTCTTTATCCTTTTCTATTTTAGTTTTTATCATATTATTTAGTTTATTAGTTGTTTCTTTTACTTTTAGTCTATTTTGCAACTTAATCATGATGTAAGTCTTGTTTGTGGCGATTCCAGATTTTTAAGGGACATCAAGGCGCTCAGCTTGATAAAAAAAATTCAAAAACTAAAACCATATTTGCAACCTGGCATAGATGATGAACCATATGGCCATGCATCTGAACATGAACTTGGACAACTTTCCTACAATCTCTGCTTTTGATGAAGATAATTGAAAGAATGAAGACGAGGAGGAATAGGCTGCCGCAACCTTTGGTTTAGGGAGTGTTCTTTTCTTTCTCATTTTTGTTTTCTTTTACATTAAGGACAATATATTGTTCAAGTTTGGGATTGGTGTGTTGCTTTATGTTTTGTTTGTATCAGTCACTCATTATGGTTTAATTAGATTTTAGTTTAGTTTTTGTTTTTTTTTTAATTATTTGCATTTGATAGTAATTATGATAGGAAAGTTGTGTTGTTTAAGCGTTGTTTAACTTAAATCATAGGAGGCCGATGATAAGACTATGATTGAAATTGAATGTGGCTTCTAGGGGATAATAATTATTGTTGGTTTATCCTTTTTTTCTTGTGATTTGTTTGCTATGTTGTGATTCTTTGAGCACTTTAAGCACTCACGCCTTGATCACCTAAGTATTCTACATTTAGAGGACTTTTATGTTGATTAAGTGATATTTATGATCTCAAATGAATGTTAGAACCTATTTGATAACCACTCAAGATGAAATCCTAGGCTACACAACATTAAGGATATGATTTAGGCCATTTTTGGACCGTTTGAGCCTTTCAAGCCTACCGTTGACATCATTTAATTACTAGTTACCCCGTTGAGCCTTATTAGCCATTTTCTTTATTACCCACATAATCAACCTAGCCTTTGAATAATTTATCCTACTTAGTCCCTCACCCATAAACGTAACTAGTTTGTTCAGGAAATTATTTGAAGGTAGTTGGCATTACGGGAGGATGGGTGGAGTTTTGAAGAACTTATCAAGAAAATATGTTTTCCTATTATTTATTCATGAGTGGAGTTTTTAGTATTATTATCAAGAGATTATGTATTCATGTTTATGGTTTTGAGTATTGTTATCAAGGGATTATGTATTCATGTTTATTCATTGTAAAAAGAAAAAAAATAAAAAAATGAAAAAAATAATACATACATTAAATAAATATGAATGAAAAAAGGAGTGCAACATAAGTTTAGTGGTGTACTTAGAAAGAAAAAAAATGTTCTCATGAGGTCCTAAGACAAATTGTGTATTTATGGGTAGATTTTGAGCCACATTATATCATTTATCTCACCTATTTACCTTAGCCACACATTACAAGCCGAATAAAGTCCCAATGATATTTGATGTTGCGATAGTCTATATTAGTGGAGAGTGGGTTTGAAATATAGGCCTATGGAGTTCATAAATTTTACTAATCTAGAGATCTTTTGTGACGACCCGTCTTTTCGAGCAGTCACTTTACTTTCATAAACATCGTTTCATAAACAGTAATCTTGCTTACTTAGTAAGAAAATACTGTAATAAAATTTTTTTTTCTTAAATGTTCTTTAATACTGATGTAACCTCTGTCGCATTCAAGTTGAGACATCGCTCAACACTTGCCCTTAAAATCATTTCAAATCGTTTCTTAAAACTTAATAAGAAACAATTATTAAATCATAGTTTAAAACTTTACTTTATAATTACATAAAACAGTTCATAAACTGTATCTTAAAACTTTAAATACTATTCATAAGACTCTGATTTTCTTAAAACTTCACAAACACTACATTAACAATGGAAAACATTTTCTTTGCATAACGGAAGCAAACAGTGATGGTATCCATACTCAAATCTTCGCATCTGTCATCCGCAGCACCCAGCTCTTCTAATGTGTCTTACTGGTCGCCCATAAGACTACCTACAGCATGAAAAACTTTTAATGAGCTTTCGCTCAGTAAGTTCAAACATATTCTCACAAAGCATTTAAACATGCTTTAAAAACTTTTCTCATGAAAACCTTTCTCTTGAAACGTTCTTCATGAACGTTTTCCATAAACATTTCTGAAAACGTTTTTCATAAACGTTTTTCATAAAACATTTCTAAAAACGTTTTTCATAAACGTTTTCTATAAAACATTTCTGAAACGTTTTGCATAACATTTTTCGTAAAACATTTCTTGAACGTTTATCTTAAAACGTCGTTCATAAACCATCTCTTGAAAACATGAAAATGTTTTTCATAAACATTTGTCATAAAACATTTCTCTGAATGTTTTCCATAACATAACATATAAATATTTCATGAAAGGCATTCAAGCAACATTAGAATGCATGACTCCATTTATGTTCAATTATTAACTTTAATTATGAGCATTTTATGAACATTCTATAAACTTAAATATTCCTTTCTTTCTCAATATTTATTCTTGTTCCTTAACTTTCTTTATCTTATAACCTTCATTTTCCTTACTTCACTTTAGTGTTTGTACCAACTCATTAATCATGAGATCATAAACATGATGCTTCCCTTGTGGAAGACTTGAGACCATCAAACATTGAGGTCTTGTACCTCACCTTTAGGAGGTCACACATTAACTTTACTTTCATTACCTCATAACAAAGAGGCTGGTACGACACTTTATTTTTATCTTTACATTACCTTTTTATTAACTTTAGTGAGCATTTCAAATGCAATCACATCATATGCAATACACTTGCAATTCATAGCTTATACTATAAACCTATTGCATAATAAATGCAACATATTGCTTAACAAGTACATCATAAAAGCGCAAATACATTATGCAAATCATAACTTGTATTCTAACACTTATTGCATAATAAATGCAACTTATTGCATAGCAAATGCATCATGAAACTTATAACTTAAACTATTAAACATTTTGCATTGTCATAATGCAAAACATACTTTCAATACTTTGAAAATCATAACTTAAACTTTTTAAAAACGTTTTGCATATCAATATGCCAATAAACCTTTAACATAACGATTGCAAATTTATTGCAAATCTTTTTCTTGAACTTTAAAACTTTTTGCATAATAAATGCAAACATATTTTAAAAGAAACTTGCATAATAATTGCAAACTCATTTGCCAATTATATAAATAAGCATTTAAAAATCATTTACTTCATGCTGTAGGTGAAGTCTGAACTTACCCGAACTATGCTCTAGCGTTCTCTATTCCGGTCCTTTTCCTTCCATTAGTCGGCCTCTGCGTCCTGATCAAACGACAGCCGACTTATTAATTAACTTTCTTTATTAGCAATCCACTCGATTGATAATAAAACGTAAACATTAACCATTCATTCCTTTTTCATAACTTGGTATACTATCGGTCTACTGTTCTCTTTACTCAACCTTATAAACCATCAGTTTACCTTTCCTTCGATTAGCCTTGTAACCCACCGGGGTTACATTTCCTTTTAACTTTGTAACCCATTGGTTACCTCTCATTTACTTAAACATCCCTTGTTAAATCTCTGATCTCATATGACTGTTACGTTACTTAACGTATTACGGAACATTTTTCATCTAATAACGTTATGCTAAATCGGAGTGTTCGACTCCGTTCTAGCTGTTTCCTTGATAATGATGATTTTACCCTTAACGAGTTTTTCGTTAACCTTGTAACCTTATAAAACCTATTCTCACATAAAACAGTGTAACAATCACTGATCATGCATTTCATAAATTTTTATGAAAGCATCTAAAACAATTTATTCTAAAACAGTTCATACTGTAGGCGAGATTCCTACTTACTTGAACTCCAAGCAAGGCAGATCCAGTTGTATCTCGCTGCATCTACAGTATACGAAGCATCCTCTGTAGTACTCCTCGAGCGACCATGAATGGCTAGGAATGCTTCCTGGAGATTATCCATTCTTGAAACTGTCATTCTGGACTCCGATACTGCTGTTTGAATCGCCTCGATTTACGTGCAGTTGGTACCAGATGATTTTCATCGGAGTGGAATTAGCTCAAACGGAGGTCACCATTGTGTTCAGAGCGTTGAAACGAGTCGGGAGGCGGTCTCGGATCTTCGATCGGAGGTCCGGATCACAAAATCCTAATTTGGCCTTTGACCGGCCGTTGACCGTCGTTGACCGGCCGTTGACCGATGGCGGTTGGCTCCGTTGAGGGCTGAGCTCGAGCCTACTCCCCCTAAATCGACCCTCCTGAGTCGATTGGTGGGGTCAATTTCACCCAATTTGCCCTCTAACTGTAACACCCCTATGTGGGGGTTAACAGTTTTAAATAAATAAAAAAATTTTAAATTTTATATTATTTAAATCAATT
Organism: Artocarpus heterophyllus; assembly: GCA_025403435.1. Lineage (NCBI taxonomy): Eukaryota > Viridiplantae > Streptophyta > Magnoliopsida > Rosales > Moraceae > Artocarpus > Artocarpus heterophyllus. The sequence continues at coordinate 6,024,738 of CM046333.1, forward strand.
AAACAATGCCCATGGGTCTTTAAACAACAAGAAAAATAAAAATAAACGTTTTAAATACAAACCACAGTTTTTAGTATAGCACCAAATATATATAATTACAGTCATCATCACCATAGTACAATTCCCAAATAACTTAACACAGCCATAAAAAAAAATAATACAACTCTTACATGTTGTAGATAAGTTGTAATTAAACAGGGTCTTCTAACACGAAAACAGCAAGATTATTTTCGCTTATTCCTCTTCAAATATGTTGCACTGAGTTCCACCTGAGATATGAAGATATGATAGGGATGAGCATCGACATGCCCAGTAGGGAAATCATGACTCACCTTATGGTTTATCCATTACCACTTTAAAAACTGCATGGTTAGTAGGTTACATCATATTCCAGATTATGAGGTTTATTATGATCACATCTTATGGATACCGTAGTTAATCATTACCAAGTGTCATAATTACACATTTATACAAATATTACCAATCATCATTGTTCCTAGGTATCCATGTTAAATTGAGTATCACTCAACTCATCGAAACCCAAATGGGCGTACTTGATCACCCTATAAACATTTCAAGGGTGTTTCGGTGAGGGGACATCAAGCCCCGAGTCCTCACCAAATCGATTCCTGTACAGTGTGTTCTGGGACTTTCAACCCAAGGAAGCGTCATCACCTTCCCCCTATTTTTCCTTTTAGGGTATTCGTGCCCAAGGACGTAACCGTCGCCCTTTTTACATCTCACTATTCCTTTGTATTCAATTTATATTTATAGAGTCAATTTCCTAACCATGCTTCTCAATTTATAACATATGTCAAATCATTATATTTATCGTTATACAATATACATATTTTACAATATAAAACAATCAAATTTAATTTACCAAAACCTCACAAAAGATGAGTAATAGAATCCCTACCTTCAAAGCTTAACAACAAACTTTTATTCTCGGAATTAATCAACGTTAGCTCCACACATCCTTGACCCTAAGGCATGCATAAGGACAATTAAAACTAAAGCACAACGTATAATCACATTCATAAGTGAATTATGTGTAAACCCGTCTACTAGTGCCATTAAAGTATTTTTATGCAATTGTTCTTTAAATACCAAGTAAACAATTTTTATCTTAAACGCAATATAAAATACATACAAGCAATTTTTATGTTTTAGTCTCTAATAAGAATTCATAAATCATTTAGGGTAGTATTGGAAAGGTTGTAAGACATTAAGAGACTAGAAGGTGAGCAAAATTGGGTTTTTGGCTCAAGTTAACAGCTAGTATACCATGGCAACTTGGTGGTATACTTTTGTAAAAAGGCGGGTTCACTATCTACAATTAACACACGGGTTAACAGGTGGTTTACTTAAGATAGACGGGTGGTTTATTACCACTGGCAGGTTTACTAGTTTCTAATCCGAAAATTGAAAAATTCATAGAAATTAAAATACAACTCCGATTTAGGGTCATGATAGCTCATTGGAAAGCTTAGGATGTCTACTTTTTAAATATGCAAACCAATTTACAAAATTCATTTTCATTTAACTCCAGAATTTTAAGAAATAGCCACTGCCCATAGAGGTATTATAAAGTTTATGGGATGTCAAATTTTTCTTTAACTTAAAGCATATTATCCTTGTTTAAAATCTCAAAACCATTCCAAAATATGCAACATGCATTATATAATCAGAATAAACATATTCTCATGAGTTTTATACCAAAATCATTATCAAATTATATCTCTAGCCTTTCTTGTAAATAATGATGAAAACATGCTTAAATTTGCTCTTTAAGCTCAAAACATTAGAACATCAATCTTAAAGTTATGGAAACCGGTTTTAAACATTCCTAACATGTTTCTAACATTGTCATCAAACCAAAATAAAAGTTGGTTGTGGGTTGTAACTCAAGACTCAAGTTTTTGTTCATAAATGTTTAAGGATGCATGTTAACATAACTAGAAATTTGCATGAATTTTGAACACGAAAATTATGCATTAAACATGGAGAAAATACATACTAAAAACTAAGTTTAGATTAAAGAAAACCTACCTCAAAACTTCTTTGAAAAGCACCAAAGTTCGGGTTAACAATCAAGCTTGAATTAACTCTAAAACCGCCTCGATCATGGTTGGGAATTATAATTGTCTTGGCCACAAAGAGAGCTTTGTGCTCTATGTCTTTAGTTAGAAATTTGAAGTGAGAAAGGGAGAGAATGAGAACTAGAGAAGAAGGTGGTGATAGTTAAATAAAAAGATACCAAAATGCTTAAGAGGAATGGGATGTTTACGGGGGAAAGTTGTAAGAAGAAACAAAAGAGTCTTAAAGGAAAATATCATCTTGTCTCCCATGAAGATTTTTAGCAAATCATGCTAACATAATTGAGGGGACAATTGGAGTGAATTATAGAAGAAGATAAGGAAATAATTAAAGAGGTGGTTGAGAAAATATCTCCATGTCTTTTATGAATTGAGGGAAAATAATTCAATGTCCCCTTCGGATACCTTTAGCAAAATAAGAAGAAGGCTATATAATTGAGCAATAATTTAGGGAGACAAGATTGGTAGAAGTGTTGGTAAATTTTGAATGTTTCTTAGGAAGACTTGGTAAGAAAATATTAAAGTGGTATTTTTTTTTAATGATCGTAAACAACTTAGTAATTTTAAATAGTCACATTTTATTCATTAAATTTTACAAAATCATGCCCGTTAAAAATACGGGTGTTACAGCTCTCCCCTCCTATAAAAAATTTCGTCCTCGAAATTTCTTACACTGATTACAATGTTAAAACAAATGTGGATACTTTTCTCTCATTTCAGATTCAAGTTCCCATGTGGCTTCCTCCACATCATGGTGTTGCCACATCACTTTCACCAGAGGAATTTCACGACGACGTAATATTTTTATTTCATGATCCAGTATTTGAACTGGAATTTCTTCATAATTCGTATCTCCTTGAATCGGCACATCTGTCCACATGATCACATGTGAAGGGTCGGGTTCATACTTTCTCAACATCGATACATGAAACACATTATGTACATGAGACAATTGTGGTGGTAGGTCTAAACGGTATGCCAACGTTCCAATGCGTTCCACAATCTCAAACGGTCCTGTATACCTTGGTGCTAACTTTCCTTTAACACCAAATCGAGATACACCTCGTTTTGGTTTCACTTTTAAGAACACAAAGTCTCCAATCATGAACTCTAAAGGTCGCCTCCTCTTATCTGCATAACTCTTTTGTCGACTTTGAGCTGTCTGAAGACGTTCGCGAATAATCTGGATCTTGTCCGTTGTTTCTCTGATAAACTGAGGCCCAAGTTCAAGACGCTCTTCCTTTTCAGCCCAACACAATGGAGATCTACAAGGTCTACCATATAAGGCCTCATATGGAGCCATTCTAATACTTGCTTGGTAACTGTTGTTATATGCGAATTCAACATATGGCAGCTGTGCAGCCCAATTTGTTCCAAAGTCCAGCACACAAGCCCGAAGCATATCCTCGAGAATCTGAATGACACGTTCAGATTGTCCATCTGTTTGAGGATGAAAAGCTGTACTAAAATTCAATTGAGTTCCCAAGGCCCTCTGCAATCCTCTCCAAAATTTCGACGTGAAACGTGTATCTCTATCGGAAACTATTGACATTGGCACTCCATGCAATGTCACTACCTTTTCCACGTATAATTGACATAATTTTGAGACACTATAACTAGTTCTGATTGGGATGAAGTGGGCTGTCTTAGTTAAACGATCTACAATTACCCAAACGGCGTCATGCCCTATTTGAGTCTTAGGAAATCCAGTAACAAAGTCCATTGTCACATGATCCCACTTCCATTCTGGAATAGGTAAGCTCCTCAACTCGCCTCCAGGCTTTTGATGTTCCGCTTTAACCTGTTGGCACGTCATGCACTTAGAGACAAAGGTTGCTACATCTCGTTTCATTCCTCGCCACCAGTATTGTCGTTTTAGATCCATATACATTTTTGTGCTTCCAGGATGAATAGCAAACTTTGAACGGTGAGCCTCATCTAGCACCGCATGCCTGAGATATGGATCCTCTGGAACAACTAATCTTCCTTTGTAAAGTAAAAATCCTTCTGGCTCAATCTGCCATCCATCCAATTGTTCTCCATTTTGTATTTGCTCCCAAACCCTACGTAATCCTTCATCGTGCCATTGTCCTTGTTTTACTTTCTGAATTAACGTAGGAGTTGCTATCACATTGAATAGGAAAGCTCTCTCGTCATCTTCATAATATTGCAAGTTGAAGTCGGCGATGGTGACTCGTCTCCAATCTTCCAATGCTAAACTGGCTATACGTCCGTTGTTCTTACGACTTAGAGCATCTGCCACGGCATTTGCTTTTCCAGGATGATATTGGATACTAAAGTCATAGTCCACCATGTACTCAGTCCATCTTCGTTGCCTTAGATTGAGATCCTTTTGAGTAAACAAATATTTCAGACTTTGATGATCTGAATATAGCTCGAACTTTGCGCCATATAGATAACATCTCCAAATTTTGAGTGCGAAAACCACAGCAGCTAACTCAAGATCATGTGTGGGGTAGTTCCTCTCATGGGGTTTCAATTGGCGTGAGGCGTAGGCAACTACTCGTCCATGCTGCATTAACACACAACCCAAACCGTTTCCTGAGGCATCAGTGTATACTGTGTAAGGCTCCTCGTTGTTAGGTATGATTAGCACAGGTGCACTAGTGAGTCTTTGCTTCAGTTCCTCAAATGCTTCTTCACATTTATCATCCCACACGAACTTGACATTCTTCCTTGTGAGTTTTGTTAATGGAGAAGCAATCTTTGAAAAATTCTCTACGAAGCGTCGATAGTATCCAGCTAGTCCGAGGAAACTTCGAATCTCCGACACGTTCTTTGGTCGTTCCCAATTTAGCACTGCTTCAATTTTGGAGGGGTCCACTGAGATGCCTTCTTTAGAGACAACGTGTCCAAGGAACTTGACCTTCGTCATCCAGAAATCACATTTTTCTCTTTTTGCATAAAGACCATGTTCTCTCAACGTTTGTAGAGCGATCCTCAAATGCTCAGCATGTTCTTCTTCGTTTTTAGAATAGATCAAGATATCATCTATGAAGACAATGATAAATTGATCTAAGTACGGTCGAAAGACACGGTTCATCAAGTCCATGAAAGCCGCTGGTGCATTAGTCAACCCGAAAGGCATGACAAGAAACTCAAAATGACCGTAGCGAGTCCGAAAAGCTGTCTTTTGAATGTCCTCTTCTCTTATCTTCAGTTGGTGATATCCGGATCGTAAGTCAATCTTTGAGAAATAGCAAGATCCTCCTAACTGATCGAACAACTCATCAATTCGGGGTAGAGGGTACTTGTTCTTGATAGTCAATCGATTAAGCTGGCGATAATCAACACAGAGCCTCAACGATTCGTCATGTTTCTTCACAAAAAGTACTGGAGCTCCCCAAGGTGATGTACTTGGTCGAATAAATCCTTTTTCCAGTAATTCGTCCAACTGCTTCCTCAATTCCACTTTCTCAGCAGGTGCCATTCGATACGGAGCGATAGAAACAGGCGTTGCTCCTTGAGTTAGGTCGATGACAAACTCAATTTCTCTATTAGGCGGAAGTCCGGGCAATTCATCTGGAAAAACATCTGAAAATTCGTCCACCACAGGAGTGTGAGAGGATAGGTCACTCTTCTTTAGTTCTCCATTTGAAGCAAAGATCGTCCCAAGATTGGTGAAATTCCTTCGTCCTCCAATACAAGCCTTTAGCACCGGGGCTGGTGTCACTGTTCCAGTTTTTGCCTGAAATTCGACGACTTGTCCATTCTTGGTGAATAAAGAGACACGTTTCCTATGACAATCTACTATTGCCTGGTATTTAGTTAGCCAATCCATTCCTAAGATTACATCAAACTCTGTCATAGTTATTACATATAGGTCAGCCGATAGTTTATGTTCTCCTATAACAATACACACTGATTTACAAATTATGGATACTTCAGCTATCCCGCCCATTGGTGTACTAAGGGTTAATGATGAACTACATGTCTCAGTTTCTAATTGTAGTACGGAAGCAAATAACATAGATATAAATGAATGAGTGGCACCAGTGTCAAATAATACATGAGCCCAAGAATGAGACACGTGAATCATACCGTCTACAACTGAGTGATCAGCCTGTTTTGCTTGTCCAGCTGTAGCCGTAATTGCATAAGCTTGTGCTGGTGCTTTTCCTTTATCACTTTTTCCTCGGTTTCCTTGGCTACTACTAGCCTTATTATTATTTCTCCCAGAAAAATATGGCCTTTGATTCATTGAGCCTTGTGGAGTCGGTTGGAAGTTCTGATTAGCATAAAAATTGGAACCCTGTGGCCGCTGTTGATAGTTGTACTGAGGCTGGAACCCTCGAGGTTGAGTTACTGAGACTTGGGAAGCTGGAGTGTTTTGCTGAGGCGCTCCACGATTTTGACTCCCTCCCCAAACAGTGGAGCCAAAATGACTTCCTTGTGGCCTTGGTGCAAAGGATGATTGTGTAGGGTGGTTAGGGCAATTTCTCCTCAGATGTCCCACTTGTCCACAGTTATGACAAGCATACTGTTGGAAACGACCACTTCCAGAAGATCCACCACCAATAGTCACTCCACTATGCTGAATGACTTGCCCTTGTGACTTCTCTTTCTTACTTATTTTCCTTTGACGCCCACCAGAACCCTTATACTCTCCATAGGAGTTATTTAGTTCTGTCTCTGCCCGCTGTGCCGCAGCTACAAGATCAAGAAAATCTGTTGATGGAACAGCAGCTATCATTTGTCTGATTTTCGGCCTCAGGTTATTTCTAAATTTTTCGCATCTCGCCATTGGATCCGATACAGCCCCGGGATTGTAGCGAGACAATTCTATAAATCGAGCATGGTATTCAGCAACTGTTGTATCTCCCTGCACCAGGTTTTCAAATTCTCGCATCATTGCTTGCCTATGGCTCTGAGGAATATAGGTGTTGCGAAAAATGGTTTCGAACTGCTCCCATGTAAGATTCGGCACGTCATAGTCGTCTTTCTGAAGATCCCACCATTCTTCGGCTTTACCCTCAAATATGTATGTTGAAAAGCTAACCCAATACTCCCGTGGAATCCTCAAGGTGTCCAACTTCTTTTTGACTGCCTTTAGCCATTGTTCTGCTATGACCGGGTTAGGTTCTCCACTAAATGTGGGTGGTTTCTGCTTCATAAACTCCTTCAACAGAGTTAGATGTCGTTGTTCGGGATCACGAACCTCCACAGGTCTTTGCACATTTTGTAATGCTTGAAGAATTTGTCCTAAATTATTTACTTCTGGTGCAGCTGGCGGGGATTGTGTTGCATGTTGTAGTTGCTCATCTTCTTGAGGTTGTTCCATCGGTTCCGGTTGCTCAACTTCTTGAGCATGTTCAACCGGTTGTGACAGCTCAGACGATTGCATTTGACGTCTTGGTGGCATAGTTTCTACTGGCTGCGAAAATTTAACTAGGATCAGTACCAAATGATGATGACATTAACACCTAACTTTAAAACCATTCCCAAAGATTAATTTTTAAGGTGGTGCTATACCCCCTAGGTTAATCGAACCTAGGCTCTGATACCAAAAATTCTGTAACACCCCTATGTGGGGGTTAACAGTTTTAAATAAATAAAAAAAATTTTAAATTTTATATTATTTAAATCAATTAAACAATGCCCATGGGTCTTTAAACAACAAGAAAAATAAAAATAAACGTTTTAAATACAAACCACAGTTTTTAGTATAGCACCAAATATATATAATTACAGTCATCATCACCATAGTACAATTCCCAAATAACTTAACACAGCCATAAAAAAAAAATAATACAACTCTTACATGTTGTAGATAAGTTGTAATTAAACAGGGTCTTCTAACACGAAAACAGCAAGATTATTTTCGCTTATTCCTCTTCAAATATGTTGCACTGAGTTCCACCTGAGATATGAAGATATGATAGGGATGAGCATCGACATGCCCAGTAGGGAAATCATGACTCACCTTATGGTTTATCCATTACCACTTTAAAAACTGCTTGGTTAGTAGGTTACATCATATTCCAGATTATGAGGTTTATTATGATCACATCTTATGGATACCGTAGTTAATCATTACCAAGTGTCATAATTACACATTTATACAAATATTACCAATCATCATTGTTCCTAGGTATCCATGTTAAATTGAGTATCACTCAACTCATCGAAACCCAAATGGGCGTACTTGATCACCCTATAAACATTTCAAGGGTGTTTCGGTGAGGGGACATCAAGCCCCGAGTCCTCACCAAATCGATTCCTGTACAGTGTGTTCTGGGACTTTCAACCCAAGGAAGCGTCATCACCTTCCCCCTATTTTTCCTTTTAGGGTATTCGTGCCCAAGGACGTAACCGTCGCCCTTTTTACATCTCACTATTCCTTTGTATTCAATTTATATTTATAGAGTCAATTTCCTAACCATGCTTCTCAATTTATAACATATGTCAAATCATTATATTTATCGCTATACAATATACATATTTTACAATATAAAACAATCAAATTTAATTTACCAAAACCTCACAAAAGATGAGTAATAGAATCCCTACCTTCAAAGCTTAACAACAAACTTTTATTCTCGGAATTAATCAACGTTAGCTCCACACATCCTTGACCCTAAGGCATGCATAAGGACAATTAAAACTAAAGCACAACGTATAATCACATTCATAAGTGAATTATGTGTAAACCCGTCTACTAGTGCCATTAAAGTATTTTTATGCAATTGTTCTTTAAATACCAAGTAAACAATTTTTATCTTAAACGCAATATAAAATACATACAAGCAATTTTTATGTTTTAGTCTCTAATAAGAATTCATAAATCATTTAGGGTAGTATTGGAAAGGTTGTAAGACATTAAGAGACTAGAAGGTGAGCAAAATTGGGTTTTTGGCTCAAGTTAACAGCTAGTATACCATGGCAACTTGGTGGTATACTTTTGTAAAAAGGCGGGTTCACTATCTACAATTAACACACGGGTTAACAGGTGGTTTACTTAAGATAGACGGGTGGTTTATTACCACTGGCAGGTTTACTAGTTTCTAATCCGAAAATTGAAAAATTCATAGAAATTAAAATACAACTCCGATTTAGGGTCATGATAGCTCATTGGAAAGCTTAGGATGTCTACTTTTTAAATATGCAAACCAATTTACAAAATTCATTTTCATTTAACTCCAGAATTTTAAGAAATAGCCACTGCCCATAGAGGTATTATAAAGTTTATGGGATGTCAAATTTTTCTTTAACTTAAAGCATATTATCCTTGTTTAAAATCTCAAAACCATTCCAAAATATGCAACATGCATTATATAATCAGAATAAACATATTCTCATGAGTTTTATACCAAAATCATTATCAAATTATATCTCTAGCCTTTCTTGTAAATAATGATGAAAACATGCTTAAATTTGCTCTTTAAGCTCAAAACATTAGAACATCAATCTTAAAGTTATGGAAACCGGTTTTAAACATTCCTAACATGTTTCTAACATTGTCATCAAACCAAAATAAAAGTTGGTTGTGGGTTGTAACTCAAGACTCAAGTTTTTGTTCATAAATGTTTAAGGATGCATGTTAACATAACTAGAAATTTGCATGAATTTTGAACACGAAAATTATGCATTAAACATGGAGAAAATACATACTAAAAACTAAGTTTAGATTAAAGAAAACCTACCTCAAAACTTCTTTGAAAAGCACCAAAGTTCGGGTTAACAATCAAGCTTGAATTAACTCTAAAACCGCCTCGATCATGGTTGGGAATTATAATTGTCTTGGCCACAAAGAGAGCTTTGTGCTCTATGTCTTTAGTTAGAAATTTGAAGTGAGAAAGGGAGAGAATGAGAACTAGAGAAGAAGGTGGTGATAGTTAAATAAAAAGATACCAAAATGCTTAAGAGGAATGGGATGTTTACGGGGGAAAGTTGTAAGAAGAAACAAAAGAGTCTTAAAGGAAAATATCATCTTGTCTCCCATGAAGATTTTTAGCAAATCATGCTAACATAATTGAGGGGACAATTGGAGTGAATTATAGAAGAAGATAAGGAAATAATTAAAGAGGTGGTTGAGAAAATATCTCCATGTCTTTTATGAATTGAGGGAAAATAATTCAATGTCCCCTTCGGATACCTTTAGCAAAATAAGAAGAAGGCTATATAATTGAGCAATAATTTAGGGAGACAAGATTGGTAGAAGTGTTGGTAAATTTTGAATTTTTCTTAGGAAGACTTGGTAAGAAAATATTAAAGTGGTATTTTTTTTTAATGATCGTAAACAACTTAGTAATTTTAAATAGTCACATTTTATTCATTAAATTTTACAAAATCATGCCCGTTAAAAATACGGGTGTTACACTAACATAGCAAATCGAAGCTCAATATCGGCGGCAAAAATGGAGACTCTGATCTCCTATCTCCGGCGAAGCTTCCATGCAATTGAGGTGGAGGAATTGTTCCCCGACCTCCTCTGAGTGTTTCCCCTATGGTGGGGCAGCTCAACATGCCGTGAAACGGTGGCCCGAAGCTCCCCACGGCGACGCACCAAGGCGGAGGTCGTTCTCCGGTGACCGGCCGTCATTTCGTGCAATTGAGAGTTGCTTCACGCTCTTCTCAAGCCTCTGAAGGTATTAGTGCCTTCAATTTGGCACAAAATGGCCTAAAACGGCCAATCCGAACACACCCACGGTGACTCACGGCGGGTGTCTTTGTTCTCCGACGAGGGGCGGCAGAATGGAGCAATTGATCGAGGGGTCATGCTCGCCGTCGCCCTCTGATCATTTTGGCATCGGCGGTGTGCCACACCACTGCCAGACACGACGGCTCCGACGGTGGCTCCACGACGGCGACGGGGCAGCTCCGACGAAGCTTTTTCAGCCAAAATTGAGCTGAAAGATTGGTACCATCTTGTTCCTCTCCTCACATTGAGTCTATAGACACCAAAATCACGTCGATTGGTGGTCGGACGACGGAGAAATGTCGTCGGGAAAATATGGGTTTCACCGCCACTTTGGGCGACGCGTGAGCCCTCCTCCGGCGGTGTTTTGGGTGGCACGACACCTCGTTGGACTCAGCTCAACGAGAGCTTCCCACTGGTGCAGGAGGTGTCGAAAACGGACGCCGGAATCTCAAACAAGTTTTGAGGAGAGAGAGAGAATCTAGAGAGAGAAAGTGGAGAGAGAGAGTGTCGAGTTTTGTGATATTTTTTTTATTTTTCCTTTTTTTTCATTTCTTTTCTTTTTATAAAAGTATAAAAAGAAATTGTGGTCCACACAATCCAATTCTTATACTGCATTGCTCTAATACTGTATAATTTTTTGTAATATTATACAGCATTTTTCTTTAATTGTACTTTGTCTTAATATAATCCTTAATTTAATACATCAAAAATGCATTAAAAATCTCAGGTGTTACATCTTTCATAATAAGCTTGTTGACATAAACTAATCTGAGTGTAGGTACATAAGTGCTAGGGCATCACACACACACACTCAAGGAATTATGAGTATGGTAAACTTGAGATTTAAATTGACTTTTTTACATGATCACAATAGTTGGAGTTTCCTTTGTATCATAAACTTTATGCAATCTTTGAGGGCAAGTATGATGAAAAATTAAATTGATGCTCGAACTATGTCGTGTGTTAGTGACAATCCCGTCTTTTTGTCTTGTTCTTTGTTTTTTTTTTTTTTTGTCTTTTGCTCAAGGACTAGCAAAATCTTAAGTTTGAGGATATTTGATAAGTTAGTTTAGGGTAATTAATTAAATGATTTTCACTTAATATTTTTGTTAGTTTTGAGCAATTTATAAGAATTTGATAGCGTTTTATGTTCTTTTGTAGGTTTTGAGGAAAAATATGCATATTGGCAAAGTGTGGGGTAAAACAGACCAAAAAATAAGCGAAACTAGACTCGAAGACAAAATGGAGCCTAGACGTCAACTTACGGGATCCTAGGCGCTCTTGCAGATAAAGTCTCACACAGAAAACCTGAGAGCATAGCACCTAGGTGCCATAATTTAGGCGCCTAGGCACCATTTGGAAGGACCAGTGTAGCGCCTAGGCACTATTTTGAATCCTAGGCGCCATAGCGAGGGCGCCTAGGCGCTAGTTCGAAAGAGAATCCACGGGCAAGTATAGCGCTTAGGCGCTACAATCATAGCTCCTAGGCTCCGTTATGAAGCCTAGGCGCCAGAAAAGCAAGCCTAGGCACTGTTGCAATCCCAATTCAAATTTTTGTGTAATTTCCTTTCAATATTACCCTTTCAAACCTTAGCCTATAACTAGAACATTATGGAGGGTTAGAGCATGAATTTTAAGAGGGAAAAACTACATACAAGAGGAGATAACTCACTGTTTTGGAGAAGAAGAACGGTGCAACCCGGAGACGAAAATCATCTTCGCATCCAAACACAGTTCTTTTCCTTCACTCATCATGTTTAAGACATTATTTAGGATTGTTTTTGGTTTTATTAGGAACTAATTGCCCTTTTTCTGGGGCTACGATGTATTCGGATTATAAATGTTAACTTCAATTTAATTTAATTCAATTCGATGTTTATTCATTATCTATGCTGAGTATTTATTTTAATCTTAATACTTGTAAAAGTCTACGCACCGTTTACATGATTTGTGATTTAATTTGAGGCTAAGAAGCGACAATTAAATTAGACCATGATTCAATGCCATGAGATTATCATAGGATAGAGATATCTATGAGACTTGTGTAACTGGTGAATTTTTTGTTCTTAATGAATTTTGGTAAGTTTAGAGTTCCCACAAAGATGTAAAAAATTTACTAACTAGGATAAATTATTAATGCTTGAAAAAGATTAATGACTACCTAAGAGAAATTTGTTATCGGCATAGGAGTAAACATTAGCTGATTAAATTAGATAATTTAAATAGGATTAATTTAGATGAAATCAGATGCCCTAGTCTTTTATTTATTTAGGTTTTTATTTATTTTTTTCTTTTGTTATTTTTTTATTTTATATTTGATTGCTCAAATAATTTTAAGATTAACTAATTTTGACACTTAATTAAATTAACGCAGTCTTCGTAAAAACGGTACTCTATTTATTCTTTATTACTTATCAATGATTTTACACGCTTGTAGATTTTTTTGCAACACTGGCTTGTCTAATTTAAGATATAGGAAATGCATTAAATGACGTCAAAGGTCGTTATTCTCCAGCGACAAACATGAGGCATGCATGATAAAAGTTGAAAACTTTGATCAATGTAAAAAAATTTTGAGAACAAAGACATTAAATAAGGCAATTTTTCTGGCCTGTAGATTTTATGATTGCGAGAAAACTGATTTTGACTGTACCGGACAATTTCAATAACGAGAGTTCCTACCAGTGAAGTTCTTAATTAATATTTGTGCAGCCTTTCAGTGGTGGTCCATTTCCTGCAACAGATCGCTAGAGAAGAGGCAGAGGCTCACTCATAAACTGGACTTTTGATGTTAAGTTCCACGAATGCTTATCCTTCTCTTTTCAAACATTACACGTCAGTTGTAGCCATAAATCGACTAAAGACTGTGCGTTCCCATTTCTTACTCCCACGCGGTCTCAATTACTATATGAATCCGCGTTTTCTTTTCTTTTCTTTTCTTTTTTTTTTTTGGTTTTTTATAGTTACATTTTTGGGAATTATCAAAATGAAACCAAAGAGCACGTCGTAATGGACCCCACTGGAGTTTCCCAACTTCTGGACTCATGTGATATTTTGCTCTTTCTACTTTTGCTGCCTGGCCGCCCTCAGTGACTAATGCCCACTCAACTTATTTATTGGAAATTTCGGGGTCCATTGACTCATCATTAATAAAAAGAAGTGATTTTTGCCAAATAGAAGTCTTTTGAAAAGGTTTTTTTATTTAATTTTTTTTTTATTATTTTTTTCACATTCACGACCATGAAAGCAAAGCTACTTGCACTAGAAACTGGATCTTCGAACTCATATTTAACAGTAAAATGCTAAAAACTTTGGTACAGTTGTTGGTACTAAATTGAGGTGGTCATGAAAATGTAAAAAGAAAGTTGACAGAACTTATTATCTCTGGAACTATTTACAAATTTATCTACATCAAACACCAATTACATATTTTTTATGGTCACTAAAATTCAGTTCACTCGTCAAGCCAGTCCAGGCTGAAATACCTCTCAGCAACCTGAACGTGAAGATTCGGCAATGCGGTCTTGGTGTCCTCCCACAGCCAAGAGACTTCATCGTCACAGATTACTTGTCTTAAAGACTTGAGAGAAGCAGAAAACTTTGGGATACTTCTAAACCCAGAACACTCCCTCATGTCAATCTTTTCCAAGCTTGCAAGCTTATCGATTCCTTGAGGAAGGCGAGATAGTTTAACGCATTGCGAAATGTCAAGGTATTTCAAGTCAGGTAGCTCGCCAATGCTGGGAGGAAGCCCCTTTAGTTCAGGGCATGCATATAACCTCAGAATATGTAGAGATCTGAGCATTCCTAGCTCCGCTGGTAATTTGTATAGATTGTGGCAATTAGTGATGCTCATATTCTCGAGGAAACGCATCCTGCAGATGCTCGAAGGAAGCTCGAACAAATCGTCGCAATGATCAATTGTGAGTTCCAACAAGGAGGGGAAGGATTGAGGTAAGTCCACAACACATTGATCAAACCTGTTGTTGACCTTGCAGAGTACAAGGGATAGCTTTTTCAAATTTGTTAGTGGGACAGTGGTGCTTGCTAATCGAGGGGCCAAAACTTTTTCGAGCCAAAGGCTCCTCAAGTTAGCCAAGCTCAAAAATTCGGGAAAATTGCGAAGGGATGCGTTGGCAGAATGGTAATTTATGATTACCAATGCCCTAAGCTTTGGCATGTATTCCATGAAAGGGGGTAAGAAGTATTCCTCTGATGAGAAATTCAATATGAGAACTTCAGCCTTGGGAAACTCCATTTGGAACCAGTCCATTTCGTTCATCTCACCTATATTTTCATAAATCTATTAGGTAAGAAATTTTGCCAAAAATGTATATAAGCTAGTCTATGTTAGCTGATGATAATACCTGTATGAATAGAAACAATCCGAGCATTGAATGGCTGTTCCGAATTCCTCTCCCATTCTTTTGGAAGCCCCATTTCCCTCCTCGGCATTAGTAGTCTTTTTCGTTCGCTTATATTACCACGGTTACTCAAATGAAGTGCAAGGTCCCTCAGCACATCATGCTGAGTGACCGCAACGTCACAGTAACTGGTATAAACATCTCCATCTCTGCGCAGACCAAGGATAGAGCGTTAACATACGCCAAAAATAACAAAATTTTTTGATCCGGTTTGCAAATTCAGGAACGTGTTTTTAGTGTTGGACGAAATTTTGCACCAACACACGGTATAAAAAGCGGGTGCAGGTTTTTAAAGGTACATACCGCGCATCTTTCACTAGCGTAAGCAGATTCTTGTTGGCAAGCTCGACGAGAATGGCAAAAGCTTCGTGCTCGTCGATGTCGTGTAATTCGACCCACATGTTGATGAGGATGTCCAAGGGGATTTTCTTGTCCTCGGGAAAGGCTCCCAAGTCCAAGAAACATTCCCTAACTTTATCCGATAAGCAGTTTACGCTTATCGCCATTCGCTCAAGAAGGTGATTCTCGTGGGATTCACAGATTGTTTCTCCACGAGACAGCCTGTTCTTGGCACTTGCCCAGTACATTTCTGACTGGTCACGTAACGAAGCCCCAATGACCTTAAGTGCTAATGGAAGTCCTTTACACTCGTTGACAATCTAAAACAACAAATAAGATCAAACTTACAAAAGAGAAGTAATTGGTTAACTGAGTTTATAAATATTTATAATCACCTGTTTGACCAGATTCTGATTAGCAGTGGGAGGCATGGATTTCTGTCCAAAAGCCGAATAACAAAACAGAGCTTGAGCTTCGTGTTCTCTCAGCAACTCGACTTCGTATGTGGTGTTGTAGACCGTCGGGAATTTGAAGCGAGAAACGACAAGCGTTTTGCAACCGGGGATTTTGAAGATCAATCTTTCAAGCACTTGTAGCGACCAAACATCGTCCAAAACGACGAGAGTTCGGACACTAGTCTTCCATGGACACTGCAGGTTCCATTCGGGAATAACGTAGTTGGGGCCCAGATTATCGTTCCCCATCAGAAACCCCCAAATCCTCGACCTCAACTGCTCCACGTTCGGAGATTGCGATACCGTTAGGAACAAAATCCTGTCCTTGAAATGAGCTATAAAATCCAAAGTTAGATTCTTGTTTAGAAAAAGAAATTTCATTTATTCTATTCATTTTTTTTTTCGCTTACATTTGATTTCATCGTCTTTGCAAAACTCTCTAGCTAGAGTGGTTTTGCCAGAGCCGCCAATGCCCGAAATCCCGACGACAGTCAAGTCGTCTCTCCCGACGACCATCTCCTTAACCTTCTTCTTCCCCAGGTCCAGGCCTAAATTTACCAAACCACCCTCGACGGAGTGGTGTTGGTCGTCCTCCTCCGCCCGGCTGAGCGCCTCCTCCATCCATCCGGGTCCTCCTCCTCCGACTCCAATCTTGAGGGAGCCGAGCCAGGTCTCGATCCGGTGGTTGGACTGGTCGAGGCGGTCGAAGCGCTCGGCGGTGTCGAAGCGGAGGTGGTGGACGTCGGCGAGGAGGTGGGCCTGGAGTGGGCCCTGCATGAAGACAGCGACGCGCTTCTCAAGGCGCTCGAGCTTGCGGGCGTACATGAGGTTCTTGTAGAAGTTCCATCTGGCGGAGTTGAGGACCTTGGTGACCAGTTCTTTTCCGTCGCGGAGGAGCTCGGAGAAGCGGTCGAGCTGGGCCTGGCGGACGGCGGAGAGCTCGACGCCGGTGTACTTGATCTCCTGGATGATGGGGAGGAGCTGCTCCAGGTGGGATATGAGGTTGTCGGCGGTTGATTTGCAGAGGCACGACTTTCGGGATATGTCCCATAGCTGCTTCAGGAGCTCCGTCGTGATCTCGCCGGCGAAGAAGTCCGTCACAGCCATTATCCGCCAGCTGGGTTCTTCTAGCGGTGGCAGTGGGTTGGTTAATTTTCTGTCTTGGTTGGGAAAGAAGATGGATCTCTCTATTTGTGTGCGCTGATTTTATTACAATACATAGATCTGGCCCACGGATGCTGTGGCAGTGGCTATTGGTCGTCAACGGTAAACATTAGATGCTTGTGTGGGCCCACGATCATACTGAGAAAATGTGGAACATCCGCAGTGGTGCAAATTGCCCACACTTGCGCCAATAAAAGAGAGCTACGTACCAGAAACATGGCTTGTTTGAAAAGCAAGTTAGAGGTTCAAATTTGAACGTGCCCATGCTGTAAAATTTTTATGTGACATGGTAGTTTATTACTGTATAAAAACTCTTTACATGTGATATTGTTTAACTTTTAATTTATTTTTTAAGCTAAGTGAAAAGTGTTAAACATAAATAAATAAGTTAAAAAATATTTGATGTCTTTGAAAAATAGGTTGAATAAAGAATATAAAAATTTTACACTTTAACAAATTTTTACTTTTTATTGTATTATATAAAATTTTACATTATAACAAACTGAATTTTATTTTTCAAATGCATTTATCAAATGAAGCCACTAATGTTAGACATTCAACTGGAAAAAATAAATAAAAGGATATTTCTCTTCATATAAAAAAAAAAAAAAAAAACAAGTAGATAGGTGGCCAATTGGGGACAGTTAAAATAGTTTTAATTTTTTTTGCTTTGTAAAAAAATTAAACTGTGTGATTTAAGCCACAATGTAAACTGATGTTTAAAAGTGTAAATTTCCAAGATAAAATAAAATCCAAATTGGTAATTGCCAGCGTTGAAAATATTAATTTGAAAAAATAAAAAATAATTGTTATTGTACTAAAAAGTTCTGCAAGAATTTAGGGGGGTATGAGTTTCAGGATTAGACAGTTCAACTCTTTCCAAACTGCCCTTCTTAGTCTAGTTTTAATGACCCAGCATTGCAAATTTGTAGTTCAAATTTGTAAATTTTAAAGCATACTGTAACACCCCTATGTGGGGGTTAACAGTTTTAAATAAATAAAAATAATTTTAAATTTTATATTATTTAAATCAATTAAACAATGCCCATGGGTCTTTAAACAACAAGAAAAATAAAAATAAACGTTTTAAATACAAACCACAGTTTTTAGTGTAGCACCAAATATATATAATTACAGTCATCATCACCATAGTACAATTCCCAAATAACTTAACACAGCCATAAAAAAAAATAATACAACTCTTACATGTTGTAGATAAGTTGTAATTAAACAGGGTCTTCTAACACGAAAACAGCAGGATTGTTTTCGTTTATTCCTCTTCAAATATGTTGCACTGAGTTCCACCTGAGATATGAAGATATGATAGGGATGAGCATCGACATGCCCAGTAGGGAAATCATGACTCACCTTATGGTTTATCCATTACCACATTAAAAACTGCATGGTTAGTAGGTTACATCATATTCCAGATTATGAGGTTTATTATGATCACATCTTATGGATACCGTAGTTAATCATTACCAAGTGTCATAATTACACATTTATACAAATATTACCAATCATCATTGTTCCTAGGTATCCATGTTAAATTGAGTATCACTCAACTCATCGAAACCCAAATGGGCGCACTTGATCACCCCATAAACATTCCAAGGGTGTTCCGGTGAGGGGACATCAAGCCCCGAGTCCTCACCAAATCAATTCCTGTACAGTGTGTTTTGGGACTTTCAACCCAAGGAAGCGTCATCACCTTCCCCCTATTTTACCTTTTTGGGTATTCATGCCCAAGGACGTAACCGCCGCCCTCTTCATGTCTCACCATTTCTCTATATTAAATCATTATTAATAGAGTCAGTTTTCCTAACCATGTTCTCAATTTATAACATGTGTCAATTCATTATGTTCCTCGCCGTACAATACAAGACGAGTCCATGTCATAGTTTCATATGTGATACTCATATAATATCAGTTCAACATAGATATATATATATTGCGGCAAAACAATCAATTTTAATTTTATAAAAACCTCACAAAAATGAGTAATAGAATCCCTACCTTTCAAGCTTATCAACAATCTTTTAATCCTGGAATCAATTAACGTTAGCTCCACACATCCTTGACCCTAAGGCATGCATAAGGACAATTAAAACTAAAGCACAACGTATAATCACATTCATAAGTGAGTTATGTGTAAACCCGTCTACTAGTGCCATTAAAGTATTTTTATGCATTAAACATGGAGAAAATGCATACTAAAAACTAAGTTTAGATTAAAGAAAACCTACCTCAAAACTTCTTTGAAAAGCACCAAAGTTTGGGTTATCAATCAAGCTTGAATTAACTTTAAAACCGCCTCGATCATCGTTGGGAATTATAATTGTCTTGGCCACAAAGAGAGCTTTGTGCTCTATGTCTTTAGTTAGAAATTTGAAGTGAGAAGGGAGAGAATGAGAACTAGAGAAGAAGGTGGTGATAGTTAAATAAAAAGATATCAAAATGCTTAAGAGGAATGAGATGTTTACGGGGAAAAGTTGTAAGAAGAAACAAAAGAGTCTTAAAGGAAAATATCATCTTGTCTCCCATGAAGACTTTTAGCAAATAATGCCAACATAATTGAGGGGATAATTGGAGTGAATTATAGAAGAAGATAAGGAAATAATTAATTAGGTGGTTGAGAAATATCTCCATGTCTTC
Source organism: Artocarpus heterophyllus (assembly GCA_025403435.1). NCBI lineage: Eukaryota > Viridiplantae > Streptophyta > Magnoliopsida > Rosales > Moraceae > Artocarpus > Artocarpus heterophyllus. Next base: position 6,044,536 of record CM046333.1, read on the forward strand.
TATGAATTGACGGAAAATAATTCAATGTCCCCTTCGGATACCTTTAGCAAAATGAGAAGAAGTCTATATAATTGAGCAATAATTTAGGGAGACAAGATTAGTAGAAGTAAGTGTTGGTAAGTTTTGAATGTTTCTTAGGAAGACTTGGTAAGAAAATACTAAAATGGTATTTTTTTTAAATGATCATAAACAACTTAGTAATTTTAAATAGTCACATTTTATTCATTAAATTTTACAAAATTATGCCCGTTAAAAATACGGGTGTTACAGCTCTCCCCTCCTATAAAAATTTCGTCCTCGCAATTTCGTACACTGATTACAATGTTAAAACAAATGTGGGTACTTTTCTCTCATTTCAGATTCAAGTTCCCATGTGGCTTCCTCCACATCATGGTGTTGCCACATCACTTTCACCAGAGGAATTCCACGACGACGTAATAATTTTATTTCATGATCCAGTATTTGAACTGGAATTTCTTCATAATTCGTATCTCCTTGAATTGGCACATCTGTCCACATGATCACATGTGAAGGGTCGGGTTCATACTTTCTCAACATCGATACATGAAACACATTATGTACATGAGACAATTGTGGTGGTAGGTCTAAACGGTATGCCAACGTTCCAATGCGTTCCACAATCTCAAACGGTCCTGTATACCTTGGTGCTAACTTTCCTTTAACACCAAATCGAGATACACCTCGTTTTGGTTTCACTTTTAAGAACACAAAGTCTCCGATCATGAACTCTAAAGGTCGCCTCCTCTTATCTGCATAACTCTTTTGTCGACTTTGAGCTGTCTGAAGACGTTCGCGAATAATCTGGATCTTGTCCGTTGTTTCTCTGATAAACTGAGGCCCAAGTTCAAGACGCTCTTCCTTTTCAGCCCAACACAATGGAGATCTACAAGGTCTACCATATAAGGCCTCATATGGAGCCATTCTAATACTTGCTTGGTAACTGTTGTTATATGCGAATTCAACATATGGCAGCTGTGCAGCCCAATTTGTTCCAAAGTCCAGCACACAAGCCCGAAGCATATCCTCGAGAATCTGAATGACACGTTCAGATTGTCCATCTGTTTGAGGATGAAAAGCTGTACTAAAATTCAATTGAGTTCCCAAGGCCCTCTGCAATCCTCTCCAAAATTTCGACGTGAAACGTGTATCTCTATCGGAAACTATTGACATTGGCACTCCATGCAATGTCACTACCTTTTCCACGTACAATTGACATAATTTTGAGACACTATAATTAGTTCTGATTGGGATGAAGTGGGCTGTCTTAGTTAAACGATCTACAATTACCCAAACGGCGTCATGCCCTATTTGAGTCTTAGGAAATCCAGTAACAAAGTCCATTGTCACATGATCCCACTTCCATTCTGGAATAGGTAAGCTCCTCAACTCGCCTCCAGGCTTTTGATGTTCCGCTTTAACCTGTTGGCACGTCATGCACTTAGAGACAAAGGTTGCTACATCTCGTTTCATTCCTCGCCACCAGTATTGTCGTTTTAGATCCATATACATTTTTGTGCTTCCAGGATGAATAGCAAACTTTGAACGGTGAGCCTCATCTAGCACCGCATGCCTGAGATATGGATCCTCTGGAACAACTAATCTTCCTTTGTAAAGTAAAAATCCTTCTGGCTCAATCTGCCATCCATCCAGTTGTTCTCCATTTTGTATTTGTTTCCAAACCCTACGTAATCCTTCATCGTGCCATTGTCCTTGTTTTACTTTCTGAATTAACGTAGGAGTTGCTATCACATTGAATAAGAAAGCTCTCTCGTTATCTTCATAATATTGCAAGTTGAAGTCGGCGATAGTGACTCGTCTCCAATCTTCCAATGCTAAACTGGCTATACGTCCGTTGTTCTTACGACTTAGAGCATCTGCCACGGCATTTGCTTTTCCAGGATGATATTGGATACTAAAGTCATAGTCCACCATGTACTCAGTCCATCTTCGTTGCCTTAGATTGAGATCCTTTTGAGTAAACAAATATTTCAGACTTTGATGATCTGAATATAGCTCGAACTTTGCGCCATATAGATAACATCTCCAAATTTTGAGTGCGAAAACCACAGCAGCTAACTCAAGATCATGTGTGGGGTAGTTCCTCTCATGGGGTTTCAACTGGCGTGAGGCGTAGGCAACTACTCGTCCATGCTGCATTAACACACAACCCAAACCGTTTCCTGAGGCATCAGTGTATACTGTGTAAGGCTCCTCGTTGTTAGGTATGATCAGCACAGGTGCACTAGTGAGTCTTCGTTTCAGTTCCTCAAATGCTTCTTCACATTTATCATCCCACACGAACTTGACATTCTTCCTTGTGAGTTTTGTTAATGGAGAAGCAATCTTTGAAAAATTCTCTACGAAGCGTCGATAGTATCCAGCTAGTCCGAGGAAACTTCGAATCTTTGACACGTTCTTTGGTCGTTCCCAATTTAGCACTGCTTCAATTTTGGAGGGGTCCACTGAGATGCCTTCTTCAGAGACAACGTGTCCAAGGAACTTGACCTTTGTCATCCAGAAATCACATTTTTCTCTTTTTGCATAAAGACCATGTTCTCTCAACGTTTGTAGAGCGATCCTCAAATGCTCAGCATGTTCTTCTTCGTTTTTAGAATAGATCAAGATATCATCTATGAAAACAATGATAAATTGATCTAAGTACGGTCGAAAGACACGGTTCATCAAGTCCATGAAAGCCGCTGGTGCATTAGTCAACCCGAAAGGCAAGACAAGAAACTCAAAATGACCGTAGCGAGTCCGAAAAGCTGTCTTTGGAATGTCCTCTTCTCTTATCTTCAGTTGGTGATATCCGGATCGTAAGTCAATCTTTGAGAAATAGCAAGATCCTCCTAACTGATCGAACAACTCATCAATTCGGGGTAGAGGGTACTTGTTCTTGATAGTCAATCGATTAAGCTGGCGATAATCGACACAGAGCCTCAACGATCCGTCATGTTTCTTCACAAAAAGTACTGGAGCTCCCCAAGGTGATGTACTTGGTCGAATAAATCCTTTTTCCAGTAATTCGTCCAACTGCTTCCTCAATTCCACTTTCTCAGCAGGTGCCATTCGATACGGGGCAATAGAAACAGGCGCTGCTCCTTGAGTTAAGTCGATGACAAACTCAATTTCTCTATCAGGCGGAAGTCCGGGCAATTCATCTGGAAAAACATCTGAAAATTCGTCCACCACAGGAGTGTGAGAGGATAGGTCACTCTTCTTTAGTTCTCCATCTGAAGCAAAGATCGTCCCAAGATTGGTGAAATTCCTTCGTCCTCCAATACAAGCCTTTAGCACCGGGGCTGGCGTCACTGTTCCTGTTTTTGCCTGAAATTCGATGACTTGTCCATTCTTGGTGAATAAAGAGACACGTTTCCTATGACAATCTACTATTGCCTGGTATTTAGTTAGCCAATCCATTCCTAAGATTACATCAAACTCTGTCATAGTTATTACATATAGGTCAGCCGATAGTTTATGTTCTCCTATAACAATACACACTGATTTACAAATTATGGATACTTCAGCTATCCCGCCCATTGGTGTACTAAGGGTTAATGATGAACTACATGTCTCAGTTTCTAATTGTAGTACGGAAGCAAATAACATAGATATAAATGAATGAGTGGCACCAGTGTCAAATAATACATGAGCCCAAGAATGAGACACGTGAATCATACCGTCTACAACTGAGTGATCAGCCTGTTTTCCTTGTCCAGTTGTAGCCGTAATTGCATAAGCTTGTGCTGGTGCTTTTCCTTTATCACTTTTTCCTCGGTTTCCTTGGCTACTACTAGCCTTATTATTATTTCTCCCAGAAAAATATGGCCTTTGATTCACTGAGGCTTGTGGAGTCGGTTGGAAGTTCTGATTAGCATAAAAATTGGAACCCTGTGGCCGCTGTTGATAGTTGTACTGAGGCTGGAACCCTCGAGGTTGAGTTACTGAGACTTGGGAAGCTGGAGTGTTTTGCTGAGGCGCTCCACGATTTTGACTCCCTCCCCAAACAGTGGAGCCAAAATGACTTCCTTGTGGCCTTGGTGCAAAGGATGATTGTGTAGGGCGGTTAGGGCAATTTCTCCTCAGATGTCCCACTTGTCCACAGTTATGACAAGCATACGGTTGGAAACGACCACTGCCAGAAGATCCACCACCAATAGTCACTCCACTATGCTGAATGACTTGCCCTTGTGACTTCTCTTTCTTACTTATTTTCCTTTGACGCCCACCAGAACCCTTATACTCTCCATAGGAGTTATTTAGTTCTGTCTCTGCCCGCTGTGCCGCAGCTACAAGATCAAGAAAATCTGTTGATGGAACAGCAGCTATCATTTGTCTGATTTTCGGCCTCAGGTTATTTCTAAATTTTTCGCATCTCGCCATTGGATCCGATACAGCCCCGGGATTGTAGCGAGACAATTCTATAAATCGAGCATGGTATTCAGCAACTGTTGTATCTCCCTGCACCAGGTTTTCAAATTCTCGCATCATTGCTTGCCTATGGCTCTGAGGAATATAGGTGTTGCGAAAAATGGTTTCGAACTGCTCCCATGTAAGATTCGGCACGTCATAGTCGTCTTTCTGAAGATCCCACCATTCTTCGGCTTTACCCTCAAATATATATGTTGAAAAGCTAACCCAATACTCCCGTGGAATCCTCAAGGTGTCCAACTTCTTTTTGACTGCCTTTAGCCATTGTTCTGCTATGACCGGGTTAGGTTCTCCACTAAATGTGGGTGGTTTCTGCTTCATAAACTCCTTCAACAGAGTTAGATGTCGTTGTTCGGGATCACGAACCTCCACAGGTCTTTGCACATTTTGTAATGCTTGAAGAATTTGTCCTAAATTATTTACTTCTGGTGCAGCTGGCGGGGATTGTGTTGCATGTCGTAGTTGCTCATCTTCTTGAGCTTGTTCCATCGGTTCCGGTTGCTCAACTTCTTGAGCATGTTCAACCGGTTGTGACAGCTCAGACGATTGCATTTGACGTCTTGGTGGCATAGTTTCTACTGGCTGCGAAAATTTAACTAGGATCAGTACCAAATGATGATGACATTAACACCTAACTTTAAAACCATTCCCAAAGATTAATTTTTAAGGTGGTGCTATACCCCCTAGGTTAATCGAACCTAGGCTCTGATACCAAAAATTCTGTAACACCCCTATGTGGGGGTTAACAGTTTTAAATAAATAAAAATAATTTTAAATTTTATATTATTTAAATCAATTAAACAATGCCCATGGGTCTTTAAACAACAAGAAAAATAAAAATAAACGTTTTAAATACAAACCACAGTTTTTAGTGTAGCACCAAATATATATAATTACAGTCATCATCACCATAGTACAATTCCCAAATAACTTAACACAACCATAAAAAAAAATAATACAACTCTTACATGTTGTAGATAAGTTGTAATTAAACAGGGTCTTCTAACACGAAAATAGCAGGATTGTTTTCGTTTATTCCTCTTCAAATATGTTGCACTGAGTTCCACCTGAGATATGAAGATATGATAGGGATGAGCATCGACATGCCCAGTAGGGAAATCATGACTCACCTTATGGTTTATCCATTACCACATTAAAAACTGCATGGTTAGTAGGTTACATCATATTCCAGATTATGAGGTTTATTATGATCACATCTTATGGATACCGTAGTTAATCATTACCAAGTGTCATAATTACACATTTATACAAATATTACCAATCATCATTGTTCCTAGGTATCCATGTTAAATTGAGTATCACTCAACTCATCGAAACCCAAATGGGCGCACTTGATCACCCCATAAACATTCCAAGGGTGTTCCGGTGAGGGGACATCAAGCCCCGAGTCCTCACCAAATCAATTCCTGTACAGTGTGTTTTGGGACTTTCAACCCAAGGAAGCGTCATCACCTTCCCCCTATTTTACCTTTTTGGGTATTCATGCCCAAGGACATAACCGCCGCCCTCTTCATGTCTCACCATTTCTCTATATTAAATCATTATTAATAGAGTCAGTTTTCCTAACCATGTTCTCAATTTATAACATGTGTCAATTCATTATGTTCCTCGCCGTACAATACAAGACGAGTCCATGTCATAGTTTCATATGTGATACTCATATAATATCAGTTCAACATAGATATATATATATTGCGGCAAAACAATCAATTTTAATTCTATAAAAACCTCACAAAAATGAGTAATAGAATCCCTACCTTTCAAGCTTATCAACAATCTTTTAATCCTGGAATCAATTAACGTTAGCTCCACACATCGTTGACCCTAAGGCATGCATAAGGACAATTAAAACTAAAGCACAACGTATAATCACATTCATAAGTGAGTTATGTGTAAACCCGTCTACTAGTGCCATTAAAGTATTTTTATGCATTAAACATGGAGAAAATGCATACTAAAAACTAAGTTTAGATTAAAGAAAACCTACCTCAAAACTTCTTTGAAAAGCACCAAAGTTTGGGTTATCAATCAAGCTTGAATTAACTTTAAAACCGCCTCGATCATCGTTGGGAATTATAATTGTCTTGGCCACAAAGAGAGCTTTGTGCTCTATGTCTTTAGTTAGAAATTTGAAGTGAGAAGGGAGAGAATGAGAACTAGAGAAGAAGGTGGTGATAGTTAAATAAAAAGATATCAAAATGCTTAAGAGGAATGAGATGTTTACGGGGAAAAGTTGTAAGAAGAAACAAAAGAGTCTTAAAGGAAAATATCATCTTGTCTCCCATGAAGACTTTTAGCAAATAATGCCAACATAATTGAGGGGATAATTGGAGTGAATTATAGAAGAAGATAAGGAAATAATTAATTAGGTGGTTGAGAAATATCTCCATGTCTTCTATGAATTGACGGAAAATAATTCAATGTCCCCTTCGGATACCTTTAGCAAAATGAGAAGAAGTCTATATAATTGAGCAATAATTTAGGGAGACAAGATTAGTAGAAGTAAGTGTTGGTAAGTTTTGAATGTTTCTTAGGAAGACTTGGTAAGAAAATACTAAAATGGTATTTTTTTTAAATGATCATAAACAACTTAGTAATTTTAAATAGTCACATTTTATTCATTAAATTTTACAAAATTATGCCCGTTAAAAATACGGGTGTTACACATACCAAACAAAGAAGGGTTAGATATGCATGTTATTTATGTCTTACGTGCCTCCGCTGGTCTTTATTTGATTCGCGGCTGGTTGAGATTTACGAAGCTCGGAATTTCGTTAAAGAGTTCGTTGAAATTGAGCAGTTGTAAATTAGCAATGAAGGACCTGAGATCACGAAGCTGAGGATTTTACCGGAAAAATTATATATACATACATATAGATATATATACATATATATGTGCTTTGGCTAACATGAGTATCAATAAGCTCCTCCTTGTACCGGTGAATTTTCCCTCCATTGCAAGCGGATATTTTCATACTCAAAATACATGGGTTCGTTATCAATTTTGGTCTCTTTGCAACTGTTTTAAGAGTTGAAAACATTTTTGCTAATAAAAATGTTCATGATATTAAAAAATATGCCATATAGATCTTCATTTATTCATCTTTTTATTGTGAACGCAATGATAGAATAATCATTTCCATCGATATCAAACAAAAAAATTGTAATATTTTTTTCCTCCAAGAGAGTAAAAATTTGGAAAATATGTATATATTGTACTGTAACATTTGGATTCAAATCTTGTAAATTTATAAAAAAATAAAACTAAAATTTTGCATTCAAAACTTAATTAAAATTAGTTAAATCTATAAAACAAACGGCCCTAAAGATTTATGGACTAAATTTTAACCTATCAAAGAGTTGAGGAATATTTCTGCTAAAAGCGTTTTATTTTTTTATTTTTTTTTTTGGAATCTTAAATATGAGCTATTCAGCCTTTTAATTTATTTATTCTTCGAATTTTAATAATCTGATACATCTGCTATACTAGAACAATGACAAAACTATGCACATAAGTGTATATGTATACACATATATCAAAAGCAAGTTGTATCCAAAATACTAGTATTAGATTATCACAATATTATTTAAGCGTTATTGGTTCTTTTGGAAGAAAAAGACAATGAAATCTCATGTTTGAGCGTGAGACTTTGAATCGTTTTCAATGTTATCTTATTGGAATTCTTAATTAGAAAGTGAACCATATCAGTTCACCACTCCCCTGGTCTTGAATTCTAGAACGACGACTTTTTAACCTTAAACATGAATTTATTATGCTTGTCAAGAAAAAGGGCCTTTTTCTTCAAGAAATATGAAGGAAACTTCCTCTCCGGATCAATAAATCGAGTTAGATATTGCGTTCAAGCTGAAATTGGTCCTCCCCTCAAAAAGAAAAAGAAAAATAAAAATTAAAAGAAGAAGCTGAAATAGTCTCGTGGAATATCATTAAGCAACGATCTAATAATTGATTCATGCTCCTGAAAGCGAAAATATGATACAAGTATTTTCAAGCAAAGACTGCTGCGTAGTGAGCTGCTATGATTACTAAGCCAAGATAAATCCTTTTCTTTTCCTGACTAAGAAAAAAAAAATAGATCAGCATTGGTCTCACATCTAATTTAGTGTCGCTTTTAAAATTTACGGACTAAATTAAGTGGAACAAAAAAATGATCAATTCACGTTCTTGACAAACCTCACATATTATATGTTTATATTTAGTAATCACAGTTTCAATTATTATTTATAGTTTCAATCATTTTTACTATAGTTTTTTCTCCCATAAGATTTAAACTAAAATCCAATATCAACCGCTGCCCCAGCCAAAAATTTAACCTCTTACGAATAAGGGAGAACCATAATATCTTCCTCTCTTGGTGCTATGCTGCCGTCATAATTGACACTTGCTATTTTCATACATAAGCCATCACGTCAGATTTGGTACAAATCACCAATAATCCAAAGAAGTCCAAATAAAAGGTTAATTCCACTCTTGTAGTTATTCGATTATTGGGGTCAAGCTTGAGAGCCCAATTTTCCTTTCTTCTAATCTAGTAAAAAGTGGGATTTGTTTCACAAATAAATAAAAGAAAAAAATTTGATTTGATCTTTATTTATCCTGAGCCTTTACTTTGACGATCACTTCTCAATTGCATCTCACTTCAAGTGCCCAACTTTTGTTAATATGCGTGGAAAAGAAAAAATAACTCAGGGGGAACCAATTACCTAGTCCAGAAATAAGCAGAAAGAACAAATTTTGGTATTGGAAAAGAGCCACGAGTTTATCATCTGAGAGACAAATTAGAAAAGCAGACAGCGACATTCCATGGGTGGAGATGACATTGCCCCTCGTAACGGGCTGTGGTGGTTGACGAGCAAAATGACGGTCCTCTCCTTCACCATTAACAAACTTCATAAAGATACCCCAAGAACCCTTTACACAAAGTTCTATCGACTGCCTCTCTCATATGGCCACACTGAGAACTTTAACCTTTGGTACAATGATAGAGCTGAATATATATAATAAGACAGCTTTTAGCTGATATCATAGCCATGACATTTTAAAATACAGGCAAAGACAGACCAAGGAGGTATTAGAATTCAATTATTGTCAAAATAAATGGATAAAACCGGAAAAGTATGCCCTTTTTTTCTAGCTTAAGGAACAGGCCAGGCGCACTCGTTCAAAACTTCTCCACTGACTTCTTTTTGTAAACACCATCTTTTTGTAATTTTATTGTTTTTTATTTTTTGAGGTAAATTTGAGCCAATCAAATGTCCTTTCTGGTCAATAAGAGCACACTTGCGGTATTCGTTGGGATTGAGATTCATTACAGTCAAGTTCAATATACTCCCAATGCATAGGTCCCTCTATATTGCAATTTGGTAACAAACAACACCTAAATATTGTAAAAAATAAAATGTTCAGCTTAAGATATAGCATACAAATATGACCCAACCAATCTTTAAAGATTGAGATGCATCTGTAAATTGTTATTTTAAATGAATAACATATAAGTTCTACATGATGAAACGAAATTAATTAAAGAATTAATTCAACTGTAGTCAAGTTTAATATATTCCGAATACATAGGTCTCTTCATATTGTAATTAACACTATAAACAAGTTCCTCCAATTAGGTAATAAACAACACCAAATATTGTAAAAAATAAAGCGTTCAGCTTTATTTTACAGATTAAGAAATTTGTTAATTATTGTATAAGTTATTGGTAAAATATTCAAACCGTAGCTAAAATAATGTTGAATACAACACATTCCATCGATTAAGCAATAACACCAGAATCTTGTCAAAATAAATATCCAGGTTTATATTAGAGATTGTGAATTTATTAATTTATACCAAGTATTTAATTGTAATTTATCTATAAGAACACTTGATCGTACATTGACTAATATAGGATTCTTACAATATTTCACTAAACGATAA
>CM046333.1:6655053-6962553 GCA_025403435.1 Artocarpus heterophyllus
ACATGCAATAGTTCTTAAACATTTTTTTTTTAGGGAACTACAGTTCTTAAACTTTAGTTATAATTAAAGCGTCAAACTGCTTATTAGTTATAAAATCATGTGTGTTTGATTATTTATGTACCTATTTGAGTTTTAGTTTTCAAGACCAGGTCTTGGTATTCTTCATATAAGTATTTTATTTGAGTTTATGGACTGAATGGATCGTTAGCGTCATGATATTTTATAGTTTCAGAGTTATATGAGTTATTTATTTATTTTTTATTTTTTTTGCAACGGAACAGGGATTTCGTTCATAAAATAATCATTACAAATAATATGATAAACTCTTAAAACAGATATTGACCCAACCAAGACTAACAATACAAGCATGATAGCACACATTAGTAAGGGAAGTGATACAAAGGCATACAAAAATAAACAAAAGTGCCTCAACACATTAAAATATAGCACATATTACGCACTTTAAAGTCCCTACAAATGAACAAAAATTCGTTCGAAAAAGTGGGCCATAGCTACAAGATTATAAAGATCATCACAAGTCCTAAAGGACAAACAAAACAAATAACTCTGCTAAGGTTTGTAGATAAAACCAGAACAAGAGAAAAACAAGCAGAACCAAAAAAACAAACACTAACAAGATAGACCAAAGTCCTTATTGGAAAGAACATAGCAAAACAAAAGGCTCAGCCTTGCACACACACTGATGGTAGAAACTCCATAGCCACCACGCCTAGAACTGAGATTGGAGACCATAGAATACTTAGCCATGTGAGGAAAGATGACGCTAGAAACCAGGAAGTGTCATGACCCAAATTTTGAGTCATTTTTTAATACTTTTCTTACTTACTTAGCTATAAAATTAAGAAACATTTTTTTTATATAAAACTTTTAATTAACATATATTATAAATATATCATTGTTTTCAAAAGAGTTTAAAATTCTTATTTATCTTATATTACACACCATATCATACTTAACATTTTCTTTGAAAGCAACATATCTTAAAATACTTATTATATAGTGGAAACATTCTTGCAGCTGTATCCATACTCTTGACTACACAATTTCTTGTCTATCGTTGAAAACTCAACAATGATTTTATTCCAGCCTCTTGGCTAGGTTCTCTACAGCATAAAATAACTAGGTGAACTATTGCTCAATAAGTCCAAACATAGCCTACAAAACAATTCTTATTTGTATGCATGATTCAATTATGCTCACTTATGAACTATAGTTATTCTTTTTATATCCTTGGCTTTTCTAGGGCCCAAGTTTTTATACCAAATGTGCTTAAGAGTCTTCGTAACACTGACACCGTAACATAACTTAAGACTCGCCTTGAGTCGGAACATTGGGATGACACTTTCTTTTCTTATCTGGTAATTCATTTATCACTTTATTAAATTATGGTAACATGCCATTTATAATGCTTTAATTATTTAAAAATAAGTGCATTGTAAATGCATGTACTTAAAAGGAATAAATAGCATTTTTCAAAACCTTTTTGTCTACGCTGTAGGTACGGTTTGGAACTTACATGGAATTGCACTATACTAATCCAATTACTCGTTTCCTTCTCTATCCGTCTTAGTGTCATGCTTGGACAAATTTATCATCATTAGCCAACTTACATATTATCGACTATATGTATATAACAAATCTTAAACGTTAATTACTTTATCAGTTATTAGTTCGTTTTCTATAAACCTAAGCATAATAGAACTTTTTTTTTCTTATTTCACATTGCCTTTCTATTAATAACGAAGTAAAAAAAATCACACTAAAGGACATTTTTTAATTTGGACGTTTTGGGGTCGGTTTAAGCCATTTCGTGATCAAAATAACATTTTTGCTCCAATGGGCCTTAGAAAACTTTTTGAGCCTATTTTTGTTAAAAAAAAAAAAAAAAAACTTGCATTTTATTGCTTATTGACTATGAGCAAAAAAAATGAGTGGTTGGTTTCCTTTTTGAGGAAAAACTTAGTTTTTAACAGAGATTTATAGTTTTACCCCTAAACTATGAAAACTTTGATGATTTTGCCCCAGAACAAAAAAAAAATAATCATTTTATACCGTTGGGCCCATTTTTCGCAAGGATTAAAACTTCCAAAAGCACATAGGTTAAATTCCTTTAATTTTAAAACGTTTTTCTCCTTTACATTATTTTTGGAATTTTGTAATTAAAATTTGTAAAATTTTTAACTCATAAACCATGCGGAATTTTGACAAGCTATCTGCCAACTTTAATAATTTCGATGAGATTTATAATTTTTACGTCTTAACTTTTCTAAAATTCTAACTGTGTGGTGGAGTTTTCAGGCATTTTTCAAATCAACCGAGATTGTACAAAAGTTTTCAATTTTGGTCCTTTAAAAATTTCACAAAACTTTGTTCATAAAAATTGTAGATTTCAGTATTTTGGATAGCTTCTAGGCCTTATTTAATAAGTAAATTGCTTCTAAACATGTCAAAATTCTATTTTCTTGAAAATCATCCAACTTTGCGTTAAAGCATGATTTCTTCCCAAACTTATTTTAAAGCATAAAAACCCTAATTTCTAACTGCCAATTATTATCATCATACATATAACAAACCACATAATCATAGCATAGTGTCCTTTTAACATGTCATAGTCCATATTTAGTATAAAACATATTAGTTTCATAAAAATAATAAATACTCAAGGTCAGGTTCAAGGTTTTACCAAGGGGTTTTGTGAGCTTGTGAGCATCTATAAGGAACTTGATCTTGTCTACTTTCCTAGGCATAAGTCATGACAAGAAGGCCCCTATCAAAATCCTTCCAAAAAGACCCAATAAAACCCCAAAATTCATTGGGAAAAAGTATAGAATTTTACATTCCAAAGTTGCTACTCTTGATCTACACACTTGGACTTGCTTAAGACCGTGATTGGATATTGTTTCCTTAAAGAAAATTTTTGAATAAAAAATTTTGGAGAACAAGCTTAAAGGGCTGCGGGTTCTAGAGGAGGAAAAATGTGAAGTGTTTTGGTTCTTTGTTTGCATAAGGATGATGAGTAAAAGTGGACTTTTTTTTTACAACTTTAATGACTCATCACTATTAGTCATCACTTTAGCTTAATTGTGGTGAAATTTGGACTCAAGTCCTATGGATGAACCAGCTACAACAAAGGGGTGAGTTGGTTTAAGTTTTTTCTTTTGGGTGTTCCAATGGTAGGTTCTATTTACATAGTGCAATTTTGCATTATACTTTTTTTTTCTTATACCGTTAGTGAAGAGTTGAGGAGATACATACTTCAATGCATTTTGCCTTGGTGGAGATGGCAACTAGTTTGGTAACATCCTTCTTGTAATATCTAAGAAAATTCATTAATTTAAGTCTAGGATTAATTTAGATTTAAATAATAAATTTTTCTTGATAAATCGTCTTTTGTAAAATTACAATAAAATGTAAATTATTTACGAATAATATGAATGTGTATTTTGCCTATAAATTTTGTATCTAGAACCTAGCAATTAATGAAATTAGCATAGAAAGACACACAAAAGGAAAAAAAGGTATACAATACAGTATAAGTATGCCGATAAGGTACAAACGCAAATACATAGAATACTAACCCCTCATAAATGATGCGACCACCGATAAATCACGTGTTGCCAGAGATGAATCCAAACACTGTCGATGATGACTAATCCACACAACTATCTCCCCATGACTTCAAAACGACAACAGGAAATAGACCCCAAGGGGCTAAACTCCTCCAAGCACCGAAAAGAACTTAGGATAGAATCCCGAAACCCAAAGGAAAACCCCCCTCGCGTTGGAAACTGCCCTAAGAAAACAACAAAACTAGGAGTAAATTACCATCTAAGCATCACCGTCAGATCTCAAGACCATCTTTGGGTCGAATACCAAAGCCACCAAGTGGCAGCAATGGAGATGGTTCGAAAACCAAAGCCACCAAGTGGCAGCAATGGTCTCCAGCCTATGGGCAATGACCCACAAAAAAATAAGAGGAAAACGAAAGAAAGAGGAAAAAAAACCCTAGCAGACATTTGGCTTTGGCTATGAAATGAGGTTATTAGAGGGGATATTCATAAATACCATATTTAGACTTATTTTTTATAAATTTTACATATGTTTATTTGTGCCATAATTTAATATGTAATATGAATGAAAATATGGCATGACCTTTTTTAAGTATGACGTTAATAAACATAGTTTTTAAAAATGTGGCATAACATGGAATTTTCTTTTTATAAAAAAGCCATAAAGGTTAGTATTGCTGCCTGTAATTTTTTAAATTGGCATACATTTCGTTTTCTTTAAAACTATAATGTAATCTAGGATTCCAAGTTTAGTAGGTTAAAGACAAACTCTTCAATGCACCACTAGTGTACATATTTAAAAAAAAAAATTGTCACACGGTACTTAAAACGTCTGCGTATCATTAATTAAATCATTTTCGCAAGCCGCTTTCATTCAACCAATGCAAAGAATACACCAAGATACAACATAATCCAGACTATGACCACTATGGCCACACTATGACAAAATAGTTACAAGGGTCACAGATTTCCAGCAACTCACACCCCACCGTGCATTACTCTTATCCTATTTTTTAAAAAATTTCCGAAAGACTTAAGTCAATATATTCGTTTTTTTTTTTTTGTGAGAATCAATTAGGTCCATATTTTTTATACTCTCCCAAGTAAAATATGAATAGGGGTTTTGAGAGAAAAATTCAAACAATTGTATAATTTTTTGTTTAAAATAATATAGACATTGAAAGTTTTATAATACAGCTATTTTTTGTTTTACATTAAACTTTTAAAAGTTTTACTTGTATAATATGTTTAACAACATAATTAAAAATATTTTTATTATTGTATTTAAAAACTTTACATTATAATATTTTTTTATTATTATTATAATATATAAAAATTTTATACAGTTTATGATTGAGAAAATAATTTGGACATAATCGCCAAATGCTCTTTACAAAGGACAAGGAACAATGAAAGCCGAAAAAGAAGCGTGACGTTTTGTGTCAAAAAAAAAAAAAAAGTTGTGAAATGGCATGACGATTATAAATACAAGCCATCAGTTTGAGGACAGATAGCGAGAGAAAAAGAAAAGAAAGAAAAAAAGAAAAAAAAAAAGGAGAGAATTCATAATTCATTATCGGAAATCGCAACCAAGTCCACAACTTCTTTCAAACTTTCCCTCCATTTTTCTTCCCTGCAATTAAAACCACCACCTTCTCTTCGACTTCCTTCTTTATATTTCTCTGTCTTCTTCAAGGACTGTCAATTTCTTCATCGCATTTAATTTCCCAATCTCTGCAAATCACATGAATAAGGTGGACAATCGCCATAACTTCCTCTTCAAAACCCCCAATCTCTCACCTTCTTCACCCGAGAACCGCCGTCTTCGGATCGCCGACATTCTCGCCGATGAAAATCACGACGAGTTCGACAACGCCGTTGACGAAGCCCTAGGAGAAGTCGACATGAGCGGCGTCGGAGTGCGCCGCCCCAGGGACAGGTTCACGAGCGTCCACTGCTCCTCGCCGCGGCGGATCATTGCTCGGTGCTTGGCGGCTCTCAGGCCCGCCAGGGAGAGGAGAATTTCGGCCCTTGGGAGAGAGAAGAGGGATGAAATCGGCGAGGTCTTGGAGCACACCACTGGTTTAATGAATGTACCAAACAGTCGCGATTCGCCGATTTCTGGTTGTGAGAGTGAGGATTCAGGTGAAATTCTTGACCTCTGTTCTCCTATCATGGTTAAATTAGGTTTTTTTTTGGATTGTTTGTTAATGTTCTCATTTTTAATATTCATAAGGGTAAGCGAAATGAAAAGCGAAGATTTTGGGAAGATGTTGCTGGATAATCTCCACAACTTCTTCTCACAAATCGAAGTACCAAAAATGAAAAGTTATGTCAAGCAAGGTCGTGCCGGTGATTTTTTTCCCTTTCCTTCTGTTGTAGTGATTGAATTTCAATACTCGAGGTAGAACATGATGTGTTTGGGACTGTTTTTGTTTAATTGTTGATGTTTCGATTATGTCCAGGACGAGGTAGAACAGATTCTTCTTTCAATTTGGGAGTTGCTTGTGGTTTGTTGTATCTAATTGGTGCCAGTAGAACTGAATTAACTAAGATGGTGGAAGTGAGGAAGCAAATGGAGATGCTTCTTCAAAACTTTAGAGAGGAATTGCAAAACAAGAATTCACCTTCTAAGCCGATTGAAATCGATGACAGCGTTGCTTATTCCACCAACCATATCAGAGAGAGTTCCAATTCTAGTAGCCAAATTTCACTCCAAATGAACCCTGCATGGACCACTTCTTATGTTGTACCGGAGTCCAAAACCATCTTGGAATGTGATGATTCTTCTCGACGTGTTGTGCATGAACCGGAACAGCATTTAACAGGAATGATTGAGCTTGAGGTAGAACTTGAAGCCGAATTGGAACTTTTGGAGCTCCATTTGGATACAGAACATCCTGAAGTACTCCCACAGCAGCAGAGATTGAAGGTAAAGAAAAGTGCATTGCATGTTGTAATGTTTTTCTGCACACGGGCTAATCCAAAAGAAGTCGTCGTTTAATTTTGACATGTTATTTGTTGTTGTGCTGACTGATGAAAGTAATTTACGTGAGGTTTAGGCTCCCTGAACATGTATTTGTGGATGCCAAAATTCCCTCGAAAAACCTAACTAGTGTTTTCTAGTGCCATTATCACTTTTGAAAATGTAAAGCTCTTGCTAAATATTTGTTCCTGTCTTTTAGACCACAGACAGTTTTGAATTCTGCCTTTGAATTTACAATTTTTGATACTTCCAGGCACAGTTTTTGTTGTTGTTTGTTTATGCTTTATTATCTTGTATTCCAAGTTCTTAGTTGGATCGTCTGCTAATCTAAATGTTTTGAGTTGCAGGGCGTTATGGACGCTGCTTCTTTAATAAGCCACAGCAAGGGTTCTACTTCTGGAGAGGTAATTGACCCACAAGAGGCTGCGTGTATTGAAATGCACAGCGAAGTTTCTCCTGTTGAATTGGAGAGAAAGTTGCATGAACTTCTTGAAGCAAGACAACAAGAAAGAATACAGGAGCTTGAGCAGGCTTTAGAGTGCGCCAAGCTCAAACTTTGTGAGAAAGAATTAGAGGTTTCTTGGTGGAAAGACATAGCAAAGCTTATGTCGCACCACGTTCCACAGCGGCCGCGGATTGTTTCCGAGCATGATCCTAAAACTTTTGACTCATTGAGGTGAGCATCAGAGTGTACCATTTTGGTCTGCGTTTTGAGAGACAGGTGTTTGTATAAGCTATTTTGCATACTATCAACTGTAATTAGCGTTTGATGATGGGTTCTTATCTCTTTAAATTTTTTGTTGATGAATTGATCAGTGTGGGATATAGTTTGCAAATGGGAGGTAGGACTCTTTCATTGTAGTTTTTCTTGAATTGACAACCATTGTTAATTATGGCTTTACATATATACGTGTGTAGCCTGTAAAAGATCGCTTTTTATTTTTTGGATGAAATGTTTTGATCCCTTGACGCTGGGCTTATGGTAAACACAATTGTTTGGATCAATTTCTCCCTCTTTAGAGGATTTGAATCTTGAATATTTGCAGGTCGGAGATCATGTCAGTCGATTTGATGCTTTTTGTGTCATTGGTACCCTCTTTAGCATTTTTCCCGCAAGGTGTAATGGGTATGGGTCAGGTGTCCGGACTTTTTTATGGCTGTGTTGTGTCAGAACTTCCTCAAAAGGATGTGTGGGCTGGATAAAGTGGCCGTCTAATGGGCCAACTCAGAAGTCATCGTTCCAGTACGGTGGGGCTTGATAAACTGCGATACTTGTGATTCCATCACGCGAGATGGAGAATGACGTAAACAATAAATTTATTTTAAGACTAAAAGTTAATAAATTTAAATTTATTTTAAAAAATAATGTTAAGGACATCAATTCAATTCTAGCTCTTATGTTAACTCTTAAATTGTCAGTTATTTATTGATAAATGTAAATGTGATATTTTTTTAACTACTTATCAGTGATAACTCAAAAATTGGTATGTAAGTTAAGATTAAAGATGATGTTGTTAGTATTTTTTTTAAAAAGAATCTAGAAATTACCTCTTCACCCAATTTAGTAAATTTGGAGCTTATGCACGCTTACCCGTGATTAAATTTGATAATTTTTTTTAATATTTACTATTTTTTAAGTCTATAAACTTACTTTTGACATTGCAATTTCTATTGAAGCTCAAAAACAATTGTATATATTTACAACTATATAGAATCATAACTAAATTATTAGATATAATATTTCTCTAACAAGTTAGCTATTTTTGTCTTTAAATTTGAGGTGTGATTTAAACCTAATACCTTAATCATTTATAAATATGCTAGACTACATATCTGCCACCACCTTTATTTATTTATTTATTTTTAAAAAGGACTTTATTTATATATTTATTTATTTCTTTATAAATGATTATTTATTACTGGTCTTGGGTCATGTCTCACTCTACACTTATTCTGGCACGATGGCATAATGTAAGGAAGATTCGTTGAGAGATACTTATTTGGCTTTTGGAAACACGTAAATTCTAATTATTAACCAAAAAGAAAGAAAAACAATTTCGCATATCCTCCAACCTAGAGTTTTTTTTTTTTTTTTCTTTTGATGCTATATATTAATGGAATTCATTAAAAAAGTTTGCCACCGAATAATAACAAACATCTACTCTATTTGTTTGATTGGTTTAGTCCAGTTCAACTCAGTTCAAACTATTATCACAGTTTAAATTGGTGTTTGATAAGACATTTAATTTAAATTAAACTGACAATTTAAACTGAGTTGAACTGCCTAACTTAGAGTTAGAAACCCTTCCATTTCAATATTTTGAATCAATATTAAACAGTGATTTCACTCATATATATTTGTATGTATAATTTAACACTATTAATTCATATTATTTTTAATTAAATTAACTTCTTTTACATATTTCATATTTATTTTTTAACTAAATAATTTTTTTCATGTTTCAAACTAGAATTTTTAATACTCATCTAAACACAAATTCAAAATAGATATCCTATTCAAATTAATGCTTTAACTACATATTCAAAAGCTAGCTGTTTAAACTACACAATTTGGACTTTTCGGTTCAAATTAAAAAGTTGTAACTAACACAATTTGGATTAATAAACCAAAGAGGCAATACTTTTTTTTTGTTTTGAATAATAACAAATATTAATCCTTACATCATACTACTCTTAAGACAAAAAAAAAAAAAAATCATGTTTCTCATTTAAAGACATTTTATAATTTGGTTGGTTCTCAAAATTGAATTCCAAATATAATATCACAAGTATGTAACTTTAAAAAATATATAATATTAAGGGTATGTAACTTTCAAAAAAAAAAAAACATTTATGTTACAACTACAATTTATGTATTTTCAAATTACTTATTTAGATGTTTTATAGTATTTGTTTAGGAACCTTTTTATAGTTCTATTGGTTCTCAAAATCGAATTAAAATTATGTCTAAAAGGAGAAAATTTTGAGAAATTTAAGCATGTAACATAATTTTATCAAAAATGTTGAAATATTGTAAAAAAAATTAAATATTTTACGAGTAATATTGAATTAATATTATTATAATAATTTTATCAGATTAAGTTATTGTATTAATTTTTCAATAGTTTGATTAGTAAGTATCTTATAGCATGTGACAAAAGTTAAAATTCTATATAAAAATTAAACTTTTAAGAAATTGGTTGAATGGAGTTTGCACCAGTAAAGAATAATATATTTATTTCTAAAATATTTCAAAAATTTTTTGTATTTTAATCCGTCTCTAATATATATATATATATATATTTTTTTTTTTTTTTTTCTTGAGGCGAACTCTAATAAATGGTTATATGCCATGTGGTACAATTTTTAGAAAAGAATTTCAGCCATGAAAAATAAAAGGACAGAAAAAAAAAAAAAAGAAGAGAAGATCTAAGCCGTGAAAAGTGGATGGGAGGGAGTAACGATGAGAGTCGAAGGGCCAACATTCATCAACAAAGAGCAGGAACATGATAACGAGGCATAAATATGCAGATAATAAAAACCCTTACAGCAGGGCAAAGGCACATATAAATATAACCCTAATACTCCATCGCCTTCTTCTCCTGCTCTCCTTCGAAATCCATAGAAAAAGCCGAAATCAACAGATAGAAAGAGAGAGAAAGGAGGTGTAGAAAGCTAGGGATAGAGAGAGAAAATGTCGGACGAAGAGCACCACTTCGAATCCAAGGCCGACGCCGGAGCCTCCAAGACCTATCCCCAGCAAGCCGGTACCATCCGCAAGAACGGTTACATCGTCATCAAAGGCCGTCCCTGCAAGGTCTTCTTTCTCTCTCTATTGCAATTCTGTTTTTGATTTTGTTTGTGTGTGATTTGGATCTCGAAGCTCTCTCTCTCTTATTCTACTGTTATTTTTGGGATGGATTTGAATTCGAATGATCGATGCAGTTTAATTTGATTTGATAGCTTTTATTTTTGTTTTTTGTTTTTTTGTTTTTCGTTTTTTTTCCATTTCTCATATGCTCGAATCAGCGATTCTTAGAATTTTGGTCTTTATTTTGTCGGATTCAATTGGTATAGTTGAGACTTCAGAGTAAGTGCACAAAGTGACTGTAAAAGGGATTAGCTAGTTGTTTAATCTTCATAGGGGTATAATAGGGTACCTTTTTTATTATATTTTTGTTTCTCTAATCTTTAAAAGTGATGTAATATAGTGAGATTTAATTGTTTGTGTCGAAATTTCTTGACTACATAAAATATAGTAACTGGTGTGTGTATACAGGGATAGGATAAGCAAAATACTAGTTGAATATAAACAAATTGAAAATGATTATGGAATTAAACACATTAAAGAACTGAATTATAACAGACGAGTTGCTATAATCACCTAGGGTCGGAGCTAATTATTGGACTGCTCCATGTTTCTGGACATGCTTTTTTTTTTTTTTTCCAAGAGTTGATAACCCTTTTGGTGTTCTTTTCTCGCTTTGTTGCTTTGTGGGGATTTGTTTCTTTTCTGATGGCATTTGTTGTGGCTTGTTGAAACAGGTTGTTGAGGTCTCAACCTCCAAAACAGGCAAGCATGGACATGCTAAGTGTCACTTTGTTGGGATTGACATTTTCACTGCTAAGAAACTCGAAGATATTGTGCCATCGTCGCACAACTGTGATGTGAGGATCATTTCTCACATTTGGCAATATATTTTTATTTTTTAATTCAATTGTTGTTTGTTGTCTTAAAAGTGCTGACATGTCCTTGTGTTTATTTGGTTTCTGTAGGTTCCACATGTTACTCGTACTGATTATCAGCTGCTTGACATAACTGAAGATGGATTCGTGAGTGGTTGTTTTCTTCTAAATTAGGAATATAGGCTTATATAACGATATGGTTTTGACGCTCCGCATGCATTGTTGACTTCAGCATTTTTTTCCCTGTTATGCTTTCTTTGGACCAACATGAAAGTATGGAATTTATTACCAGCATCACTGGTCAACCGGGTTACTTGTGCTTAATCAGTTTTCTTGCAGTGTCTTTTACTTGAGCTAGTATATTTTATCAGCTATAGAGTTGAGCTTGTTATTTTAGTCTGGGGTTGTGGAAAAATGGACTGATTTATATTACGTGTTGGGTACCAAGTGTGAAGCATCTTGTACCTTTGTACTCTCTGTCAACGCTCTGTCTTCGAAATCTAGTGTTTTTGGTCTAAATTTTAGGACCATTGACCATTCTTTGCATTGATTAATTTCCACTTCTATGCAGGTGGGTCTTTTGACCGACAGTGGTAACACCAAGGATGATTTAAGGCTCCCTACAGAAGAATCTCTGCTCACACAGGTGAGACAAATGGTGTGAAGTTGATGTCCCCCGTTTCTCTGTTTTGAAGGGGCAATCTTTGGATGATTTGTAGTTTTCTACTCCATTTCTCTTTTTGTGAATAAATGTCGTGTTTTCATACGCAGATTAAAGATGGTTTTGCTGAAGGGAAAGACCTTGTTGTCTCAGTTATGTCAGCCATGGGAGAAGAGCAGATTTGTGCTCTGAAGGACATTGGCCCAAAGAATTAAGTTTCACCAGTTCCTTTGGCCTATCGCTGCCTGCTAAACTAGTACCTCAAACCTTCTTGCACGAACTTTTAATATTGCATGTGTCATGTTGTTGAAACTATTGGACACAAACCTTCATGCACTCTGGTATTCCGGAGATGTTCGTCGACTTCCAATGCACATTATAGCATCTCTATGTTGTGCCATTTATTTATTTTTGCTTAGGATAATGTTTCTATGGTCTGGGAATGTTTTACTTCGGATTTGTAATGAAAGGCGGGTTTTTGAATTTGTACTTGCTTTTGATTTGATTTCATAACTTGAGGATTCAAGTTTAATACATGAATGTTCAGGTTGAAGGTGAAGTTGCAATAATGCATTGATGGCCATAAAACTGGAGCTTAAGGACAACTATTTATTGTCATATAACTAATTGTTTGATGGAATGATTGTTTGATTGGTCTTTTAAAAGAGTATCTGTTTTAGATTTCTAAACTTTAAATTCAAGAGCAGATTATTAATTTGTCCGTTAACAATCCTCGAAAACTAAAGGGGTTTTTTTATTTTGTCCCTGATCCGTTGCCTGGGGACAGAAGTCCTGTTTTCAGTCTCCTTGTAAGGCTCAATGGATGGTGCTAAAACTAAAGGTGAGAGTTCCTCATGATATTGTTATCTTTGTTGTTGTGTTCTAACTGTGTGAGAGTTCCTCATGATATTCTCCTACACTTATCATTTTGTTGGAGTTGTTGCTACTAATTCATAAAACATGGTCCTTCCAAAAAAAAAACCTTAAATCATATTTGCTTCGTAATTAAGAATGTTGGTGTCGGGAAGTAGGTCTCAACATTTTTTTTATTTTTTATTTTTATTTTTTTCCTTTGAGGGAGAAGGAGGTCTTAACTTTGGAAGAGACTTTTATGCGATGTGGAATTCGTTTGCTTATGCAGACCCTGTTTCCAGATAAGCTGGAAGCGTATTGGGTAATTTGACTCTAGGGGGGAGGCCAAGGGGACAATAATAATGCCGGGGTTTGGAGCGCAGGGGCTGCTGCGACGCCTAGATCTGGTGGTTGCTATGATGTCGACATTTGGTGGGGGAATAGTCGTTGTAATGCTGTCATCTGGTGCAGCATTCCTAGTGCAATGTTAAATTAATATGCCAATTATAAATTTGGCATGTGAGAGTAAAAGAACACTCAATGTAATGTCATTTTTAATTTTACATTTGTTACGTACTAAATTTGGTGGCAAATTTGTTATCAAATATAGGATATATTGAATTTAATACTTACTGTTTATTGGTTAATACATTGACTTTTTTATTTACTTACTGATCTTTAAATTATTTTAATATAAAAATTTTGTTTTTACAGATTTCAAAACTTATTAATTATGGCAAAAAGGTATGAAATTTGAAATAATATTATGCATTGGAATACAAGATAGAATATCACACTATTTTCAAAATAGAATACCACATCCAATTTATTATTTTTATATTTTTTAATAGCAAATATAACATTAACATCGATATTTGCATTGGAGATGACCTTAGTTATGTTCTTTTGTTTGTTGTTTTTTTTTTTTTTTTTGGTTTTGGTTAATTCCCAATTGGGAGAAAGAAGATTGAGCATGCTCTTGTTAAAAGCTCATGTGCGAGCCATGTGTATAAAATTTAATAATAATTCAACTCCGTTGCAAAGGGACAATGCCATGGAGCGAGTGTAAATAGTGGTGCACCACTTTCACGCGAATAAAGATCAACAATGCGTAATTTTTCACGTTTGCTAACGCACAATATGTACTACAGCCTCGTTGAACATTTTTTTTATTGTTTTATCTTGTGTTTTTTTAAAAAGAAAAAGAAAAACATTTGCTCTGCATTATTTTATATTTTGGTGGTGGTTAATTTTTTATATCAAGGAAAACATGTAAACTATATAACAGTTTATAGCCATGCATGCAACACATGTATAATTTTTAATGTACTTTAGGATGTTTGTAAGCGTTAGTTAGAACTAATTAGTTTAAATTAATTGTTTAAAAATATTATGGCATATAAAAGCTTTGCACTGTGGCTTATTTTTCATGATACTGTAATATGTGAGAGCTTTACATTGCAGCAACCAAAAATTTTAGTTAAAACTAACAGGGTCAAACACCTTATCAAG
This sequence comes from Artocarpus heterophyllus, assembly GCA_025403435.1. Lineage (NCBI taxonomy): Eukaryota > Viridiplantae > Streptophyta > Magnoliopsida > Rosales > Moraceae > Artocarpus > Artocarpus heterophyllus. The sequence goes on from CM046333.1 coordinate 6,669,341, forward strand.
TTTTAGTTACTCTATCACATAATTTTTTTTTTTGATGCTAGTTATCTTTAGATTTTATCAAATGTGGATATGTTTATAGAGAGCAATTATAATACAGGTCGCATAATAATTATATAAATAAAAAATAATAATTCAACCGAATTTAGTATTAATCTAACAATTTAATAGGGTGTTAAGAAACATTGATTTAAACTAATTGATTTCAAATATTATAACATATAAGAGATTTATACTATAACATATTTTATTTTATATTATAGCATGTGAGGTCTTTATATTATTAGGATTCAAACTAATCTTTTAAACATCTAAACTCTCACAAAAGATATTTTTATACTTTATCATGTAATTTCTCTTTTTTTTTTTTTTGTTTTATATGGAAGACGGATATCTCTTTCTTTTTTCTTTCCGTAAATGATTGATCATAAAGAAAGAATGAATTTCTTGGAATGTGAGGCAACTAACGAGGGTGCAAAATATCATTTAAAAAAAAAAAAACCCGAAAGTGCAAAACAGGAAAGAAAACGGACATTAGAGCAAAGACAAAAACACGTGTTGGCCATCTCCATAACGGCACAATTGGAAAAGCATATTCGCATTTGCGCACCAAATTTTGGAGTTGTTTTCATTTTTATCCTCTAAACTTTACAACTTTCACTTCACTGCTGCAAACTTTTAGTTACTCCTATCCGTCGCTTTTTGTTAGATCGGCCGTGATGGAAAACAACCACATGTCTGCACGTGAAATATTACTAAATGGTCAAAGTGTAATTTTGATTTCTTTATTTAAGCTTTTCTCTTTAAATTTGCTAAAATTCGCAAGTTAAAATACCGAATATCATGAAATTGCGATCATGGAAGTTTCAAAGTAGCACCTCTGGCATCTAAATTCAAGGGTTTTCATTAATTTTCCAATTGGTTAGGGGCTTTTTGTTCATTTTTAGTTGAATTCAACATGTTTCAATCCGAATTTCTTGAAATTAGACTGCTTATATACGGATCTAATCTGTTGCTATACTTCTTCGAATTCATAGTTTAAGTAAGTTCATGTGAAAATGGTGACGGCTAATTCGAAGTCATAACAAGGAAAAAATTGGAGATCTTCTATTCCAAGGTTTCTCGTGGTCTTACACGATGGGTAAGAATTTGAACAATAACACATATTTCAATGGTCCCTTAGATGCGATTATGTGACTGTTTTCCATCTAAGAATAACAAGCAACCTAACGTAGATGGATAAATAGAAGTGCTCAAGAGGAGAAAAAAAGGAACAAAGAGAAGAATTTCTAGTAATTAAATCACTTAAGTTAAAGTTTTTGACTTTGTTTGGCAATAAAGTTGAAATTTATTAATTCTAACTACTACAATGTAAAACTTTCATATATTACATTATAAAGCTCTTATATGCTACAATGTTTAATTTTTAACTTCAAATCCCAATTGCATTCTCAAACACTCTTTAATATTTGGGGGCAAAAATGAGACCGAACCTAAAGTATAGGTGCACGAATGCAAATGACCCCACAAGAGTCGTATAGAAGAAGGCGCGTGGGTCCTCCTCGCTTAGCAAGGTCGCACTGAAAACTCGTGGTAGAGCCACGCATACGCCACGGCGGAATCGCACTCAAACAAAGGCCTTTATATAGAACCCCCCCACTAACCCGACCTTTACTTCTTCCTTCCTCCGTGGCGCCCATTATCAGTTTTATCAGCTACCTTGACATCAAACCAAATTGCTTCATTTCCTGATCCCTCCTCAACAATCAGGTTCTTCTTTCTCCTCCCCCTTCTACTTCATTATTTTCCTATTATTGATTGACTTTCTAGTATTAGCTTCAATTAATAGTCAATTTTTAACCCCCCACCCGAACAAAAACATGGAGATGGAGTCAACTTGCTCCTGCAACGCTCGTCCACACACACCTAATCCAAACATTCCCTTTTTCTTCTCTCCTGTTTACGTTTTTCTTCTCTTAAAGATCTCTTTCTATTTATGTTCTATACATACATACATACATACATATATATATATATACACACACACACACACATATAATAAAAAGAAAAAGAAAAGAAAGAAAAACCCACCACGATTTTTTCATATCTCAAACAAATCAATTGGCGGGTCCATGGCTTTTGCGGTTCTGATTGTGGTTTTCTGGTGTCTTGTGATAGAAGCATTTTGGGCATGGCGAAAACGGATCAGGGTAGAGGAATGACGCTGGACACTGTTAGAGACGCGTTGGTCAGACAAGAAGACACCATCGTTTTCTATCTCATTGAGAGAGCAAAGTTTCCCATGAATGCTCCCTCATACGACGAATCCAAGGCCTCCATTCCTGGATTTTGTGGTTCGCTTGTTCAATTCATTGTTAAGGAAACTGAAGCCGCCCAGGCTAAGGTAGAATTTCAATCTTAATATTTTCTGTAAAATGTCGTTTTAAGTAAACATACTTTGCGTGGTTCTTCTGATTTCTATTGTTTGTTTGTTTAAGGGAATGAGATATACCTCAGATTGGAAGTTGTTTTCTGGGTTTTGCTGCTTTGATTTTTAATTATTTGTTTTGTTCTCTTAGCGCGTATGTTGATCTAGTTGCGTGTATCTGTCGTCTTTTTGTCATCAGTCTGAACATTAATTATGGGAGCGATACGTTTTAATTAATTATAGCATGAATCTCTCTTATAATAAAAAAAAATTAACTACATGTTTTTAAATTAATTATAGTATAAATATCTCTTATAATAAAAAACAAAAATTAACTATAAGTAAAGGTCTCTCGTACGATTATTCTTAAACAGAACTTTAGTTTTAACCAACACACAAACAACTCATAAAAAAAGCGTTTATTAAAATTGATATGAACCAAAATTTTTTCGCCCAAACCAACCCTAAATGCAGTTAAAGTCAAAAGGTACAAAATTAATAGAATTTTAAAACAGAATCCTATGGTATATCTTTGTTAAAAATGGAAAATTATTTTGGCTTTATTTTGACCTTTGGCTTTAATTGGTTAATTCGTTAAGTGCGCAACTTCTTACCCACTTAATCCACAAAGTGCTCACAGGGTCAGATGCAGGCCATTCACTCTTTTATAATTGAAATGATTGATTCGCTTTCTGTTTTTTAGTATAAAAAAATGTCCAGGTAAAGTCATTAAAAACGGATTTTCCGTTACAATTAGAATCCTGGTCTTGAATTATATTATTTAAATTTCTACTTGTATGAAACAAGTCTTGATAATAATTATTTACAGGCTGGTAGGTTTAAAAATCCTGAAGAACATCCTTTCTTCCCGGATGATATGCCACCTTCATTAGTGCCACCATATGACTATCCGTTGGTAATTATCGATACCCAGATTTTTTAAATTTTTTTAATTAATTTTAAAAAATTTTTAAAAGTCAACTTAATTTTGCTCTTAAAGACTAATTTATTATTATCATTTTTTAGATATTGCATCGTGTGGCGGATTCCCTCAATTTGAACGATAAAATATGGGATATGTATTTCAAAAAATTGCTTCCTTTGTTGACAAAATCGGGTGATGATGGAAATTATGCTTCAACTGCCTCTAGTGACCTCAATTGCTTACAGGTAAATTAGATGCCTATTGCCTGTTAGTATTTTTAGAAGATGTGCACTTTCTCTCACTGATTTGAGATGAAAAAGATACTCCGACCTTCTCGTTCGCTTGAAATTTCAGAGCTTTGAATGCATCACAGAAAGTTAAGCATAAGACGTTTGTAAACGTAGTTAGAACGACAAATTAAAATTTTAAATATTGTAGCATTTCAAGGAAAACACAATAGAAAAATTGGTTAGAATTTTACGGTTTTAATGGTGTTTTCAAACATCCTATAAATAATTGATGCCAGTATTAATAGTGGGATAACAATTACTTGCAGGCCATCTCGAGAAGGATTCACTATGGAAACTTTGTAGCTGAGGTGAAATTCAGGGATGCCCCGCAAGACTATGAGCCTGCAATTCGTGCTCAGGTTTGTATACAACAGACTCATATTCTCCTCCGATTTAGGGTATAATGTTTAATCAATCACGTTATGTCATAATATTTAAAATTTTGGAAAATGTTTTTCAGCTGACTATTTCGTATTCTAATGTCTCAATCTAGTAGCTTGTAGCATAATGTGACTAGTTGGACATTGCATGAATTGAAGATGAATTTGAATCTGTATTTAACAATCTCAATAGTTAGACAAATAACGAGACACTATGAACTAAATGGGGGTTTTATAACAAGAATGATCAAGGCATGTTTTAACATATTCTAAAGTTGTAGCCGTTGTCAAATTTTCAGGACAGAGATGCCCTAATGAAGTTGTTGACATTTAAGGCGCAAGAAGAGAAGGTGAAGAAGAGGGTTGAGGAGAAGGCGACAATGTTTTCGCAGGAAGTTACCCTTAACAACGCCGAAAGCGAGGGCAATTACAAGATTAATCCATCCATAGTTTCACGCCTCTATGATGAATGGATAATGCCTCTCACCAAAGATGTTGAAGTTGAGTACCTCCTACGGCGGCTGGATTAAAAAACAAAATCAAGAGCGTGCTTGGAATGGTTTACTATAAGTTGCTTTTGACGTATTCTTGTCAAAAGCTGCTTATGAGCTTGTTTGGGTGACTCGTGAAAAAATGCTTATGACTTTTATGAGTACTTATTGGATAAGGTAGGCTAAAGGTGCTTATAAAAAAACACTTATGAAAAAACTTTTTTTATTTATACTTTCGACTTTATATTTAAGAATAATAAATTAAGAATTTTATCTATATTCTTAAATTACAATACTTTTTATATGAATCAGAGCTTTTGACTTATTTAATCAAACAAGTTCAAAAGTTTTTCTGAATTCAAAAAATTATTTTCCATGCACTATCCAAATACTAATAAAAAAATCCTAACTTACGTTTTTTTTTTTTTTTTCTATTGCTTAAAAATAAAAGCACAAGTTATTCCAAATAGCCCCAAATTGAATTTATTTTTATTGACTATTGATTTCTGATGCCATACAGACATTGGTGTTCTTAGATATCTTTAGGATTCCTTTCTCCATAGTCAGGAAAAGAATATCATCTAGAAGCCAGATTTCCATGTCTTTGTAATTGTCCATCAATATCAATCGTTATCGATGAAGCTAGAAACTGGAAATGCAGTCTTCTAGAGTGCATATAATTAAATAACTTTATGGTCAAAACAGCAGGAAAACAAAACAAAAATAAAAGGTTAACTTGACCTAAAAAAAAGTTAAAATGGAAGGCTTTTATATGTAAACGAAAAGGCAAATAATTAGACAATAAAATTTGAATTGATAGAGACTGGTGGACACTAAAATGGTGGACAGGGAACACTGTTATCGGATTGCATTTACATGTTTTGCTTGGCTAGAATAAAAACACGTAAAGATTTTTTATGCATCCCAATTATTTTGTTGTCGATTCAGAGAGCGTTTTGACAACATTGGGTAGAAACTCTTGTTTCAACTATTATAATAAAAAGCTCTCATATATTATAATAAAATTAATTTTTTTTTTTTGTTTTAATTGTGTTGTTGTTGTTGTTGGTTTTTAAGATCTAATTGTGACGTTAAATGCACTCTTGAATTCTGTTTTCCCGTCTTGGATAAATTCTCTATGAGCACTTGACTAGCGGGGCGAATTTCAAGAGGTCAATACTTGCATCGGAATTTAAATCGACCACCAATTACTAAAAAAAGGGTCCTTCATTTGTCTTATATGAGTAATAGAAATAAAGAAAAAATTAATTATTTAGAGTTGTTTTACAAAACTAACCCAAAATGTTTGGTTGGCTCGTAGAATTTTAATGAGAAAACACTGTATGTTAGAAGTTTAAATTAAAATAAAGAGATGTCATTTATCTAAGGTATCTGGAGAAAATTAAGTGGTTTTCCTTTTTTTTATTATTATTATTGTGTTTTATCATTTTTTTTCTCTTTTTAATCCATATCATTTTTCTAACTAAAAAGACAAAATCTTTAGAAAACACATTTGTCTAACTATAACATGAAACACTTAGAAATAACGGTGCTTTTATATTCATTAGAAGCTGTATGTTTCAAACTTTCTCACATAAATGATAAAATTAAAAAACATACCACAAAAGTAGTATTTCTCGCATTGACCCCGATACTATCCAAATAATCAATGTAGGGCCAAGTCCACTTTTCTCAAAGAACAATCTCCAACATCTTTTAATTCGAATATAGTATTTTGATACACGTTGCTCCACCCTTTTGCTTCTACTTTTAATGTTTGAGAAGAAAAATGTTTTGTAATAAATCGGATAAACAAATTATATGGCATTTTTTTTTAATTTCGGAAAGATATAGAGCAGCTGCGCGCGCACAAATATGTGTATGATTTTTATATTTTCAATGTTAGATTTTATTTGAACGGCTAATAAGTTAAGAATGTGTCACAAGTGTGCACTACTATAGATTTTCTCCCCAAAAAATAAATAAATAAATAAATGCACAACTCCACTATCGCCTCCACACAGTGAGTAGCAAATCCAAGCGTCGACTTTGCAACTTGAATCTGTTTTTGGAATGAAATGATTTTGTGTTCAAATTGGTTCATGAATTGAGGGGTGATTTGAGCTTGAATTTGGAGTATGAATTTGTATCAAATTGTGTCTGAGAATTGAATTTGGATTTTCTGTATTTTATGTGTAAATTATCTCTTTTGACCTGGAAATTGTATAAGATTTGACCATTTACATGGATATTTATTTTATTTTATTTTATTTTTTTTAACAAACGACTATGAGTATCCATATTTTTTCTCAATGTGAAAGTGATAAGATTTGGGTCTATTGATTTTTTTGCCTGTAATTCTTTAAAAAAAGATATGCTATTTTAATACTAATCTCTCTGTTTTGATATTTACTGGCCATTTTGTCTGTGATCCTTTACTACTAAATAAATAAATAGACTCTTCTATTTTCTTTTTCTTTCGAGAGTACCAAAATTTTCCAATTAAAAATGATTGTTTATCTTTTTATGTCTTATATTTTAGACTTATTTAAACATTATTTTTATATTAAAATTGATACATAAATTTATACTTTTTTTATTAATATTCAAATTTGACATAAAAATTTACCTAAAATACTCTTAAATTATAAAATAATAAAAATTTAAGAACTTAAAAAAACTTTATAACAAAGCTATTGACTTTAAAAATGTATAAAATACCTTAAAAATAAGGTGTTTTGTGTGTTTTTTTTGTTTTTATACTAAAGCTTTTGATTTTAAAATGTATAGAATACTCTAAAAATATATAAAATATCCTTAAATTATAAAATAAAAGAATTTTAAGAACTTAAAAAGACTTTATACCAAGGCTTTTGACTTTAAAAATGTATAAAATACCATAAAAATGAGGTATTTTGTATGTTTTTATTTTTGTTTTCATTTTCTTGTTATTTTTTAAAAGTTTTGAATTTTTTTTTTTACTTTAGGTTAATTTGCTAATTTTAAAGTTTAAAATCAACTATTCGCATAGGTAAGCTATAAATTTATATATTCAATTTAATATAAAGATATACATTCAATGATATCAAAATCTAAAAATACAATTTTTGAATTAACTTAAAATAGATGATATAAAATACTAAATATCACAAAAAACAAAAAGGAATCCCAAATTTCCAATGTTAACCCTCCAACTCTTTCTATTTCAACAAGACCCTTCAAGTCTATTTGCAATCGCTGCTTTACGATGACACATGCGTCATTTCGCATTAGGCAACGAGGGGGGGCATATTCGTCATTTCGAATCCAGGTGAAGGAGCCAACAGAGTTTTTTGCGTGGAAACTGTCGCTGTGAGAGAGAACGAAGAGCCACTGTCAAAAAAAAAAAAAAAAAAAAACACACGGGGAGGAGGAGAGGGCAAAGACACTCTCCGTTGTGTGAGTGAGTGAAAGAGCTAAGACCCACAAATCTCACTCTCATTTTCTCTCTATACGTAGGAAAAAAGAAAGACCTTTTCGCGAAACAAATAATTTTTCAGTAAAGGGGCTTGGGGTTTTAGTCAATTGCTAACCGAAACTCCCTGTAAGTATTCCTCTCTGAACGCTCTTCTTCGTTTTCTGATACTCTCTTGATCATGGGTAAACATTATTTTCAAAAAAAAAAAATCATTTTCCTCTTTTTTTTTTCTTTTGGCGGAGTGTCTTAGGGAAATGGGTTTTAGCAGCTCTTTCGTGAAGCAAAAAAGAGAAAAAAGAAAAAACCCGAAATCACGAATAGGATCAGACTTTTTTAATTTTTGTTGCGCATGTTTTTTTTTTTTTTTTGGTTTGTTTTTGTTTTTTTTTTGGTGCGAGGGTTTTGGTGTCGGAAATGGTTTGATGTAATTAAAGAACACTTGTGTTCTTTCTTTTGACATTGTTGGAAGCGTTCTTAAACAATGGGAAATATTTCATGAACTATATAGGTTTGTGTATGTTGATTCTTTCTTGCTTTCCTAGCTAAAACGTTACTAGTATCATATTACCAATTGAGAAACAGAATCTGGTAGGAGAGGAAAATATTTTGAATTCACTAGTATCATTCGCTTGGATTAAGGATATAGGATTTTGGGAATTATTGTTTATAGGCTGCTTTAAATAACTCTATGTTTGTTGGTTTTATTTTTATTATTGTTGAAAAAGAAGCAATTGCTTCTAATGGGTCAAAAAAAGTTTTAAAAGGTTTGTTCCTATTTTCTTGTTGTTTTGCTGGTTTTCTTCAAAGCCAATTTGGGTAATTAATTATGATTTATGTTACGAATAGTGAAGTGAAACAGTGCTAATTTGGGTTTTATTATCTTTGATTTTGTCTTACAGATTTTGGTTTCGATGGGGGCGTCATCAGATGCTAAGGAAGATATAGCTATGAGTAGCAAGGGAGAAAAATTTTCGAGTTCAGTTGATATGGACATAGATGATGATGAAGAGTTTAATGAATCTACAAGCATCAAAGAACTTGGGGAAGAATTTCTCCAGAAGTTCTGCAAGGAGGCATCAATGTCTTTCTTCAATGAGTATGGTCTCATCAGTCACCAAATCAACTCATACAATGACTTCATCAGAAATGGAGTTCAAAGGATATTTGATTCTTTCGGGGATCTAATTGTTGAGCCGGGTTATGACCCATCGAAGAAGGGAGACAATGAATGGAGATATGCATTAGTAAGGTTTGGGAAGGTCACACTTGATCGGCCAACCTTTTGGGGTGGTACTGACAAGGATAAAGAATACAATTTGTTACCTAGACACGCTAGGCTTCAAAATATGACGTACTCATCGAGGATGAAAGTGAATCTCCATATTGAGGTTAATGAAGTCAAAATACTATATATGTGTGTCCGTGTGAGAATATTTGTTAAATTTTATTTTTTGTTTGCTTTGTTTGGCTGCTGATGTCAACCTTCCTCTATATGTTTTGATGTGATCTAATTTTGACACGAATTCTATGTTTTGTGTTCAATGCTGTATTAAACTAGCATAAGGGTCCAAATTGCTTCTCGGTAAATTGTTTAAGGTGCTTTTAAGCTTATTAATGTCTTGCAATAACGGGGGGCTTTTGATAGATGGAGATGATTGTGCTTGAAAGCTATAGTGCGTGAAGAAAGATCAGCTCAATTAAAAATTGTATATGCATGTGTTTATGTGGCTTTATGGTTGCTGTAGATATTTCTCAAGATGGATATTTGTCGTGCGGATCATGGAAATAAACTGAATATCTACCCTTTTCTATTGTTTGTTTGTTTTAACCAGTTAAATGGGCATTGCTTTGAAACTATTTTTCAATTTTGAAGGTTTTCTTAGTATCTGTGGTTGATAAAGGTGGATTTTTCCAGGTATATACTCAAAAACTCGTTCGAAGTGACAAATTCAAAACTGGAAAAGAGCAATACCTTGACAAGGAGGTTATAAGTGCTGAGGACAAGGATGTAATGATTGGCCGGATTCCTGTGATGGTAAAGTCTGACCTTTGTTGGATGAAGGACGCTGAGAAAGGAGACTGTTATTTTGATAATGGAGGATATTTTATTATCAAGGGCACAGAGAAGGTGAATTTCAAGATTACTGCTATTCTGTCCTCCATCAGTGAACTTTTTAGAGGATTGTTTGGGTCGCTGTTTTTCTCTGTACTAAGTTTCTAGTTTCTCATTTGTTTGCTGCCTCCACTTTGGCTGTAGCATTACTCTACACTCGCTTACACACATGTTTGCTGACTATAATTACATTTTTCTCATGTATTTTGCAGACATTTATTGCCCAGGAGCAAATCTGTAGGAGAAGACTCTGGATTTCAAATAATCAGAATCTTACAGTTGCATATCAGTCAGAAGTAAAGAGAAATAGATTGATACTTAGATTAGGGCAAACTCAGCTTGAAGATGCTAAAGTAGAAAAGGATGTCCTTACTGTTTACTTTTTGTCAACTGAGATCCCTGTGTGGATTTTGTTCTTTGCCCTTGGCGTCTCATCTGACAAGGAAGTTGTGGATCTCATTGATTTTACCACTGATGATGCCAGCATTTTAAATATACTTTTTCCGTCAATCCAAATTTCGGACGAAGTATGTGCTGGCTTTCGTCGACAGAAGAAAGCTCTTGGTTACGTGGATAAGCAGATAAAGAAAACTCAGTTTCCACCTAGAGAAAGCGTTGAAGAGTGCCTTGACATGCATCTGTTTCCGAATCTGAGAGGCATGCTACAAAAGGCCCGCTTTTTAGGTTATATGGTGAAGTGCCTTTTGCAGGCCTTCACTGGTCGTAGAAAATGTAATAACAAGGATGATTTTAGAAACAAGAGAATGGACTTGGCTGGTGAGTTGCTAGAGCGAGAGCTGAGGGCTCAAGTTTCACATGCAAGGAAACGCATGGCTAAGGCTTTGCAGAGGGACCTTTATGGAGATAAAGGGTTGAAGCAAATTGAATTTTATCTGGATGCTTCTATAGTTACCAATGGTCTTTCTAGAGCGTTTTCAACTGGAGCATGGTGTCATCCTTTCAAGAAGACTGAGCGGATTTCAGGGGTAGTTGCAAATGTTGGGCGAACAAATCCATTGCAGACAGTGGTGGATATGAGGAAAACACGCCAGCAAGTTTCGTACACAGGGAAAGTTGGGGATGCTAGATACCCGTGAGTAGCTTTGAACAAGATCAACTGTTGGCTTTTCATGTTTGTTACTTTATTATTGGTAAAGTGGTTAGAAGCAGAGCTATTAACAACTATTTACTCATCTCCTTGGTTTGATTTTCCGAATTTCTTCCAAAGGGGATTAAGGGAAGTAAAGAATAGAAGGAGATCGACTGAGGGTTTAAAAATCCAACAAAGAAGAACTAAAATATCTAATTTCTGGTTGTTGGTTTGTTAGATTTTATTTTTTTAAATGTTGTGGGTGGAGTGAGATTATGTTGTGCATTACCTTTGGGTCACTTTGCTCTCGAGTGCCTCTTCCTTGGCAAATTTATTGAAATTTAAGCTGGAAACCAAAAGCAAGTGCAAATTCTATAGGCAAGGACATATGTCCGCTCCGTCTTGCCATCTCAAGTTGACGGCTTGTTTGAATTGGGGCTTGAATAATGTAGTAGAGGAAGTGGGAAAGAGAGAGTGGAAAGAAACATATAAACGTTACATGATTTAATGGACAGAAGTACGTCCTAGTAGGATTGGTTGTTTGATTGGTTTTCTTCTAATTAATCTTCTTTGTGAGCTTATGTAATTTCATGTTTGTATTTTAGTTTAATGTTGCATGTTTATTGCATCATGCTATTAGAATTAGTACAGTACTGCTTCCAAAATTGCTTGTGTGATCCTAGAAAGATTGAATATTGACTAATTCTTTGGATGCAGACATCCTTCCCATTGGGGAAAGGTTTGCTTTCTCTCAACCCCTGATGGCGAAAATTGTGGGCTTGTAAAAAATTTGGCTGCGACTGGATTAGTAAGTATAAATGTTGTGGAACCCCTCAATTCCATATTGTGTGATAGTGGCATGGAGAATCTAGCGAATGATACTTCTACGTCACTGCACGAGAAGCATAAAGTTTTTCTCAATGGGGATTGGATTGGAGTTTGTGCGGACTCCCTTGCCTTCGTTGCAGAATTAAAGAGAAAGCGTCGCAGTAAGGAGTTACCACATCAGGTTCTATCTATTTTCTGCTTTAAATTTTGGCGTTGGAACCATTTGTTATTTTTCATGTTCTGGCGTTGGGGGACACTTAGAAGAATTATATATTCTGTCTTACTTACCTTTGTGCGATGTGTAATATCCTTGCATCTATGAATATATTTTACTATATTCCTGTGGATTTGATATACTTCCATATATTATTTCATAAAAGGCAAGAAAATATTTATTTGTTTAAACATCTAGACGATGAATGTTTGTAGTTTGTCTTGCTTGCTTGTTGACATATTTTCACTTCTCTGCTATTCGGGTGTAATTCCGTTTTTACTTATGAGAAGAGGAAAATCATAATTCTTTACAGAATTCTACTTTGTTGCTTTTAAAGCCAGGCAGTCGTGTTTTTGTCTTGTAGGTTGAAATAAAAAGAGATGAACATCATGGAGAAGTACGTATATTTTCTGATTCTGGAAGAATTTTACGCCCCCTTCTAGTAGTTGAGAATTTGAATAGGATTAAACCATCTAAGGCGGGGAAGTATACTTTCCAATCTCTTCTGGACAAGGGAATTATTGAGCTTATTGGAGCTGAAGAAGAGGAAGACTGTCGAACTGCATGGGGTATAAAATATCTTTTCATGGAAAATGAGGGAAAGCCTGTAAACTATACTCACTGTGAACTAGACATGTCTTTTCTGTTGAGTGTAAGCTGTGGAATCATACCATTTGCAAATCATGATCATGCTAGAAGGGTCCTCTACCAAGCTCAGAAGCACTCTCAACAGGCTATTGGTTTTCCTACCACAAATCCCGATATCAGGGTAGATACTCTTTCTCACCAACTACACTACCCGCAGAGACCACTCTTTCAAACGATGACGTCTGATTGTCTAGGAAGGAGAGGTTATGCACCAAGTCAAAATGGATTCATTCCAATGTTTGAATGCTTTAATGGTCAGAATGCCATCGTTGCTGTCAATGTCCATCTGGGGTACAATCAAGAAGATTCCATAGTGATGAACCGTGCTTCTTTGGAACGTGGTATGTTCCGATCTGAGCACATTAGAAGTTATAAGGCTGACATTGACAACAAAGAATCAACTGACAAAAGGCGGAAGCCTGATGAATGCTTCAAGTTTGGAAAGATGCCAAGTAAGATTGGACGTGTTGATAGCCTCGATGATGATGGTTTTCCTTTTATCGGTGCAAACCTGCAGAGTGGTGATATAGTAATAGGGAGGTGCGCTGAATCTGGGGCTGATCATAGCATTAAACTGAAGCACACTGAGAAGGGGATGGTTCAAAAGGTTGTGCTTTCCTCTAATGACGATGGTAAAAACTTTGCTGTGGTATCTCTGAGACAGGTAATTCAACTTCTACAATGAATGTCTCTTTTTGTATTAGGGTATATATAGATAGTTAATATGCATTCCTATGGCAGCTAACACCCCCCCTTTAATCTTTGCAAGATGCAATTGAACATATAGTTTGATAATGCAACAGGCCTTCTCATTGCCCTGCTATATTCACTGAAAGACAAATTTCGTTTTCGTGAATTACATTTCTGAGTTCTTGGTGCAGGTTCGGCAGCCAATTCTTGGTGACAAGTTCTCAAGCATGCATGGACAAAAGGGTGTGCTGGGATACTTGGAATCCCAAGAGAACTTCCCCTTTACCATACAAGGAATAGTTCCGGACATTGTCATCAATCCTCATGCTTTTCCGTCACGACAAACTCCTGGTCAACTTCTTGAGGCTGCGTTAGGAAAGGGGATTGCTTTAGCAAAGGGCACTCCATTGAGACACGCCACCCCTTTCTCCACTCCCTCTGTTGATGCCATCACAGAGCAGCTTCACAAGTACGGTTCTTTTAAGCTAATAAATGCATGCTAAAGATTTTTCCTTAAATGGTTTAAATCAGACTTGATCCAAATTTGTGTAACATACCACAGGGCTGGATTCTCACGATGGGGGAATGAGAGAGTGTACAATGGCCGGACCGGGGAAATGGTCCGCTCTCTTGTATTCATGGGGCCAACTTTCTACCAACGGCTGGTTCACATGTCTGAAGACAAAGTGAAGTTCCGAAACACAGGTCCGGTCCACCCTCTAACCCGTCAGCCCGTAGCAGACCGCAAGCGCTTTGGTGGAGTCAAATTTGGTGAGATGGAGCGAGACTGTTTATTAGCTCACGGTGCATCAGCCAACCTGCACGAGCGCCTCTTTACTCTCAGTGACTCCTCTCAAATGCATATTTGCCACAAGTGCCACAATGTTGCCAACATTATCCAACGATCATTGACTGGTGGCCGGAAGGTAAGGGGTCCCTTTTGCCGGATCTGTGAGTCGGCTGACGACATCGTCAGGGTTAACGTGCCGTATGGGGCCAAGTTGTTGTGTCAGGAACTTTTCACCATGGGCATCAACTTGAAGTTTGAAACCCGTATTTGCTGAGACAACAGTGGGTTTCTTTACCAAATGTTTTGTATGTCAAATACTCTTTAATCAGAGATTCAAGAACTTATTTTGTTTATGCCATATAGTTTGGTATTGACACAGGTCTCTAAGCTTATAGTCAATTGCAGAAGCATGTCACAGCCTGGCATAATGATGTTCCTTTAGATGCTCTTTGAAATGACTTTTAGAGGGCTTCAAGCTTTACAATCCTAGAAACAGGTTTTACATGGGGTAATTATTTGTTGGAAATTTGTATCCTCCCATGATCCCATCATATTATATACGACGAAAACAAGGAAAACGAGAAAAAGATTACAGATTTGATAAGTAGTTTTGTTTAAAACAAGACAAAAATGGAAAGAGTCTGTAACCACCTAAAAAGTTCTAGAAAACCATTTAGTTGAAAAAGGACACCAGCTCAAAACAACGAAAACAATAAAAACATGTTCATGAAACGAAGTACGATGAAAAGAAAATCAGAAAACTGCGTGCATCAAGAAGACGACAAGTAAAGACATAAATATATAAAACGGGAACACTGAAACGATAAAGAACAACAATCTCCAGAGCACAATAATTGGAACGATTATGATACTTAAAAAAACGACAGCACAATACGGCAAAGAATAGTAACAGGGAGAACGATAATTACAACCCAAACGACGTCCTTAGAAATCGATAGCAATGCACAAACGACGATAATTGACATACATAGAAACGACTTACGAGCAAAACGACAAAAAATATTCAAATGACGATGACCTAAAGCATGAAGACTTCAGGAAATGACATTTACACAAAAACGACAGACATTCAGAGAACGACAGCATCATAAAAACAACAGTAATGGACAAATTGAGCGCATAAGTTGGGAGAAAAATTATTCAAACAATATACTTTTATATTTGTTCTCGTTAAATTTATACTTTCAAATTAAATTTAATACATAAATTTATATATTTTTTTAATAAATATTTAATTTTGACCTAAAAAATTACCTAAAATACCTCCAAATTAAAAAAATAATATAACTTTAAAAGCTTAACAAAACTATAATAAATTTTTTGCCTTAAAAAATACATCAAATACCTTCAAAAATAGATGTTTTGTATGTTTTTATTTTTGTTTTCTTCTTATTTTTTGAAAGTTTTAGTTTTTTTGCTCTTTCACTTTAGGATAATTTGGTCATTTTAAAAGTTAAAATGAACTATTGATCAAGGTAAGGTAAAAATTTATGTATTAAATCTAATATGAATATATACATTTGATGAGATTAAAAGCCTAAAGTATAGTTTTTTAAATTAACCTAAAACAGAGGGTATAGACAGACAAATATCCCAAAAATCAATACCTGTATATAAAATATAATTTTAAAAATGATAATATCTGGCAAAATTTTGTTTCACCAAGACTAAGAGTATTAATTGAAAAATCCATAAAACAACATGGAATAGAAACATAGTTTCTATTATTCTAGCTGTCGACGCTCAGTCGTTTGCAAATGTGTAAAAAGAGTACTTTGCAAGAATAGACTTGGCATGACTCTTCCTAAGAATAAGGAATTTCTCTACCCAATCCATCCACTTAATCGCCAATTGAGAAGCAATTAGAGCCGGTAATTTCAGACACTACACGATGACATGATACGAAAACGACACGATATAAACGAGTTTGAACCGCACAAATATTAATTGAGCCATAAATGAGTTGGTACGAATAACACGAAAATAAACGTGTTGGATTCGTGCTAGCACGTTTAACACGCTTCAACACGTTTAATTAAACGTGCAATAAACGTGTCAACACGACATGCACGTTTAAGCTATAAAAATTTTTTTTGCAAGGATTCAAACCTTGCACCTAAGGGGCGTTTTATTACTCTCACCACCACCACACTAAATTAGGATTTGACAACAAAAGATAGGTTTTTATTTATTTATTATGGTTTGTAGAGATATTTGTGGAAGATTTGTAGGATATTTAGAAAATTTAAATGAAATTTTCTAAATATTATATAATAAAAAAATTGAAACGAAATTTAAAAAAAATTATATAATAAAAATTATAAAATTTATATAGTAAAAAGAATAAATAGCAAGTTTTGTTTTTAATTGTGTTATTAAAGGTGTTATAATCGTGTCAATCTGTCATAGTACGATTAATAATCGTTTTAATCGTATCGTGTCGTGTTACGCGTGTTATAAGTGTCTCGTGTTCGTGTTTACATTTCAGGCACATTTATTAATCGTGCCATGTTCGTGTTCAGCGTAATCGTGCCGTGTTTACACAAACACGGCACATAACACGACTTTGCCAGCCCTAGAAGCAATGCTACAAGGTAGAGTGGTTTTTTTTTTTTTTTTGTTCTGATCAGTTTCACATGTATGGCTCTCGCAATGCTGTGGGCAGTTCCAGTTTAGATTCGACTTCGGGACGTGAGGAGAAATGGCAGTCCACCATGTCTTTAGACACGTCTCCTAAACTTGGAGGATCCCACTAAATATTTGGAAGTCAAGTCATTTCATAAGATTGATCTTGATATGTGGAAAAGGATATTAAGAGAACCAACTGCATGACAAGAAACAGTTGGTTCCATACCTTTGGAGCAAAGTCTTTGTCTACCAATCTTGCACGAACGCCCTGTTGTTAACACATGAGCGTGAAGCCCCCAAAAAAAGTGTAGGCTGGAAGATTTCTCAACGCGCAAATTTTGAAACAAAAGCTAATACCTCGCAGAAATCATTGGAGACCTCTTTGGAAATTGCGGTAAGGGATGCTCGGCACTCATGGGCCAAACATTGATCAAGACTTTGAAATCTACCTTCACGTATCTAAATGCAAAAGGAAAAGCCGAAGGTGCGAAGAACATGAGTGCCAAAATGAAAAATGATAATCTTTAATTGGCCAGGGAGAGAGGTAACTGATAGATTGCAAAGTAACTTTCAAGGACAGAGGAGAAGCTTCATTTAGTTTATTGAGGGTTATTTTGCACCACCCATCATAGAACTCCGATGCTTCCTTCTCCTGAGCAATTCATTTGGTTTTTTAGTTTTTAAAACCGGTTCAAGACAAAAAACAATGAGTTCCTAGTAGACTAAGAGATGATATCTTTAAAGAGTATTATGGTAATGAACTCCGATTTATTAGAAAATCGAATCATCCATTATAATTTATTGCATAACCAGATGTTATTCACGCCTTGAAAATGTTTATATTTTCTTTAATGCTCTTATGTGAATAACCCAACAACAGACATATACACAGTATGGTGCTTACCAAAGCATCAAAAATTTCCTCCACTGTGTCATGGTTAAAACATCTATCAATCGTGTCAATCCTAAGACAGCATAATGAGAAAGAAAAGCAACTCAGATACGCATTACAATATGGAATGATATATGAAGTCAGCACTGTCAACTTGGAGCGAAGACCAATAAAAATTTAACCTTCATGGATCGTATAAATCAGAATAAAATCTTCATTATCATTCCCTAAGCTCAGATTTTACATCACTATCACAGATGAGCTCAGAACTCAACTGTACAGAAAGTCATTGACTACACATAAAAGCAACATGCAAAAAAAAGAGTAAAATGGACATGAAACGGGCAAGAAATGCTAGAGTACAGACTAAGAAACAGCGACAGAAATTACCTAGAGAGAACACTCTTCTTTTCTGGATAAACAATGTCACCATATTGTGCAAGAGATGTTTCCATCACAGAGGGATCATCCGTGTGCAAAGTACTCAAGCGTTCTTCAATCCAAGCTAGTCTCTGAAACAGTGAGTTGTCACCATAACTTCATCTTAGAAACAAAGCAATAGAAAAGCAAGATGAAGCTGTGAAAAAAAAATAATAAACAAATCTTTAAATGTGAAGGCCAAGGTGCAAAATAACAAAGTTCACTAAGTGCGTACTGTGTAGCAAGGCGACAGGCAATCATTTCTACTCCATTGAGCTTGTCTCCTGTAAGGGCCAAGTATTCCCCTGCAAGAAAGAATACATAATGTCTTCACTACACAGAGTTTCTTCTTGATACAATCAGTAGTGCAATGTATAAATTTATTATGTCTCCAAAACCCAAAAGTAGCTACTGTATAAGATAAAACACCAAAATTATACATCAAGGAGACATGTGTTAGGGGAAAAGAGACCCTAAAAGCAAACAGCATAAATGTTATGTCACCTAAGTATCCAGGTAGACGAGAAAGATAAAAGGAAGCCCAGCATCAGGATGGAAGCCCATTTGAGCCTTGGGAGGGGCAAAAGCCTGCACATTTGCACAAATATATCAAATTAACACGAGTAACATTACTTAACGCAAAAAGGGAAGCAAGAAAGTCCATGCTCCGAGCAATATGTGCCAGTAAGAAAAAAAAAAAAATCCATTAGATGTTTTCTCGTTTGTGCGAAACTGTCTCACCAAGAGCTTCAAAATAGCCTAGCTTAATCTTATCATTCCAAATTAATAACACTCTAAGACAGTCCAAAAATACTAAAAGCCAACTTGTGTCAAACTATCTCAACACCCTTCATCCAAAAAAAAAAAAGGGTATCTCAACACCCACAATAGAGGTTGAGCTTTTTCATTCACATAATTCATTATACGGTTAAATATATTTGTTCCTTCGAGTATAAGAAAGACATGAACAACTCAAAATCCAGTACAACTAATTTAAGGGATAGAAAAATTAACGTACAGTTTTATCAGTCACCAAATTAAACATTCCTGGGAGTGTAATTCCAGCCCCAGCTCCCATAGTGATGCCATCCATGATAGCAACCTGTAGAGATTTTGATAAAGTGACCATTGAAGAAAAGTTAAAATTTCTGGCTAGTAAATAGATTCCTGCTCTACAACGTAATATGTCTATACATCTGCATAGCATTATTGATAACTATTGCAAATTCCTCAATATTTTTAATCTAAATTCAAATCTATTCTAATAACATCTATTAGACAAAACAATATGCATCTGTTAGTCAGTGAATTAATAACTATAGCAAAGACAATAATCTCACGATATAAACTATGTCACCAAAACGTTTACTCACAAACAAACGGTAACGTCTTGAAAAGTATCAAACACTCACATGTGGCTTTAAATATGTTCCCTGAAGATAGACAAATTCATACAACGTCTCGAAAAACCTCTTACACTCCTCAACGTTCCCTGCAAATCATTATCATTTTAAAAGAACGTCAAATACAGCATTGAAACGCTGAATCTAGTTATTAAAAGTAAAGATAGAAAAGGAGATTGAAAAAAAAAAAAAAAAAAAACACACACACACACAATTGAAGCAAAACCGACCTTCATTAAGTAGATGATACAGTGAAACAGCATCTCCACCAGAACAAAAAGCCCTGCCACTACCCTTTTAAGAGAATCAATACAACAGCAGCTCAGGCACCAAAGCCAACCAAATATTCACATTATAATCAAGTATTCCAAATCAAGCAGGCAAATTTTGTTCTTTTTCAGCTTATTTAAGAAGTATTACGTTCATTTGAGCATAATTACCTTCATTTAGACAAAACCAATATCTGAGTTTTCTTCCCAAGATTCATACAGTCTCTTCAGCCAAGCTGCCTATTAACACCAAAAGCAGCATCAATTTAATGCATCAAACAATTAAAAAAATGATTTGGATAATTATATAAGAAATAAAGAACCATTTCTATGTTGATAGAATTCAGAGAAGATGCCCTATTGAGTATGGCTGCTCTTAATTTAGCTCTGCCTTCAACCAAAACCTGAATTACATTTCCACAAGCAAACAATATAAGTAATGGGAAAAATAACAACTGAAAACAGAAATGAAGAGAAAGAAAGACCAAGTTTTCAACCTCTGCATCTCTCTTCTGCCCTTGACTCTCAGTGCCACTGAGCTACAAAAATGACAGCTCTCGAACCAAAAACCTTGAAAAACCCAGAAACCTGAAAATGGTGGTTCGTCTCGTTTGCGTTCGTTTCTTACCTTCTGTCTAAGTGTCTCGCACTGATTTGGAGACATAAAATGGCCCGGTGTTGTGGGCCTCAGCGGGCCCTGGAAAAATGGAATCGGGCCTCATAAGCCATCTCATGACTGGGCTAATTTGATGAACTCCCAACCCAAAAGAAGCACCGGGCTCGTTGCACCAAAATTAAGCTTCCATTGAATTATACCACTAAAAAAATAATTATAAAAATAATAACATTACATTATCATGTTGTAATTTAAAGTATCAAATATATCCTCAAAAGCACAAATTAAATTCTATACAAATAAGTAGTTTTTTATTGCCACAAAATATATTAGTCTTTTCAATATAATTTATGGTATTTAATTAAATATTTTTTTTTGGAGGTGACACAAGTAAATCCACAGAAAAAAAACTGTTGCATAAAATATAAATATCACGAGAAGAAAAAGCCGTCGTTTTTTTTATTCGTAAGGCCTCTCGAAAACGTCGTTGAGTCATCGTCGTTCTGGTCTCCGTTCCAAGCAACATTTTTTTTTTTAACTTTTTTTAATAAATGCAAAGTCCGTTATCTAATTTCACCCAAGGAACCGAAAAGGGAAGACATATGCCCAGTATCGGTCATTGTTCCACAATTTGAGTGCTTCAACATTGTCCCGACTAACTTTTATCCAGCAGAGTGTAAAAAATTACAAGATAGTAAAATTTCAAAGGGTAAATACAAAATTAATTTTATCCTGCAAATAATAATTCTTCCATTAATTTCCAATACTAGCCGCTGCTTAATGAACAAAAATATTCTAAAAATAAGACAAAACTAGTACCTTTTGTTGAATGCTGGAGGGCAAAATCAAGTTCTCTAAACCCAAAAAAAAAAAAAAAATTCTAGATTGTACATTAAATGAGCATATTATTCAGCTAAATTATTTACATTTTATTGCTTGGAAATTCAAGAAATATATCAGCTTGAACAAAAAAGACCTTCCTCAAACTTGTCAACAGGCACAGCATATGGAGAATTCCAGTCAGCCTCAAAAACTTCCTGAAGTTGAGAAACAATGGCAGGGTTGTAACTACCGAAGCCCACACCTGCCGTTGTGTAGAAGTAATCCCAGACAAGATTGCTTGTCCCAATATGGGCTCGGACATCGCTAACCGCATACTTTCCATGGTTGACCCTTGTATAAGCAGGATAAGAATTTCCAGTCTTCTTTTTGTCGCTAATGGCAGGTCCTGTCAAGTTGAAACCTGGGACAATGTAGTATCTAATCTCCACTTTTCCTTTGCACTTGTTGTACTTGGAAGAAGAGCAGAGAACGTTGGAATAGAGGAGAGATTTTAGGTACTGATCTGTGTTGTCTATGGAATGTGCCCAGTATGCTACCAATATCTTCACTTTTGCATGCTTCCCGAAGACAACCTGTTATTTATAGAACCGAATAATAAGATCTTCAAGGCACAGGATCCCCCAACAGTTTGATACCAATTCACGTGACAACACGAAAATAAAAATGACAATTCACGTCCCACATCAATAGGAATTAAAGTTGAGAGCCCTGGCATTATTCTTTTCATAATGGTCTATGAAATAGTTGATGAGAATGGAAATTCGACCTTTGATATTGCAGAGGAAACGAATGACCAGTAAACTGTATGCTTCAGAAATTCGGACTGACCAAGCCAGTCCATGGTACTTATCCTCAAAGTCCCTTTGCTCCCAACAGATCCAATAGTATCCAACCATCCTTGTTCATCAGTCTGGTACCTGCCAAATGACAGCTGCTAACCACAAATGGCGTCAAGATATGTTCAGATAGAGTAAAACTAAGAAAAAGTTGAATTTTTACATGTCACTTTTTAGTACTTCAGTTGTACACAATTATTCTTGTACATAAGCATAGTGATCAACGGTATAGTGTACATGTCAACAAAATAGCTTCTCAAAATGACCAATCAAAAGTTTACATCTTTGCTCTGTAGTATTTACCTCTGGAGGAGCAAAAGACAGATAGCTTGGCTGAGACTTGGAAGTTGAATGGTTGCGTCCTGGAGTCTGAATTGGTAATTTGAACATGACAGGGTCATGTAATATAGG
Source organism: Artocarpus heterophyllus (assembly GCA_025403435.1). NCBI lineage: Eukaryota > Viridiplantae > Streptophyta > Magnoliopsida > Rosales > Moraceae > Artocarpus > Artocarpus heterophyllus. Next base: position 6,692,021 of record CM046333.1, read on the forward strand.
ATATCCTACTACATGGGGAATTGCCACAACTGGAGGAAAAGGTGTCCTGCAGTGGAATTTCACTAAACAATTATCTAATACTGATGAACCACAAATCTATTCCAGTTTTAGTAATAGATATTTCCCTCGGCTTCTTCGAAAACTCAAAACTAGACAACGAGGTTTTCAACTGCACTATCCAAACATGAAAAATTTTAAGAGGCTCCTTTGCCATCTTAATCATAAAAAACTGATCTAGTAAGTACCTAGCATAAACTTCTAAATCGGAATTGGTTTTCAAACAGATTTTTAAACGCACCTGCACCTCAAGTCAGTCTCAATGAAATGTGACCAACAAGGAACTTGTCTATCAATCTGCCACTGCTGATCCGATATTGTTCGGGTGAGAACTGAAACGTTGAGAGACGCAAGCATCCATAAGTTGTCAAAATACGCTTCAACCTTTTTCACTATTTTTGGACAGCCAACAAGATAAATTCCGAGTTCTTTCACCTGTAACCATCTTCCAATAATTAAATAGATATCCACAAGCTTTAACCAATATCCTACATGTCGCAATAAAATATGCAAACAATACAAAGCAAACAGGATATACAGTAAAAGGAAGTTTCCTAGGGATTGAGTATCGAATATGCTTTCTGGTCTTGCTTGAACTCCAAATGGCCAAACTTAAAACAACGAACAAGAAAATAATTTATTCACGCAAGGACACGCTTTCCCAATGTCCCTAACATCAAAATAAACTGGAGAATCTATCAGATGCGGTACACATTTAACATTATTGCCGTCCAAAGATACACGTGATCTGAATTCTGAATTCATCTACCAATCCTTGGATAATCAAACAATCCAGCTCCAATCTCCGAAGCCATAGACAGGTTTTTTTTTTTTTTTTTTTTTGCCCTTTTTTCAGAACAAAAATGTTCAACCGAAATAAGGTCTTGGCTCTCATCTTCCGTAAAGAAACAAGAATTAAAGATTGCCTCAATGTATGTACCTGAGTTAGAGCTTTCCAGTCATTGTTTGCGGAACCAATATATACATCTCGACGATCCGAAATCCATACTTTCGCGTGCACTATGCCTGATCCCCACCATTTATCAAGCAACAAAGTCACATTCTTTACATTTGGCCTTCCTGAAGCGAGGTCGGACGGTTCCTTCGTAAAATCAGGATATACTCCCGAGTGTGATAGTAATCTACAACAAACTCACCAATTGAATAAAAAAAAAACCAAATATTTACTTCAAAATTTCTATTTGAATTGGCACTTTAAACGGTTCGTTTAAATTTCAATTAGTTAAACTTATTCGCAATCCAATTCGAAACAATACCGAATGGTAACATTGCGATCGGCAGCTTTTTCTAGGGCTTTATAAACACAAGCGCCATGGTCAGCACCAAATCTCTGCATATCCTTCTTGGAGTAACCATAATCGCCGGAGCGAGAATCTTTCGGCGACGCCACAAATTGCCAGTACTGTGCGATTATGTCCAGACGATGAGAAGAATTCCCGGCCAACCATCGGAACACTTCGGCTGCGCACAATCAAAACAACCAGGAAATGGAAATCTTCAGCTTGTGTTTCCTTTATCCTTTTTTATTTTTTTTTCTCGGAAGCCAAACAGGGGAAGAAGGGAAGTGGGATTACCGGTGGAGAGGACGCCAGGGACGGGACGGAGGTGGGGCATGTCGGTGGGGATTGACTGGACGAGCCAAGCTTTGCATTGCGGTGAAGATTCGAAGACAGTTGGCTGAGAGTGATTGGTCAAGAGACAGATGACGATAAAAGCGATGATGACTCTACCGTGACAAGATCTCATCTTTGCTTTTTTCTTTTGAATTCCTCTTCGCTTCTTAGTTCGTGTGCATCAGCCAGTCAATGACGAAGAGATTTTTCTACTACGAGATATTTGGCCCAAAAAATAAAGAGAAAAGGACAGAGAGCAAGAAATTTATTAGGATGGAAGAATTTGAATAAAGAGCCCCCCAAAAAAATTCTAATTAAGGAAATGGACTTTTTTTTTCAAAAAAAAATGTTTTTTCAAAAAAAAAAATTTTGACAGAAAAATTACCTTACTTTTTTTTAAAAAGACAAAAATAATTTTAATAAGAAAAAAAACTTTCAACAAAATAATTAAAGAAAATTAAAATAATTTTTATATTCAAAAATTCCTTTTTTGCAAAAACATTGTAAAAAAAAGATCATTTGACTTTTTCTTAAAAGTCATTTTCTAAAATCCCTATTCAAAATCCCTATAATGATCACATAAGATCACGTAAGAGAGTCGCAGGAGGAATCAAGGAGATTCGGGAATATGAGACCGCATATTCTGGGACGTTTAAACGCAAAACGTTTATAATTCCAACCGCAAAAGATTTAAGAAATTGCAGAATGACTATTTTGCCCTAACCTTTTTTTAATCTTTTAAGTTGTTTTTTACTGCACAAATGACAAAAATGCTCATTTCTTCTTTTTTTTTAATTTTTTTTTTCATCTCCATTGTACGAAATAGAGTTGGGGTCACTTAAGTCGATTAGCCCGTCGGAACCGCGAGAGACGGACACTTTGGCTAAAAGCCAAACGTGCTAATCACATTTGCAGTTAGAAACAATCTGCTCGTCTTTTTACAATGAACCGACTGGTAGATATAGAGATATATATATATATATATTTATAATGAAATACAGTAGATAATGAAATACGATTGGACAGACTGATGTTAGAAAAGCCACAACAAAATAAGCGGATTAATTAAATATTTACCATGCAAAGCCATTCCTATATAGCAGCAATATTTGAAGATAGAAACATAATTTCACCATTAGCTACGAAACAAAATCCTCCCAACCTTTTTTTTTTTTTTTTTACACTTGACTGAACATTTTTCCTTGGCGTGAACTCTTCTTATTAGAACCCCAAAATACCCCCCACTTCTCTAGGAGATGGAATGCCTCCTCTGTCTAGAAGATGAACCAGAGGACTTTGTATCCCCTGGAGCTAAAGAAGTTGGACTCTGAGAACTTCCAGAGGTCTCAGAGCTCCTGTTCTCACCGTGTCCCTTGCCAACGGCCCACAGTTTGTCAAATATCCGTCTAGACCGAGAGGGCACTAGTTGCACACCACTCCTGCTGTTTTTGCTGCTCTTCTTGGCCAGTTTTCCACCCTTGTGGAACTCCTCATTTAGCTTCATCCGGCTCATCTGGTTCTTTAGGGAGTTGTATTTCTCCGCCGCCGCTGCCGGCTTCTCACATTTTTCATCCATATTCAGTGTTGCAGAACCAGAGACATCGCGGGGATGGTGATTGTTAACAGGACGCGCAGCAGCCACAGTAGAAGCCCTGACCTGCTCAAAGAAGAGAACTTGCACCACCACACGGAGTGGAAGCCGATCATTTTGCGCGGCGTGCATTGATGCGTCCATTGTCAACTTCTTGACGTCCATGAGCCCACAGATCTTCTTCCTGTCAGCTTTTGTCAAGTTTGGGTGCTCCTAAAAACGGTAAGCAATGAATAAATCATACGATTAATGCCTTTTAAGTAGTCATGGTGAAAGAAGGAAAGACATAAAGAAATGAATACCTTCAAGTAAATGTCAATGGCTTTATATAATCCATCGTGAATAGGCCTTGCTGATTCAGGAATCGACTTTGACAAGTCTATGAAACTGGAGAGGGTAAAATTTAGGTCTCGTGCAATTTCTGCAAGATACCCATCTATCAGTCTACCAACATTCAATAAGGAACCATTCCCTAAGATAAAATCATCACTGCCCTTCTCATTCTTCTCAAGGCCATCAAAACCCCGACCATGCTTTTCGTGCATTGTGAATTGGTTTACAATGGTTTGAACCAACTCGACATCATATGTAGTAATCTGTGGAGACCTTGCTGGGATCAATAAATCATTAACACAAGCTTCATGCAACTTTAAACTGATCCTACTAATCAGATCTTCCCTCAACAAGTCATCCGCTCCGACCAAAATAGCAACTTTCAACAGTTTCAGCAAGAAAGTACATGAACAACCCATAACTTTGTCGGACGGCAATAAGCAAATGATTGTTTCTACAAGGGATTTGTTTCTTCTGGAATGTGCCTCAGAAACTAACGCATCAATGGAATCTGGCAGCCATCTAACTGCATATGTTTTCAGTGCCTCCCCAATCACGGCACCATCCATTCTACCCTTGGACTTCACAGCAATCATGACTCGTTTATAGAGATCAATATCCAGCTCACATATGTCCTCAACCCACCAATCCATTGGGACTGATTCCGTTTTTTCTCTAAACTTCTTACCATCTTCAATAATTCTATCAGGCTCTGCTAATTTCCGGTTAAACGTGTAGGACCAAGTGATGTTAGCAGGGTCCACAGATGTTTTGGAAGCTATGGAATCGATGCATCTTCCCACAATCTTCAGATCCTCAGACCATGGTAGAAGTGATTTCGTGGTTTGGAGAACAATAATGGAATCCTTCCAGCTACGTAGTATGCTTGAGTTGAGAAACACCTCAATTTTGAATATCAGGTTACCTCGATCAATGTCCTCACTCATCTCTAGATACTCAGCTGCGCATCGAGCAGCCACGACATTGTAAGCATTGAGAGTAACAATCATACCATAGCAAAATTTTGCACAAATTTCAAATGCTTTTGGTCCACCAGGGAAATCAACCATATGAATTTCATCAGAATTTTCCTCACAGGCTTTCAATACTAGTTTTTGCAACCGACTGCTCTTGGACAAGAGAGGGAACTGTAATGGCATAATATAAGAGAACAGACGTTAGATCAAAGCAAGTAATTGCCCAAAAAAAAAACACCTGAAAGGACCATTTTATTATAGTTGATTCTTGATTCTACCATTGTTCTTTAACGGAAATACCACTAACAGCGCATGTTATTTTAAACAAAAACCATAATAAACCTTCATAGGTGTTTTCCAATGGTCTCATGTTGAATCAAAAGCTGTTGACCTTCATTTCATGCCATGCGCTAATGTTCAGAGACACGGGTATGATTTCCAATATTCAGGGAGGAAGAAAGAGAAAAGGAACCATCTAACTTAGATTTAAATAGTTGGCCATCAACTTTTAACTCTAAGTTCCATTTCGAAGGTGAACTTGGCTACATGACAAACTTGTATTACTTTCAAAACTAATATGGAAAATCACATCATCCTGAAAACTTCCACGTATGGGTCATACGTGCATCAAAGCAATGCCTACAGCTCATCTTAGCATATATCTGACAAAACGAACCAAAAAGCAGTAATAGAAATTGGATACTCTCGCTTTAGGTATGTAATATAGCAAGACAAACATACCTTATGAAGGTGAAACTTCACTTCCCCAACATTTATGGTGACATCTGCTGCCAAATCAGACGAGACGTATCTGCATAAACATATATGAAACATTCCTAAAGTTAAATAAAGACATAGGGTCAATCAATGAAAGAGAGAACAACAGCACTTGGCTGTATTATAAAGCTTAATTAAACAAACAGACAAATTTCAACGACACACAACTTGAAACGCAAGTATTTAATTAAGATTCCCCAGCTTACTGATCGGCCTTGAGATTCTTAAACCGTTTCCAAACTCATGTGCCCTAAAGCAGAGCTTTCTCATTACAATTTACTTTTACGTTACTAAGCGCAATACACATGATTGGTGGATCCATTGCCATTGTTTTGCAAAGAATGTCCCCACAGTGAATGATTAAACACCGTGTATACACCACATGACTTTACCATGTTTGGACCACCAAGCTCATTAAAAATAAACAAATCTAAGGCTGGACCACATCCTGAGAGACCCTAGACAACCCCCTTTATCCGTCCCCTCGAAAAAATGACTTATTTGTAATAACAATCTCTTTATGAATAACAACAATGGAAAAGACCCATGTGCTTTTCTCCTTTTCCCTTGATTTCTTTTTCCCCCTAATATTTATTATCAAAGGTTCCCTATGTGTGGTGTTCTTAATCTTTTGCATCTCAATCTACTTCAGTACAGATCACATTCCTAATAATTGTTTTGCTTTTAACCTGCTGAAAGCGTTTTACTTATCTAATCCAATTTTTACACCCAAAAGTTCAAAGTGCAAAAGGGATGGCAAAGTAAATAACCTAAACGTTCTTTCCTAACAAAAAAGTATTTGAGCAAATGCCTGAAACTCCAAAGACATGAAAGACTGAAACAGATCAAAATATAAAGAAACAACGAAAAAGGAAAGAACTAACTTGGAAAGCCTAAAAAAAAAAAATAGTTGCTTTACCGAATAGATTTTCCGTCGGCTTGGAAAGTGTCAGGCTTGGACCCCAACTTCATGAACTTCATTTTTTAAACACCTCGAAGAAGAAGAACACGAGAAATTACGAAAGAAAAAACCTTCAGAAACGTACTACAGAGAGCGAACGTCTTGTTTCCCTTCTTCTCCTCTGAAACCGCAGCGAGCACCGGCGTTTTCAGGCCCAAAAACGGCGGGTTTTAGAGGCTTCGTCTCTTTCTCTGTCCCCTTAAACCGAAACCGGACAAAGAGAAACCAAAAACCGAGACCATAAATGGCGGTTCCCTACTTCGATGAGCCTCTCCAAATCCCTCTCTCTGTTTCTCTCTCACAAAACACGCAACCACCGGACCATCACAATAGCAAACATTGAATATTGGACTCCAGACAATCCCTGCCTGCCTTGCCTTATATCCCCGTCTCGATTGTCACGTTCTTTGCATCAATTTCAAGCCTTTATGATAACATTGATGACGCTCTTTCTAGACTGCCCAAATCATCATCACTCCCCAACCCCTCACCCGCGAAAATTATTATAAAAAAAACACAAAAATGAGAATTTTCACACTTTTAGAGAGAGAAATAAACCCAAAAAAAAGAGAAAGAAATGGAGAGACTGTTTGGGGACAAAGAAAGTTGGCGTCAGAGAAGGAGGGAGGAAGAGTAAATGCAAATTCAGAATTGGAGCGAGAGGAGGATGAGAATGAGGAGAGGGAGAGAGTGCGAATGTTCTATTTCTCTCTCTCGTTTTCTCTCTCTAAAAAGCTCGTCATAAATTCTCGCCGCCTTTGCTTTAAATCACCCTGATCCGCTGAAGATCTTCTTTTTTTCTTTTTTTCAAAAATAAATTTTCCTTTCTTTCTTGTTTTTTCTCTTAGAGCGCAAATCTCAATGAGACTCTCTCTCTCCTTCCTTGCTCTGTTTTTTCTCTCTCTATTTGATGATATATCTGATCGGTGTGGCGCTGACGCAGCTGTCCCCTTCTCGTCTGAGAAAATTTTCAGCAAAAAGAAAGAAAGAGAGAGAAAGTCAGGGAAAGTAGGAGAGAGAAAGTGATTGTGTGTGTTTGGGTTTATGTGTGGATGGATGGACTCTGCTCGTATGTAGACGGAGTAGGGGACTGTGATCCAGGGTGGTGCAGGCGACTTTTATGGAGGGATTTGTGCCGTTAAAGCTCGGCACCATTTTATTGACCATTTTGCCCTTCATTCTTTCCTCTTTTATCCGTTCTGCCCTTCCCCCGTCTTCCAAATTCCATGTGCTTTTGTTTTTTTACCGCGTTTGACGCGTAGCATTTGTCTTTTGACCTTTTAACGCAAACAAAAATATAATATTCTGTTTATAATATTGGTAACAATTAATGAATATAAAATTGAAAGGGGAACATAAGAGGAAAATTCTATTTTGCCCAATGGCTTATCACGTTGTAATTTTTTACTCTAATTTAAGTAGCTCTATAAAATTCAGCCACGTGTTCGTTTTCCTTTTTTTGCTTATTATTGTAATGGTAAAAACTCGTAAAAATTAAAGAAATTATTATAGAGAATAAATATGATAAAAAATTATTATTTTTAAGACTAAGTATCATATTATATTTTAAGAAAGTATCGTTATATAAAATAAATATAATAAGAACTATTACAACATAAAATAAGCATCATTATATATTTTGTATTATTTTAGTAGTGTAGGATGATTTTATTTTTGCAAAGATAGGAAGCCAACCCGTTCTGCTTGTTATGCGTTGTGTTTTCTCTCCCCCTTTTCAAACGAGGGAATTCAAAGTTCAAACTCGTATAGCATTCTTTTACGAAGGATAAAGAATTTTTCAAAAAAAGTACTAGAAATTTCTAGTCCAATATTTTAATTCTTTAGTGCTACAAATTGCTACGTTGTATGTTTTAAATCTTTATGCTTGTTTCATGAATGTTTTTACCTTTTTGGACAAAAAAAATGTCGGCTTCATTTGATAAATAAATTGAAACTTTTGTAAAACTCTTAGGGTCTAGAGTATGTTTAGTAAATGGATTCGAATTAGTGATTTAATTTAAGTTAGTGTGATTTGAATTAAGATTTAAGATAGTGATTTGAATTGTTATTCGAATTAACATTTGGATGTGCATTTAAGTTATAATCTCAGTATGAAATAAAATTGAAATTTGTGTTTGAAGAGATAGTGAATATAGTTTTTGATTGATTAATAAATATAATAAAATCTTAATATTAATGATCTTAAAAAATATGCAATATGGATCTTGATTTATCAATCTCTTCATTAAGAACACAGTGAAAAAAGAATAATCTCAATTGGATATCAAATGAAAAAATTATGATTTTTTTTCCTCAAATATATGAGAGAGAATTTTAGTTTTTACTGTAGCAAATATATCCGAGTATTAAAAGTTTAAAGGGGAATGAGAACTCTGAAAACTTGGATTCTTGATACTCAAATAATTCAGATTTTGAGGGAAACAAGCGCGTATCCGAAGGATTCTTAATACTCAAATCTAAATTTGAGTCCATTGAGTTCAAAGAATGCACGAAACAAACATACCCTTATATACTATAGTATTTAAATTTTAACTCGTTTTAATTTACTTTTCAAACTAAGTGATTATATGATTGGATGTTCCAGGACCCTATTTAGAACATGAATTTTCATAAATTTCAACTTTTAAGATTTATTTTTTATAAATGCTACGTGTGTTCTTTTTGTAGTAAACTTAACATACAATATGAATAATAGTGTGGCATAGTTTTTTAAAATATGACATAAATAAATATAACTTTTAAAAATGTAACATAACATATAATTTTCTTGACGTAAAATAGATTAAAATAAGTTATTGAAAGTTGCTTTTGGGTCTGTTTTGGACAGATAAGTTGTTTATGCTTTCTTTTTTTAGCGCTTTTAGAACAAGGTACATCTTTTGTGCTTATAAAAAAAATGTTTATAAAAAGGTTTTTTATTTACCCATTAGCCTTGTATTTGTGAATAACATATTATAAAATATATCTATATTCTTATATTACATTGCATTATTTTTTATAACAATAAAAACTTTTGACTTATTTAATCAAATAGGTTCAAAAGCTCTTTTAAAATCAAAAAGTACTTCTATTCACCGTTCAAGCGTTAATGAAAAAACTCTAACTTATATTATATTCTTTTACTGCTTAAAAGTAAAACCAGATGTTATCTTAAACATGCTCTGTATATATTAGATTTTGTTAACAAATTAATTTTATCACTCTTTGAAATAACTATATATGTATCCATTCACTTAAAAAATTTCAAGATGTTTGACGTTTTTAGTTTCAATTAAAACTTTTAATTGCTATTTATTACATGCTATAATATAAAAAACATTAAAAAAAAGAGAACAAGCTACACTATAAAATGCATGTTAGAGTGATTTTAATTAAAATTGGTTTAAACTAATGCCCCTAAACACCCTACAAATTGTTCCTTTGCAAATTGTGATTTACTTGAGGAAAAATTTAAAGAAAAAAAAAACCTTTTGCAGGAAGAAAATTCATCTTATCTTAAACGTTGTACCGACCACATTGTCCAAAAAACAAAATTGAAAATTGAAAACGTTATAACGACCACCCTTATAATAGGTGAAAGATTCCTTCTGAAACGTGATCAGTGCGGTAAAAATCTTTGTTACTATATAATCATATCAATTATTTAAGCATGTGGGCTTTAATAATTAAATCGTTTAGGCTAAACCCATCAAAACAACAACCTATTGTTGGGTTAAACTAAACATCAAACGCCTAGCATCCATCAATCAGATCCAGAGTACTATTAGATTATTAACAGCCCATGGTTTTGAGTCAAACGACAACTTCTTGCCATTTTAAAGACTAACGTTTTTTAATTAGCACAACCAATTAGCAATATTTTTATTAGGCTGCCAAACAAAACTGTTGGTGATTTTCTAAGAGATTGTCACTTTACGTTACGCAGTACCAAGTACATGGAGGTCAACTTAAGGGGAAAATGGAAGACTTTTGTTGTACGTGTCATGGCTTCATTTCAAACCATGGAGATTCTGACTAGATTCACTCAACAACGTACTACGAAAATTAGTTTTTGAAATATATTTATTTCCATATACCAGACAGGGTATATAATGAATTTCAACGTAAATTGTACAATTTTATTTGAATTTATGGTATATATGTTTCTTTTTAATTTTTGAAAATAGTGTTTCGTTAAAAATAGTGTAAATTACAAATTTAATTATAAATAATATAAAATTTTTATATATTATAATAAAAAAATTATTATAATATAAAATTTTTACATGTTACTACGATAAAAACGATTCCTCCCACTAACTAAAGACTTTATTAATTTACCCAGCGGCTCTGGTCCTCTGAATTTTGTAATTACAAAAGAACATGCTTGAACTTTCTGCGGTGTTTCCTGTCATACGCGGTATTTTGCCTTTTGAACTGAGAAATTAATTCTAGCAGAATTGTACAAAATCATATTTCCCAAGTCGCGCAAAAAAAAAAAAAAAAAAACATAGAATCGGCTAATATAATCAAATTAAAGCCACTTGATGGATATGGCGTATATCTATAGCTGCAGCTTGACATATATATATATATATATATATATATAAAGTATTTAAAAGAATAATTTACACATATCAGTTTAGATTTAAAACTGTAGCATATGAAAGTTTTACGCTATAACTTTTTATTAAAACATATAAAAACTTTATATTATTAACAGTTCAAACTCTTAATTTAAACTACACTTTTAAACACCCTAATATACTTGTCAATTTTTGGCCATCACAAATTTTCCATTAATAAATTCTTGTAATTACCTTAGAGCATTTTTTTTAAACTTCCTTAAATATGTAGAAATTTTAGTTAGGGTGTTTGTAACAATGGTTCAAACAATTAATTTAAACTATGAACAATATAAAACTCTTACATATTATATTAAAAAGCTATAATGTAAAACTCTTATGTGGTACAGTTCTCAAACAAAAACTGCTAGTTTAAACTACTATCCCAAACACCCTAAAACTTTTTAAGAAAATTTAGTATCATTTATATAGTTTTAACTATTACAGTGTAAAGATCTAACATGCTACAGTGTAAGCCCTCACATGTTATAGCAAAATCGTTATAACTTTTGGTTCTAACTGTATTATTAATCGCACTCATAATTTTTTTTACTGTCTTTAAATGATGAAAAATATGCACTAATATAAAGCTCTAACCAAAACTTTTGGTTATTACGGTTCAATGCTCTCACGTACTACAATAATCATAAAAAATAAGCGATAATGTAAAGTGTTTATGTGTTATAATTTTCAGTTCAAAAGTTTAAATACTAGCTATACTTAACAAACACCCTTAGCTTCCAAAATATTCAGTACAAAGAATAACCTATATCCATACACTAAGCCCGTTTGTTTTGAGAACTCTTTGGATTCTTTGAACTCAAATTTGGATTCGAGTATTAAGAATTCACTATCTCTCCAAACACAAATTTCAATTTTATTTCATATTCAGATTAAAACTTAAATGTACATCTAGACAGAATTCGAATAACAATTCAAATCACTAACTCAAATCCTAATTCAAATCACACAAACTCAAATCAAACCACTAATTTGAATCCATTTACCAAACGGACCCTAATAAATTTTATTACATTTATAGGGTATTTGACAGAGTGGTTAAAACCATTAGTTAAAATTGTTTTTACTATAACATATGAGAGCTTTACACTATAACAATTTTTTTTTATTGTTACTATAATATGTGAGAACTTTACATTGTTCATAACTGAGAAAATGGTGGAAACCACAACTGCCAAACAAGAGGTTAATTCAAAGTCATCCAATTAAATTAATAATAAATTCACCAAACTGAGAGTTTTTCGCTGTAAACTCTGTAAATATAAGAATGAAATTTGGGGAGAAAAAGAATGTTCAAACATATACCTCTTACCGAGTGTTTGGAAGGGTAGTGGGAACGGTTTCTACCACTTTTTCAATTATGAACATGTGACACTCGTTATTCTCCTAACGGGTATTGAGGTAATTAAATTAATTTTTAATGTATAAAAAAAAAAATTGCTTCATTTAAATTTATTTTATAATATTTATTTTTATCTATTTTTAAATTTTCTAAAATTCTCCTATATTTATTTAGTATGATTACTAAAAAGCATTAGAACTTCTAATAAATCTCAAAAATGTCATATTGGCATTATGTGTGTTAAAGTCTTTAGATGAGACATAAGGATATCTTTTCCAACTACTCTTGACCCTCATTTTCTTTATTTCCTCCGTGACATGCTTCAACATGTCTCCTCTATAATTGTTTCTATCACTTCTCTTCAAAGACTTCATCTTTTCTTCCTTTCTCTTCCACGGTTCCCACACTCTTCTTCTTATTTCTTTGCTGAAGCAAAATACTTAGAGAACTTCTTCAAGGCAGCCATAAAAATCAGCCACCATCACCTCCATTTGAGCAAGAATTTCAGTCATACCGAACTAAAGGAACCTGTTTTGAAGCCATTTCAAGCTTCCAACTAACCATAATCCGAGGTTAGAATCTTATGAACAAATTTAGTCTTTCATTTATAAATTTTCTTTTATACTAAAGGATTATTCAAATTTGCGTTCTTAAACCTAAGTATATGTTTGTTGCTATTTTGGAGCATATGTATGAAGTCTAAGTGTATATGCCCTAGACAGAAAATTTATATTGTTAAACTTTATAATACCTCTATGGGCAGTGGTTATTTCTTGAAATTCTAAGATTAAATTAAAATAAATTTTATGAATGTAGTTGTATGTTGTGCTTTAGTTTTAATTGTCCTTATGCACGCCTTAGGATCAAGGGAGTATGGAGCTAACGTTAACTGACTCCAGGATTAAAAGATTGTTGATAAGCTTGAAAGGTAGGGATTCTATTACTCATCTTTTGTGAGGTTTTTATAGAATTAAAATTGATTGTTTTGCTGCAATATATATATATCTATGTTGAACTGATATTATATGTGTATCACATATGAAACTATGACATGGACTCGTCTTGTATTGTACGGCGAGGAACATAATGAATTGACACATGTTATAAATTGAGAAGCATGGTTAGGAAAATTAACTCTATTAATAATGATTTAATATAGAGAAATTGTGAGACATGAAAAGGGCGACGGTTACGTCCTTGGGCATGAATACCCTAAAAGGTAAAATAGGGGGAAGGTGATGACGCTTCCTTGGGTTGAAAGTCCCAGAACACACTGTACAGGAATCGACTTGGTGAGGACTCGGGGCTTGATGTCCCCTCACCGGAACACCCTTGGAATGTTTATAGGGTGATCAAGTGCGCCCATTTGGGTTTCGATGAGTTGAGTGATACTCAATTTAACATGGATACCTAGGAACAATGATGATTGGTAATATTTGTATAAATGTGTAATTATGACACTTGGTAATGATTAACTACGGTATCCATAAGATGTGATCATAATAAACCTCATAATCTGGAATATGATGTGACTTACTAACCATGCAGGTTTTAATGTGGTAATGATAAAAACCTAAGGGTGAGTAATGGCTTTCTCTACTGAGCATAGTGTTGCTCATACCCTTATGTTTATATCTTTTCAGGACTCACTAAGTGTGAGGTGGCTACGAGAAATATAGTTGAGGAAGTGATGTAGCTATATTACATTGGGACTGCTTCAATTGTTGAGAATGTTCTTCATGATAATGTAAGCATCAATTGTTACTTTCTGTGACTGTATTACAATGTGTTGAGGGTTAAAATGATGATGACAACAGTTTATATTATTAAATTTAAGGTGCTACATTAAAACTGTGGTTTATTTGTCGTTTATATTTTTATTTTTGAGTTGAGAGTTTTTATTTAAGTCCCGGGCAAATTTTATTTTTAAGGTTTTACTTTTATTATTTATTTTTATTTTATCTCATTAAAAACTGTTAACCCCCATATAGGGGCGTTACAGAATTTTTGGTATCAGAGCCTAGGTTCGGTTAACCTAGGGAGTGTAGCACCACTTTAAAAAAATATATTTTTGAGATGGTTTTGAAGCTGAATTTTCATTGTCATCATCAAAATGAACCTTCACATTGATTTATACAGTCTAGAAGGATGTAACATGGAAAGGCCATAGAATGAAAATACTTATGGTTATATGAGTACAATAATTATATAGAAGGAAAGTATTAATAGTTATAAGGGAATGATAATTATATGGAATGAGTTTATAAGTAGATTGCTTATGAGAGATTCGTATAATATTTGGATCTATAAGCATATCTAATTCGTATAAACGATGAGAAATTCGTATAGATAAGAGGATTTAAAAGCCTTTTGTCTCGTGAAAAACAATGAGAAATATAAGGCTTGATTTATTGATTTTAAAGTTTGACATAGATATGCCAAATTTTTCGTAATCTATTCAAACCTAAGTAATGATTATGTGTGGATTCGATGGAGCACATAAGTGTCAATATCTTTTCTTAAAAGTTCTATATATTTGAGGAATATGATATAAGTTGGGAATCATGGTATTGAATCTTGAGAGAGATAAATGTTAGACTTTTGGTCTGTTGAGACTGTGTAAAGTCTAGAATGCATGAATCTCAAAATTAGAATATTTCGTTACGTACATTGTATTTAAGTGTATCAGTGAATCTTTTGGTTACCTAAGGTTTTGTTATATGAGGAAATTATATATTGTATAAGTAGAATTGTGGAGATTGTAGATGTTCCTAAGTAGTAACATCTAGTGTCTTTGTTCATTGATATGGTCTACGTTGGAAGACGTAAATCGTATTGATTTCAAGGTTAGTCGCATTCTAAACCCTTGGTAGCAATGATGATGAATCCATTGATAGATGTTGAGTATTAGGAATAACATATGGGTGTATGTATTGTTCAATAAGGTTTTGATTAAAACAAAATTATTTGAGTTGCTGGATCATTCAAGAAGATCCTTGTTGTCGTTAAATTAGATTTGTTGTTTATAGTTAACTTTATCTATAGTGGACTTTGAATTGGGTTTAAGATTTATACAAATTGGTTTTCAATTTTATGTTTGTTATTTAACTCGTTCTAAATGTGTTAAAGCCGAAACAACCTGACCATTTTCAACTAAGAACATTTGGGCCTAGTTCAAATCTTAAATCAGTTTGATTCACACTGTCTCTCCCACGTGGTCTCTATACGTGTCATATACAGTGGTTTAATCATTGTTTATATATACGTTTACTGTGCATAAGAGCTTATTTCTCCGAGTTCACTTTTTCTCTCTTAATTTGTTATTTTCTCTCTAAATCGCAAATCCTCTTCTTTTTCATTAAAAATTCTTCTTTTCCTCAAAAAGAAGAAGGAATTCTAGGATTCTGCAATTTACTATCTTAATTTTTCCTTTCTATTTACTCTTCTTTCATCTCATCATGGACCCAAAGTACCTACACCTGAGAAAGTATTTCCCATCACTCTCCCAAAAGATTCTCAGAAAGAAATACAAGGCTAGAATTACTCGGTTGTGGATTCTTATGCGTTTTGGTATCCCTTGTGATGTGAGAATGTTAATAGAGGGGAAAATCCGTCCGAGTGACTTTAGTCAAGATGTCGGTTTACCAGGAACAGGTACCAGTCGTAGTGCAATGAAAAGAAGAGCTCGTGCCATCGTGATCACTTGTAACAAATGTGGAAGACAAAATTGTAACGGTAAATGTACTTCACCTGGTTATATGTCTACGAATAGAGAGGATAAAATAAGGTTTTGTAGGGATGGACTTTCAAAGGAGAACTTGGATAGCATCCATCCTCCTCTTCACGGTCACCCTAGTGGATATGTTCAAGGAGCTATTTTTAAACTCTGGCCTAAATTTTATACAGAAAGACAACGCCTCAGGAATATGGTATTTCTAGATCCTGTTTGCCAAGCCATAAGAAAACTGGATGGGGAATAAGTTATCGCTCTATAAAGGTTATTTAGTCTTTACTTATTTGAAGCAGTTTTAGCTGATGTTCAACAGTTTGTGTTTTTCTTTTACTCAAAATATTTGCTTTTGTGTTTGAAATAATTGTGATTATTAGATTGATACAGTAAGTGTTAATATCTTATTTAATTTATGATTTTCTTAAATATATATATAATAAAATATATTATCTTATCAGACACGTTACATACGGTACAGTAATATGTTTGAATTTTGAAAAGCTTATCCAGATATTTCAAGATTTGTGTCTCAAATTTCAAAAGTTCTACAGTATTTGTCGTTTATATTAAATTTCTAGACTTGGTGTATATTTGTCAAAAAGTCTACAGTTGTATCATGAGGGTCTTCTGTCGAATTGTTCTCAATTGTCAAAAGTTATACAATTAGAGTCTAATCTTTTTCAAAAAGTGAATCAGATTTTCTGTAAACTATCAATCACCTTATCTTACTTTCTTATCCGCACAAGATTTTGTTTAAATCTTTGGATTACTTTTTCATTACCTACTCGTCTATCTCTTTAGCCCTTTTTGTATATTTCTCATCTTTAAAATCTCATGTAGAACCCGAAGTCTAAGTGGAGCAGACATTAAGCAACCACTTCTATAAACCAAATATGTCTACCTCCCAGTCCACGAAGAAAATAAAGAATGTCTGTGTCTTTTGTGGTTCCAGCTTTGGAAAAGATAAAGCTTATTTAGAAGCTGCAAATCACTTAGGGCAAGTCCTAGCACGCAAGAAGATTAACATAATCTATGGGGGTGGTAGTATAAAAATGATGGTAAATATGGCACTAGCAGCTAGGTCTAGTGACGCTACTGATGTAAGAATTTGGCCTCATATTCCAGTTGAAGGAAACCTTTGTAAGGAAGCCATAGGTAAGGGAGAAGGAGTCAGGAGTATCCCTAAAAATTTTAAAGACATAATCTATAATTCTGATGCTTTTATAGCATTACCTGGTGGTCTAGGTACTCTTGAGGAAATATTTATAGTTGCTTGTGGGCAATTGTTGGGCTTTTATTCCAAACCTTTGGGTCTGCTGAACGTAAAGGGTTTTTATGACGGTCTTTTGAAATTTCTAGATTACGCTGTGGAAGAAAATATCACTACAGAATCGGAGAGACAAATCTTTGTTACTGCTTCAACAGCTGAGGAATTGATAGATAAAATGCAAATCATACATCCAGAATCCGACACTGCAACATCCAAGCTTGAATGGGAAAGGGAAAGCCGGGAGCGGCCAATTGATTTGAATCTCCATCTGTAATCTTTTTGTTTTATCTTTGGCATGTAGGCATGTGTGTCCGTATTTCGTGTGTTACGAATAACCGTTTGCCTTGTATTCTGTGTTTCTTGTGGTACGTTGTTGTTCAATCTTTTAGATTCATTGAGCCTAATGCCGGGATGGCTGGATACGGAGTACTTGATGCTCTCGAAACGCATCCTTCTTAAGGTCCGATCTTTTGTTTATCGATGTTTTTGTATCCTCTAAGAATGCATGATATGGATAGCTGGTATACGGAGTGCCTTGTACTCTCGAAACGTATCCGTATCATATTTGTAATGTGTAATATTCTGTTAATATTATGTGGAAGTACCAGAGTCAGTTATGGGGATATTCCATATGAAATATGAGTATATTATTTGGATTGAATGTTTGTGTCATGAGGATAGCTGTTTAATGAAAAATATGCCGGGTATGTTTGCAACTCTGAGATTCCGTTTAATATCTCTATGAGTAAGTTTAATGTATAGTTTTGAATAAAAGTGTTTGTGATATATGTTTTATGATTATGTTTTAGTTTATTAGTTGAGGTATGAAATCAAATATATTTGACTTTTCCTTACTCAAAAAGGAAAAGGAACCTAAAGATGAAGTATATAAAATTTCTCTGGCAATCTCCTTAAATGTGATTGTAAATCACAGTCCATGGACAATGAAGGACTGGAATCATGGTATGGTCAATATGTAGGCCTGATCAGATTCTTAGACTATTATACGGTGTTATAAGTTGAAACTTGTCAGAAATACTCTCATTGAGGGATTTAGGAGTAAGATTTATTATGCAAGTAAATAAGTGGAGATACGATAACTTAAATTTGGAGGACAAACAACATTAACGGTTTAGACTCAGAATTGGAATCATAGTGGAATCATAATTTTTACTAGTATTGCTAGAATTGAAATTTCGAGGACGAAATTTCTTTAAGGGGGGTAGAGCTGTGACACTCGTTATTCTCCTAACGGGTATTGAGGTAATTAAATTAATTTTTAATGTATAAAAAAAAAATTGCTTCATTTAAATTTATTTTATAATATTTATTTTTATCTATTTTTAAATTTTCTAAAATTCTCCTATATTTATTTAGTATGATTACTAAAAAGCATTAGAACTTCTAATAAATCTCAAAAATGTCATATTGGCATTATGTGTGTTAAAGTCTTTAGATGAGACATAAGGATATCTTTTCCAACTACTCTTGACCCTCATTTTCTTTATTTCCTCCGTGACATGCTTCAACATGTCTCCTCTATAATTGTTTCTATCACTTCTCTTCAAAGACTTCATCTTTTCTTCCTTTCTCTTCCACGGTTCCCACACTCTTCTTCTTATTTCTTTGCTGAAGCAAAATACTTAGAGAACTTCTTCAAGGCAGCCATAAAAATCAGCCACCATCACCTCCATTTGAGCAAGAATTTCAGTCATACCGAACTAAAGGAACCTGTTTTGAAGCCATTTCAAGCTTCCAACTAACCATAATCCGAGGTTAGAATCTTATGAACAAATTTAGTCTTTCATTTATAAATTTTCTTTTATACTAAAGGATTATTCAAATTTGCGTTCTTAAACCTAAGTATATGTTTGTTGCTATTTTGGAGCATATGTATGAAGTCTAAGTGTATATGCCCTAGACAGAAAATTTATATTGTTAAACTTTATAATACCTCTATGGGCAGTGGTTATTTCTTGAAATTCTAAGATTAAATTAAAATAAATTTTATGAATGTAGTTGTATGTTGTGCTTTAGTTTTAATTGTCCTTATGCACGCCTTAGGATCAAGGGAGTATGGAGCTAACGTTAACTGACTCCAGGATTAAAAGATTGTTGATAAGCTTGAAAGGTAGGGATTCTATTACTCATCTTTTGTGAGGTTTTTATAGAATTAAAATTGATTGTTTTGCTGCAATATATATATATCTATGTTGAACTGATATTATATGTGTATCACATATGAAACTATGACATGGACTCGTCTTGTATTGTACGGCGAGGAACATAATGAATTGACACATGTTATAAATTGAGAAGCATGGTTAGGAAAATTAACTCTATTAATAATGATTTAATATAGAGAAATTGTGAGACATGAAAAGGGCGACGGTTACGTCCTTGGGCATGAATACCCTAAAAGGTAAAATAGGGGGAAGGTGATGACGCTTCCTTGGGTTGAAAGTCCCAGAACACACTGTACAGGAATCGACTTGGTGAGGACTCGGGGCTTGATGTCCCCTCACCGGAACACCCTTGGAATGTTTATAGGGTGATCAAGTGCGCCCATTTGGGTTTCGATGAGTTGAGTGATACTCAATTTAACATGGATACCTAGGAACAATGATGATTGGTAATATTTGTATAAATGTGTAATTATGACACTTGGTAATGATTAACTACGGTATCCATAAGATGTGATCATAATAAACCTCATAATCTGGAATATGATGTGACTTACTAACCATGCAGGTTTTAATGTGGTAATGATAAAAACCTAAGGGTGAGTAATGGCTTTCTCTACTGAGCATAGTGTTGCTCATACCCTTATGTTTATATCTTTTCAGGACTCACTAAGTGTGAGGTGGCTACGAGAAATATAGTTGAGGAAGTGATGTAGCTATATTACATTGGGACTGCTTCAATTGTTGAGAATGTTCTTCATGATAATGTAAGCATCAATTGTTACTTTCTGTGACTGTATTACAATGTGTTGAGGGTTAAAATGATGATGACAACAGTTTATATTATTAAATTTAAGGTGCTACATTAAAACTGTGGTTTATTTGTCGTTTATATTTTTATTTTTGAGTTGAGAGTTTTTATTTAAGTCCCGGGCAAATTTTATTTTTAAGGTTTTACTTTTATTATTTATTTTTATTTTATCTCATTAAAAACTGTTAACCCCCATATAGGGGCGTTACAGAACAGTATAAAGCTTTCACATACTATAGTAATAATAAAAAAAATCGCTACAATATAAAGCTCATACATGCTACAACAAGAGTTGTTATAGCTAACAGTTCCCACCACCATTCTAAACACCTCATAATAGTAAGTAACTGAGACTATTCTACTCTTAAAACTAACTAACAACATAAATAGGACGTTTGGAATAATAGTTAAAACCAAAGGTTTAAATTGTAAACAATATAAAAATCTTACATTTTACAGTATAAAGCTTTTATATATCACAGTTTTTAAACTCAAATTAATAATTTAAACTACTATTTTAAACACCTTAAAAAATAATTATTAAACTATCATAAATTTACAAGCTCGATATATTAATATCCGTCTTTTTTTTTTTTTTTTTTGCTTTAATATATTTGATTGGAGGGAGAGAGAGGCTGGGAGAGCAAGCCAATTTATTATATGGTTGGAAAAATGAAAAGAGGGAGGAGAGACAGAGAGGGATTCCATAGTCCATATCCATACTTACCATGTTGCATCATTCCCCTCGACACCCGTGAAAGGATTTGTGTAATCTTTCAATTAAAATTTGAAAATATTATTTTGTCCATAAAAAACTTAGTATGAAATAGTAAAAAATACAATATAGTAATTAAAAAAATAATTGTTCCTCGATCATTTCAACCTCTCTTCTTCTTACCAAATAAAACATGAAAGATTATACAATCCGTCCCTCTAACTATCTTCAACCTTTCTCTTCTCCATCACTGTAACCAAGGAGAGCCTGAATATACATGAGAAAATAGGACATATCACTTTATTTCACTCATGAGCAAAAAGAAAAAGAAGCACCAACTTTTATCGAGGGTGTAGAGAGCAATCTTTGCTTACAAATGGTCATAATCTCTGTACGTACCGATTAATGAGTTGGGACGATGTCATGCATTGCAGCCTTTTCAACATCAGCATTTTTTTTTTTTTAAAACAAAAGTTGAAATACTATTATCATTAGAGCTAAGATTGTAATTATTTCCCCAGAGTAATCAAGTTACCTACAAGCCTATGAATTTGATTCTGTACCCCTTTTTCTTTTCTCTTTCCATAATGGTCTTTTAAATTTACAAATTGCCCTTTCTGTTTCCTGAATTCCTGTTTTCTGCCGCAACAAAGAGACAGTATTCTCTCTCTCACCCAGGCATGGATACGTAACGTCAAGAGAATCCATATTCCTTATCCACTTATTACATACATGGTCCATCTGTCATCTACCATCTACTTATGGTCCCAAAGGCTACTTATAATGTGGTTTGATATTTGAAGTAGAAAATGGTAGCTAGTAGGGGACCCAAGCTTGCAAATGTGTCCCGCTTGATTACCCAAACCAAATGGCCTTTTCAAGATTTAGTCCCTCACCACCTTTACAGCTGCGACATGATTGCCCCAGCAGTCAACTACCCAACCCCTGGCTCCTCGCCAAAAATTTATTAGGCAATTAATGAAACTTACAAAGGCCCATTCTCGTATGAAAATTAGTTTTAACACATGATGCAATGTGGATTTAGGTTTGTGGTGTTCTGTTAAAGAAAGTTTAAAAAGTACGTAAATTTGAATCAATCTTTTTTTAATGAATAAGAGACTGTTTGGTTAAAAATAGTATGAACCACAAACTCAATTATAAACAGTATAAAATTTTTATATGTTACAATAAAAAAAAAATTGTTATAATATAGTAAAAAAGTTCCCACCACTAGCTAAACACAGTGTCTAGGTCAGCTTGCACGCATATAAAGTACATTCCACGAGAATTATGCATTGTGCCTTGTAAAGTTACTTCACAAATTAACGGATTGTTTTAGGGGTTCAAATCATAGTATTTAAGGTAACGGATTTGCAATGAAAAAGTTTGAAAGGTATGGTTTAAAATTAGAATTTAAAATAAAATTTAAAATTGTGTTTGAACATAAAAAAATAATAAGTCAAAAGTTTAGAGCTCATGTGGGAAAAAAAGTTTAATAGCTTGAAATTAGGGGGTGTTGATTTTGAGTTGAATCCAGTTTTGAGCTCCCATTTTCTTTTCAGAGTTTGAGTTTGGGTCAAAGTTATTTGTTACCAAACGTCTGTGAGTTAAAACTTGGGTAAGTTGCTAGCTAGTTTTTGTACTAAGGACAAGGAATTTGTTATTGAGTTGCCCAAATACTTTTTTTTTTTTTTTGCTCTTTAACTAAATTGAGATTATCAAATTTCACTCTTATCCTGATGCTCAAACCATGACCTTAGTCCTAGTTGGCCTGGTTCTTACCACTGAGTTGCCCAAATACTTATAAATGAAGGGTTTCACTTCAAGAATCAAGTAAGTTTATGTTCTTTTATGCATTTCATGAGTCCTACATACAACAAA
Organism: Artocarpus heterophyllus; assembly: GCA_025403435.1. Classification (NCBI taxonomy): domain Eukaryota; kingdom Viridiplantae; phylum Streptophyta; class Magnoliopsida; order Rosales; family Moraceae; genus Artocarpus; species Artocarpus heterophyllus. Next base: position 6,714,929 of record CM046333.1, read on the forward strand.
GAACAATTACTTTGGTTTGTCTATTACTCGGTCTGTTTGATTTATGTATTGTTTTGACTCAATGGATTTAAATTTAAATTTGAGTATTAAGAATTCTTTAGATATGTGTTTGTTTCCCCTAAAATCCTAATCAAATGAGTATTAAGAATACAAATTTTTAGCGTTTTGACTCCCCCTAAACTCTTGATACTCGGATATCTTTGCTACAATCAAAATTGAAATTCTCTTTTTTATATTTGAAGAAAAAAAACATAATTTCTTCATTTGATATCTAATTAAGATTATTATTTTTTCAATGTTTTCCAAGTAAAAAGATGAATAAATTAAGATCCATATTGCATATTTTTTAGGATCATTAATATTAAGATTTTATTAGATTTGTTAATAAATCAAAAAACTATTTTCACTACATCTCCAAACATAAAATTTTAATTTTATTCTATATTTAGATTAAAACTTAAATACAAATCTAAATATTAATTTAAATAACAATTTAAATTACTAATTTAAATTATATAATTTAAATCAAATCATTAATTTAAATTTATTTACTAAACGAACCATTATAAGTGCTTTTACTTGGAAGATAACAAACAATTTGCATTCGCTTTGGTGATAACATTGAATGACTTTTTTTTTTTTATATGGAAAAGACTTCTGAGCATTATGGAAAATATAGGAGCTCTTTACTCTAGTATCCCCTACTCACGATGCATAGTTATGTCATATACGTTATACGGGACCCAATGAAAATCTCATTGTTCAGGGACATTTCATATCAACGCTGTACTTTTTCGTATCTTATTAAAAACTACAGAACGTCCTTGTAGCACTCCATTATTAGAACTAAACCTTAAGCAAAGAGAGAGAGAAAAAAAAAAAGTTTCTATTGCAATTGCAAGCATATGTAGAACTCGGTCTATACAAGCGGAATAAAATTATGCAGACGGATGGAACTTTACGGGAACAACTCCTCCAAAAAACGACAGTCTTTTTAGCTGTTGAGAAAAAGGCACGTCTTTAAGCTAAAATGATTTGGATGTGTGACTCTAAAAAGGTAGAATTATGGTTCAATGTAGGCGTGGGCATAGAACCATCATAAATAAATGATGATGGACGCAATATGAGGGCCCCAAACCCATAATGGTAAGGGCGTGGGCAAACCTTTTTTTTTTTAAATAATTTGTCAATTTTCTTTACTTCTCTTTTCTTTATCTCTTGGCAAATTGGCCAAACGTGGGGGACCATTCGGCTCCCTTTATGCCCAACCAATTCGTGTGCCTTTTAGAATAAGTTCCACGTTTTGGGTGATTGGAGCTATTCGGATCACAAAACTATTAGTAGATTCTCGTCCAGGTTTTATGCTCTCTCAAAAGCTCAACATGATTGTTTGTTCTAACGAGCAAGTATTTGCCTCACCCATCAACTTCTGCTCCCCATTACTCTCTCCCGAGCTAGCTCCCTCTCAACAACGTGTACAACATTTGTATATAAAGATATATACTCCGAGTAAAACGACGCCATCGTCTTAATGAGTTGAAGGTTTAAACCAGAGCAATCAAAATGAACATTGGACAAATAAATGACGGTTTAGCACATAAAAAAAAAGATCTAAATGTCAAGATTAAACGTGAGACAATTCATCTCAAAGGCGTTAATTGTTTACGCATCGTAGGATTAGTGGGATGATTGGAGATTTTTCTATCATTTGAAGAATTTTAAAGAGATATTTTAGAGAAATAAGTTGTTTATGAATGTGGGTGTTCTTTTTGATTCATAGAATTCTCCTAGGAAAGTTTTTGATTTGTTTGGAAAGTTTAGAAAATTACTTGACCATATACCAAAATATACTATACATAAAAAGCAAATAAAAAAAAAAGGTTGAATTGAAAGGGGGGAAGGACCTTATCTAACTCTTTGTACTATTAATTTGGAGAAGTGGAAATTAATAAAAAGATCGACATATAAAGCAGTCGCTATGATACATTGAATAGGATGAGAATTTGAGATGTTAATTTGTTACATTTATAATGTCTGTGTCTGGTCATTTACTCTCTGAATTGACACGACACAAGTGGATGAGGGCTCGTCCTGATTTTACTACCGGGGAATGTTTGATTGGCCTTGGCTTGTGCATTTATTTACTGATGACTACGGCGACATTTGCATGCAAGATAAAGTTATTTTATATATTTATATGTATGTTAATATATAAAATACCATATACTGTACATTGATGATGATGAAAGACCCAAATGTCACTCGGTGTTTTGATGATTACTGCGAAGAAACGTGAAATTGACCTTGCTAACCGGCCGACAGTCTTCATATCTATCATATCCTATAAAATATTGCTTAATTTGTTTAATTGTTTTTATATATGAAATTGACGGTGTTCATTTGGGATAAAGCTTAAGTATTGCCAAGCAACATTAATTTAGAATAAATTTAGGCCCACATTGTTATCAACAAAGGAGTTCGTGTGATTGCATTAAGACGGTGAGATAAGTAGAAACCTTGGTGGCAGAATGAGAAAAACTAATATAAAATCTTGATTGTTTCTTTTGTGGCCCCAACATTACTAATAGTGTAGAAGGAGATGGAGACGAGATGTAGACTACTAGATTCTTTTTTTTCTGAGGAAAAAAACAAAGTTTGTGTGATTTTATCCTCAAAGAAATTAGCGGAGCCTAAAAATATACACATTTTGCTGGGCCATGGGAGTACAGAGAATTTACAAAAGTCACACTCCATTTCGTTTTTTTTTTTTTTTTTTTGACAAATTCTTGATCTTGTTATAACCATATAGTGAGTTTGGGAGAGATGTTAGATTTTTTTTTTTTTTTTTTGTGAAACCTTTGGTATCTAGGCCCACCACAAACTAGTTATTATTATGCATTAGTAAGGATAGAATAGTCTTTTAGTTATTTTATTATTATATAAACCTTATTTTCTTGTGCATGCAATCTAATCAAAAGCCCTGATGTTTAATTTCTCACAGCTATATGTAAACGCCGAAGATGATTTACATAAGAAACGAAGCATACCATATTTTAGGCGTCTTAGTAGCTTTATTGAGACAGGTTGGAGATGCTAGCTTAGCAAAGGAAAAATAAATGATATAGAGGTAAATTTTGTTTTACACACCGGAAGACAAGTGCTAAATTTTAAAGCGCAAATTGCTCTGATAAACCCTAACCATTCAAGAAAGTGAGTATTTGGTCTTCAATTTTTTTAATTGACCTCAACATTTGATTTTAGTTGTTGAGGGATCAATTTAACAATTGAGCCATTAAGTTGGAGGACCGATTTGTCATATTTTTTAGTCTAAAATTAATTGTTTAACTGTTAAATTGGTCTCTCATTAACTAAAATCAAATGTTGGGATTAATTGGCTTAAGAAAAAAAATGATAGGACTAAATGTTCATTTCCATGAAAGGTTGTGGACTATTAAAGTAATTTACTCAATTTAAAAAAAAAACGAAGAAAATAGACCAAACTTATAATAGAATGTAAATTAATAGCTAAAATTTAAGACAAAGTTAATAAATAGGCCAAAAACATAAATATGCATTTATTAACCAGTTAAGTTACAGAATAACCTTAATTTAATTATTAGCAATTAATTATTAACATTTTTCTCTCTCTCTTTTTTTTTTCGCTCCTTCCTTTCTCTCTCTGTTTCCCTCCTCGTTTCTCTCTCATCCGTTTGTTTCTAGATCACCGGACCTATCTGCTGGAGCCGTTGCTTGAGGAAGAGTGCCAGAGTCACGAGGCCATAATCGCAGGAGTGAGCAGAAGAAGCTGCTGGAGTCGCAAGGCCACAAAGATTGTAAGAGCCTGTCGGATTTGTGAGGCCGTGAAAATTGCAGGAGCTTTGCCAGAGAAACCAACAGAGTCGTGAGGTTGCAAAGATTGCAAAGTTATGGCAGATAAGCTGCCGGAGTCACGAGGCCGTGAAGATTGTAAGAGCTTGTCGGAGTGGCGAGGCCGTGAAGATCGTAGGAGCTCCATCGGATACGCTATCGGAGTCACGAGGTTACGAAGATTGCAAGAGCTTGCCAGAGTTGTGAGGCTTTGAAGATCATAGGAGCTCCGACGGAGAAGCTATCGATGTCATGCGGTTGAAATCGACCACCTGGAGAAGCCGTCGAAGTTGCGTGAGATCTCACAGAGGGAGATGCCGTCATCGTAGAGGGAGGCCCATTGCGGACGGAAGCGTAGGATTCGTCGTAGGAGTCGCTCGAGGTCATCGGAATCATGGCGGGAGAAGTTGCTAGAGTTGTAGTAGGTCGCCATAAAGCGCTAGGGCTAGAGAGAAAAGAGGAGAGAAATGAGAGAGAAAGTAGATCTTTTTTTTTAGAGGATAGGAACAAGACGAGGGTAAATTTAAAAATTTTAGTGTTTAAAAAATAAAAAATTATAAAAAATACTCTATATTTTAATATTTGTAAAGTTGTGCTATCTACTTATGTTAAGATTGAAGAGTATTATTTGATGCAATTTCCTATTTTTAAAACTGTAGATTAGAGGCTTAGAGCACAAGAGCATCCGGTGTCAGTTTGTGCAACCACACGTTTAGAAAAGCAACTAGACCCAGCTCCAATCGAGCCCAATCAGACTCAATTCATGTAGCATAATGTATCTTTTATAGAAAAAGAGCAACATGTGGGGCATCAGTAGTTAACACCACACTATAATAAAAAATGTATCATACAATATAAAATATATTAATAAAATTGAACTTATTTTATATTAATTGCCTTATTTTTAAATATTTTCACAAAGTGTGTCTTGACTGTCGAATATTATCGAGTTGAATGGATGTTCTACTATTTCTATTTAGTTAGATATAGATCTTTTAACCAACTTCTACAATAATGAACAAAATTTTTTCTCCTACTTTTTTTATTTTGATATTTTTTCCTTTTTGATTAGCATGGAGGTAGCATTTCTATCCAGTAGGGATTTTTTTTTTTTGTAATGAAAAAAATGTGGGTTAATGAGAGTGTTTGTTACTTTTGAAAGTTGTTTGAGCCATGAAATCAAAGATAAGATCAGTCCACGCTACTGTCACTAATATCCAGAAATTGATGCATGCCGAATCACAAATAGAGATAGTTGTTAATAGACACCCATTTATTCTGTATCACTAACACCAAAATGTTTCTAAAAGCTGCTAAATGACCTAATGGAATTCTATCAAGTGTGGTATAAAAGCTGAATATAATAGGTGTTAAAACAAACACGTTACTGGATTTGATTCATTATTCATGTATTCAACTTGGATCTGGATTGGGCCTTTATTTTTCAAGCATCTGCTCCAATGTGTTCACTCTGATATCTCCTCTTCCTCTCCCTTGCTTTTAAGAATGGGCTTCTTATCTGGGAAGGCCTGCAAACGACGACAAACCCGATGCTTGGAACACAAAATCCAGTAAGAGAAGCTATGGGCCAACCCAGATCAGAAGGACAAATAACAGCAGGCCCTTCTTGTAGTCTGCCCCACGTGGCACAATCCTAACAACTACTGCATATCACCTTTCCCAAGCACGCAGCAACTGGGGACAAAGAGCAACGCCAACGAGAAAAAAAAAAAAAAAAAACTTTCAAAAATATATATATTTTTTCTTGAAAATTCTTTTTTCAGATTGCTTATTTAGCTTAAATTGTCATTTACCAAAGTTCTCACAAGAGAAAAAAAAAAAAAAACAAAAAAAAGACAAAAATAAAACCCCCACCAAGACCAACAAACAACCCTCTTCAGAAATCAGATCTAAAAGAAGTTCTCTCTTCTCTCTCTCTCCCTTGGTTTCTCTCAGGCCGACAGGTACTCGGACGCCATGGAGTCTTCACGATCTATGGCTGTCACTACGATGTCCATCTTCGCTGTCTTTCTCGTTCTCATCCATGGCGCCTATTCCTTCTATCTCCCCGGTGTTGCTCCCGAGGATTTCAAACAGGTAAGCTCTCTTGATCAGAACGTATTATGTGCACTTGTTTGTAATCTGCCCGATCTGTATTTCGGGTTTTCGGATCTGTGTTTGATTTGGTCCGGTGTAAGTTTCCTTTTGTTTGGCTATTAAGAAAATCGAGGGAAATGGATAGGAAAGTTGTGAGTTTGAGAAGATTCGAGCAATTAGGTTGAAGGTCATATTGGATTTAGCCGAACTCTACTTTGCTTGAAGATTCCTGGATTCGTAGTTTTGGTTTAGCCTCTTTTTTCTCTCTTTTTATGCCTATCGAAGGCTGATGTGGTTGGATTTTTAGTTTGAGATTGATGCTGCTTGTCGATTTTCAAATTAACGAAATTTTTTTTTGTTCTGATTCATTCCTAGTGTGATTTTCTGATTTCTGTGTTGGTATAACTGTTTGTTATAAAATTTGAGTTTCGATAAGGGGGAATTTTGAATATTTATCAAGAAAGAGTGGAGAAATTGAATTGAAAGTAGACAAATTTTTCCTGAAAAGTTTGAAACGCTGATCCTTTTAGCTTTCTTAGAATATGTAAGTTACGGAAAATTAGGAATGCGACAGCTATTGCATAAGGATTCCATTGGGTGTTAGGCACGCTTGCACAAGATGAATGCTTAGTTATTGCATTCGCTTAATTTCTTCATATTAGTTCATTATGCACTACATTTTGTCTAGTTATTGTTTCTTGTCACTCTAAAAAGGCAAAACCACTGGTGTCAGTTCATTTCCTGCTATAGCAATAGCAATTTGGAAACGTCCGTGTCATTTATCTTTTTCAGTACGGGTGTCATTTCTGTGAGGTTATTATTTCTTTGCGCTCGCCTTTTTTTATGCTGGATGTTCTACGTCACAGTGCATTTTATAGTATCTATTGCGTTAATTTAATAATTGGGATTTGATTTTTTTTATTTTTATTTTTCTTTCCTATGGGGTTTCTGGATGCAGGGAGATGATTTGAAAGTTAAAGTAAATAAATTGACTTCTACAAAGACTCAGCTTCCGTACACATACTACTCTCTTCCGTATTGTCGCCCAAAGAAAATAGTAGACAGTGCTGAGAACCTCGGGGAAGTTCTTCGCGGTGACCGTATAGAGAACTCTCCTTATGTGGTAAGTTTTGAGATAGTCAAATAAATATAAGCCTGCATAATTATTTTATCTCTGTTGACTTATGTGCAAAATCTGCAGTTTAAAATGCGTGAGCCACGGATGTGCAATATCGCCTGTCGTGTAGTACTTGATGCCAAAGCCGCAAAGGAGTTCAAGGAGAAGATAAATGATGAATATCGGGTCAACATGTATTTTCTTGTCACATAAGACATAATATATATCTTCGTGGTGTTTTTTAAGTTGCATCTTTTGTTAAAATTTCCACTCACATATTTCAGGATCCTTGATAACCTGCCTCTAGTGGTTCCCGTTCGAAGGCCGGATCAGGAATCTTCTCCAATTTATCAGCTTGGCCATTATGTCGGGCTGAAAGGACCATCTACGGTATAAACAATAGTTATTAACCTCAAAGAACCTTGTTATGTTATGAATTCCAAAGTTAACATTTTGGTGACCTTTCTTGCTTGTGAATAGGGTAAGGACGAAAAGCATTATATCTACAATCATTTGTCATTTACTGTCAAATATCACAAAGATACACAAACCGACACGGCAAGAATTGTTGGTTTTGAGGTTAGACCATTCAGGTGGGTTCTTCTACGCCCCTTATTTCACTTTACACAAATTCTTCCGGGCAGTTTTTTTTTTGAAGTAGCAAACACTGTGTGTTACGTTAACTATATTATATACGTGCAGTGTTAAACATGAGTACCAAGGGAAATGGAACGAGCAGAACACTCGTTTAAGTACCTGTGATCCCCATACAAAACAAACTGTTGTTAGCTCTAACAGTCCCCAAGAGGTTGCAGAGGGAAAAGAAATTATTTTCACTTATGATGTGGATTTCAAGGTTAGCTTCTCTAGTTTGAAATGTAATTAGCCTTTTTTTTTCTTTCTCTTAGAGAAAATGTAATTGTAGCCTTATGTTTCCGACTGATCTACCTCACTTTTTCATACGTGTTCCGTATCTTGTGCATGCTGAACGAGTATGGTAAATGTGCATGGATATTGTTTTTTTGTTGTTGTTGTTGTTGGTTCTTTTTTCTTTTTCTTTTCTTTTCTTTTCTTTTTTTTTTTCTTGTCTTTCTTCACTCCTTGTATATTGAGGTCTCTGGTATTCTTGCTATTTTCGTCCTTTTCAGCTTTCTAGCCCTCCCACCGAGTGTATCGCCTATGTCAACCTTGATCGAACAAGTTTTAACCTGTGTTCAGCTGATAAATAATGCTCATGCCTTGCTTTTTCTCATGTCTGCCTTTCAGGATAGTGACGTGAAGTGGGCTTCCAGATGGGATGCTTATCTCCTGATGAACGACGACCAAATTCACTGGTTTTCAATCGTCAATTCGTTGATGATTGTCCTCTTCCTCTCGGGCATGGTTGCCATGATAATGCTCAGGACACTTTACCGTGATATTTCCAAGTACAATGAACTCGAGACCCAGGAAGAAGCCCAAGAAGAAACGGGCTGGAAGCTTGTTCATGGGGATGTTTTCAGGCCTCCACAAAACTCTGATCTGCTCTGCGTATACGTTGGAACTGGAGTTCAATTTTTTGGAATGATTCTTGTGACCATGATCTTTGCTGTTCTCGGATTCCTTTCCCCATCAAACCGAGGCGGTCTTATGACGGCCATGCTCTTGCTTTGGGTCTTCATGGGCCTTTTCGCTGGTTACTCCTCTGCTCGTTTATACAAAATGTTCAAAGGATCAGAATGGAAGAGGCTTGCTCTCAGAACTGCCGTCATGTTCCCAGCTATTGTCTCTGCAATTTTCTTCGTCTTGAACGCACTCATCTGGGGCCAGAAATCATCTGGGGCTGTGCCGTTTGGAACCATGTTTGCCCTCATCGTTTTGTGGTTTGGAATCTCGGTCCCACTTGTGTTCGTGGGCAGCTACGTAGGATTCAAGAAACCAGCAATTGAAGACCCTGTGAAGACCAACAAGATCCCAAGACAGATTCCTGAACAGGCCTGGTACATGAATTCGGTTTTCTCAATTCTCATCGGAGGAATCCTTCCATTTGGAGCCGTCTTCATCGAGCTCTTCTTCCTCCTCACCTCAATCTGGCTGAACCAATTCTACTACATTTTCGGTTTCCTCTTCTTGGTCTTCATAATCCTCGTTGTCACTTGCGCGGAGATTACCATTGTGCTTTGCTACTTCCAGTTGTGCAGCGAGGACTATCTCTGGTGGTGGAGGTCATATCTCACATCAGGCTCGTCCGCTCTTTACCTCTTCTTATATGCTACCTTTTACTTCTTCACTAAGCTTGAAATCACAAAGCTGGTGTCTGGCCTTTTATACTTCGGATACATGTTGATTGTTTCGTACGCATTCTTTGTGCTCACCGGTACCATCGGTTTCTATGCGTGCTTCTGGTTCACAAGGCTCATTTACTCCTCAGTGAAGATTGATTAAGGTGTTTGTGCTCTCCCTCTCTTCCTCTTTCTCCGTTGTGAAAGAGTGCAAAACAGTGTCTTAGTGTAAGATTGGAAAATTGAGGTACGGTTGTCGTTTCCCGTGTAACATCTTGTACTCAATTTTGGATGGTGACCAACTTCATAACTCTGTTATACTACTGTATTCGTTCAAAACTTCTAGTACTATTCCATTTTAATTCCTATCAATTATATTTAAAGTTTACAATCATATTCCAGAATGCTTTCGTTTGCAACTCGTGCCAATATTTTGCAGAATTCGAGCGTCTGGGTTCATCAAATACTTCGATTTCTCATTTTTGATAATAGAAATGAGCATGGTCATGTAACATTATAGAATGTTTTGGGAGGGGTGTTCGAACTAAAAGTAACATAGTTGAAGCATGTTTTTGTTTTATTTTTATATTGTAGCGTGTGAGAGTGTTATACAATTTGAGTTAGAATTGATGAGTTAAAATTGAGTCTTCAAAACTTCACATTAAGCGATTAGTGAAAAAAGTACATATTAGACATGCAAATCAAAACAATTATTCCTTTCAAAATGAACAAAAATAAAAACGACTATTGACCGAGTGCTTCGGGAGAACACACAATTTCTCAGTCAACATAACGTTACCCAGGAAAGAGACTATCTTAAGCAAATAAGAAACGACACAGTGCCAGGCTACTTCCTAGGGCGAGTCTCCTCTGGATGGGCTGTTCCAGTAGTGACCTTTGCGACATCGCTGGCTTCAGGTTTCTTGGTGGAGTAAGCGACGAAATATGCAACGGCGCCGATGATTACAAGGCCGGCGATGGCCATGGTGGTAGGACTGTGGGGAAGCTTGCGCCTCTTATGAAGGACTTCCCCGGGGTTTTGGCCTGGGGGCCTCTTAGACTGGTCCACTCCAGCTGCTTTCACTTCTTCTGGACTCATTTTGTGGGTGTCTCTGTTTTCCTTCCATCTTCATTTCTTCCCATCTCTGTTCTCTTTATCCCTTTGCAAAAGTTAGTTTCCTTGACCTCCTCCCTCTCTCTTAACTCTATACATGAAACTTGTCATTGTTTGTGTTTTGCGAGTGTAAATTCTTGCCACGAAAACTGAGTTATTCGACACGTTGTTGAATGTTGCGTATTTGCATGTGAAGTACAGCAGGACCAGTGTGTCGTTTGGATGAGTGATGTCTGGACTGGAGTTAATTAGTTGGTACATCATTTTTTTACCTTATTATTTATTGTTACATAAATTGAGGCTTTTTAATTAGTTTTTGTGGTTTAGACGATGGAATTCTTAATTTGTGTGTGATTTTTTTTTTCAAAAAAGTTTTTTAACCTATTGGATTAACCAAGTCAATACCTCTTATCGATATAAACAAATAGTATAATTTAAAGATACAAATAAAATTCTTAATTTGTTATTCTTAAATAAAAGGTAAAAAATGTAAATAGAAAAAGCTTTTCGTAAGCAACAAGTGCCTATTAAGCCTGTTTGAAATGGCTTATTTTAATATTATTTTAGCTTATTTTATCTAAAAGCTGCTTATGAATCCGTTTAAGTGACCCATAAAAAGTGTTTATGGCTTTATAATCACTCATTGGAGAAGTCAAGCCAAAGGTGCTTATGACAATAACATTTGTGAAAAGTTTTTTTATTTACACTTTTGACTTGATATTTAAAAATAATAAATTAAGAATTCGATCTATATCTTTAAATTATACTATTTTTTATATCAATAAAAGCTTTTGACTTATTTAACCAAACAAGTTCACAAGGTCTTCTTAAATTAAAAAACACTTTTTCTTATACTATCTAAACACTAATAAAAAAAGCCCTAGCTTATGCTTATATTCTTCTATTGCTTAAAAGCAAAAGCACAAACTATCACAAACGGGCCATAGAATGGCTTAAAAGTAGTTGTTTTTGGCTTATTTGCTTCAAAAGTTGCTTTTTAATAATGACAAAAAGGTTATACTGTAATATCTATGTGTTGTTTTTGTTAGATATTCATATATCTAAGTGTTTTTTTTCCCTTATTTGTTCATTTTTTTTAATAATTCATTTTAAATGAGATGTTGGAAAAAATTGATAAAACTTCTTAAGCAAAAAAATAGTAAAATTTTTATCAACAAAATTATTTAAAAAGAAAAAAAATAGTAAAATTTATATAATGGCTAAAAAAATTTAGTTATTTTAACTTCGAAGTATATGTTAAAAATATATATAGAGATCAAAGGACAAAATGGTCATTTATCTAAATCCTTTAATATTTAATAGATTTAGTGATGAAAGTCTCAAAATGGGATAAGTTTTATAGTTTAGGAGCGTGATTTGTTATAGTTTAAAGTTTATGGGTCAAAATGGGACAAGTTACATAGTTTAAGGGCCAAAAGTAAAATTATTAGCTCAACTCCATTAATATTCCATTGATTTGGTCACATAAAATGAGACTAGTTGAATAATTAGAGGTGTGATTTGTTTAGATGGACCCGTGAAAAATGCTTTCAGCTTTTATAAGCACTTTCGAGAGAAACTAGTCATTTGATGTTTATAAAAGCTTTTTTATTTATATTTTTTTACATTTTCTTCAAGAATAATAAATAACATCTATGTTTTCAAATTACACTGTTTTTTATATTAATAAGAGCTTCTGACTAATTTAACCAAATTGGTTCAAAAGCTCTCTTGAATTTAAAAAGTATTTTTCTATGCACTATTTCAAACACTAACTAAAAAAGCTTAAGCTTATGCTTTTCTTAGAAGCCTACCTTTATGCTTTTCTTTTTCTACTATTTAAGAGTAAAAGCACAAAAACAGGCCTCAATGATTGGCTTCTCTCAAAAATATTTATATAAAAATAGTTTTTGAAGTAAATAAGTTAAAAATATATATATATTTTTGGTCATTTCACTATAAGCACTAGTATATTCCTGGTCAATTATCCTTCAATTCAATTTGATTTATTTTATTTTTCATGTGAGGTTCGAAATGTAAATTTTTGAACTTCCCATAATTGTTATTTGCAGCGATCCTTTTTAAAAGTTATCCAATGCTTAAAAAAAAACTTGAGAACAATATTGATGTTAAACATCATAATTAATAAAAAGTGAGTTGTATTTATGAGTTAATATAATATTATTCACCCTTTTTTGAAGGGAATATAACTTGCATTCTATTAGTCTATGGTAGTTAATGCTGCCAATATCGTATTGTTTTAATTTTTTAAGGCTTTTCTTTCATTTTTCAAAGTGAAACTTCCTATAGGGCCTCTAAAAAAAAAAAAGAGAGTAAATCTGTGACCAGTGAGCTTTGGGAAAATTGTTGATGGTAATTCCTAATCACATACATCCTTTTATGCAATGGGTAACCCTCGACAAAAAGAGCCACCACGCAACAAATCTCCAATTGTGACTTTGGCTCAGTAATATTAAAAAAATAGTGATAAAGGTTACATTTGATAAACTAATATTTTTTGAATAAAGAAAAATAATATTTAAAAGGACGTTAAAAAATATTCGAGTGAGAACATGTTAGAAAAAACAAATTATTACATGGTATAAAGATGTAAATATACAAGAGAGGAAAAAAGCACCAAAACGAGGAAAAAAAATTTAGGGCTAAAGATGAATAGAAATTCTATTCTAAGAAAAATGTAAATAGGAAAAGATAAGGACAAAAAAGAAAAAATGAAGCAAAAAGTAAAACATAGATAGATCAATAAACAAGCAAAAAGGCAAAAAATAAAAAATAAAAAATAAAAATCCCTTCAACCATACATGCAAAAGCACATGCATATTTTTGAAACAGTAAGGATAAAGATAAGGCTATAGAGTAATTTTAAAAAAAAAAAGTAAATTTTTTTCTTTCTTTTTTTTTATAAAATAATACAGATATATATTTTTTTGTCGTTCAAAAGTTGGGGGTAAAATATTGCATAAATGCAAAAATAAAAATAAAAATAAAGATAGAAAGAAAGAAAAAACTAACGAAAACAAGATTTTGGCCGTTAAAACCGTCCTTCGCAGTTCACTCTCTCGGCCGTTTGTAAAAAAAATCGTAACGGCATAATCCTTTTCCCGAGGTCCAACGGCTAGTTTCCCTGTTTCAGTTTTCCCCACCCCCAGCTCTATAAATGCCACTCTCTCACAACCCCCCACTTCACTTTCACATCAACACCACAATCACCTCTCTCTCTCTCTCTCTCTAGAAACGCTCTCTCAGTGCTCTCTCCTCTTTGTTTCCATGGCCGCCCTTTCAAGATCATCCTCTTCTTCTTCTCTGTTCCTCACCTTTCTTCTTCTCGGAATCATCTACTCCTCGTCAGAAGCCAAAGAAATCTTGGTCGGAGGCAAGTCCGATTCATGGACCGTCCCCTCCTCTGAATCCGAATCCCTCAACAAATGGGCCGAAAGCACCCGTTTCCGCATTGGCGACACTCTTGGTAAATAAAACAAGAAAAAAAATTTGGTCCCTTTTTTTCCTGAAGTGCTCTGTTTTTCTTTTTTTTTGTTACTAATTTGGAATACCGTCGTTTGTTTCAGTATGGAAATACGACGGCAAGGAAGATTCTGTCGTTCAAGTGACCAAGGAGGGCTACTTGAGCTGCAACATCTCGAGCCCGATTGAAGAGTACAAGGACGGAGATACCAAGGTCAAGCTTACCAAGGCTGGGCCCTACTATTTCATTAGTGGGACCAAGGGACACTGCGAGAAGGGACAGAAGCTCATCGTCGTTGTTCTTTCCCCGAGGCACCGCCACGCCCTTTCTCCTGCGCCTTCTCCGGCTGAATTCGACGGCCCAGCTGTTGCTCCCACCAGCGGGGCTTCGGCTTTGAGAGGTGGTTTTGTTGTGGGTTTGGGAGGACTCTTGTTGCTCTCCGGATTGTTTTGAATGTGAAGATTTAGGTTGTTTTAGAGAAGAGATTTTATTTTATTTTGTTTAATTGGTTTATTCATTGGTTGTATGCAATAATAACATCAAGTATTCTGTTAAATATTTTTGGTTGTCATTATCTTTTTCTCTCCCATTGAGTTAGTTTTTTTTCCCTCTTTTATATGCAATAATAACATCAAGTAGAGATGAATGTGCTAAACAATAAATCAATCAATGTCATAAAAGAGTCACAAACAAACATGTACAAAAGCCACATACAAATCAATCAAGCCAATTTGCATCTCCTTCCTGGTGGTCGTCGATCCAATCAAGCCAAGTGTCATCATCGTAAGAGTCATCACAGAATTCTACTCTGTTGTTTCCCTCATTGTAAAGTTCACTTTCTGTTGCTGTTGTATCATCGCCAGAATTCAATTCACCTACTTGATCAATCATCATCGCATGACTACGAAGGCGCATTGTCTCTTGATCTAGCCATTCTTCTGGATCCAACATCCCTGACTCATCATCATTCTCATCTTTGTTTTCAGATTCAAAACCTTCTTCTCTTCTCTCATTGTAAAGCTCCGATGTTGTAGTTCCCTCAATACACCACTCTGGATATTCCTCAACCACATCGTGATCTTCGATAATATCATCATTAAGCCCCGCTAATTCTCTGTTTAGCCATTGTTCTAGCTCTGAATTGTCCAAAACTACCTCCTTTTCTTTGTTCCTAGTTTCGCCCGAAAAAAAACTTAAGGGCTCAACAGCTTCCTTAGAGGCCATGTCAGTTATAGGAGGCTGTTTTGTTGTTGGATGATGTACAATGTTCTTGTTCTTTTTCATGGCCGCTCGGCTTGTTCGACCTCGGTGACCGCTTCGAATATTATTACTATTTGCAACGTTCACGGTGGTCAACAAGGATGCTTTTCCTAGATGAGAAAAGCAGTAAATTTTTCGTCTCAGATGAGAATTCCAGTAGTTCTTTATTTCATTGTCTGTTCGTCCTGGTAAGTTCTTTGCTATCAATGACCACCTAAGAAGTAAAAAAGATTTATCATTTCATACTGCCAGATTATAAGCATAACAACGGAATAAAAAAGATCAGTCTTTTAACTTTTCAACACAATTAAAAAAAAAAATAGTGGTAACTGCTGCGCAAGTAGTCTTTTGTATTTTTAGCTGAAATACGACTTTTTCTCTATGACGGTTAATGTCATTAGAGTCCTCGTATTATGGTTCACTATTGCCTCCTAACCGTTCGAGAAAATTTTTGGGACGGGTATCCTAACCACTAATCAGTTGTTCGAATTAGTATTTTTGTATAACTAGAGGTGTCAATTTAGGTTTGACCGGATTAATAAAAGGGAGGCTTGATTTGGTTCGAAGCCCGTATTGGCTTAGGATTGGGTCCCGGACACCTAAATTTTTATAAGCAAATTTTTAAATATATAAAAAAAATCAATCAGGTCAAGTCGGTTTTAATTTGGGTCTAAATCTTAAGCTCAACCGGCTTCAAAATTAGGCAGAGTCTGGGCCACAAAGAAGATAGACCACAACTGACCTGTTTGGCCTAGTCTAAAGTGTCAGCTCTCTATGCATGTCTAGCGGATTGAAAAAGGCACAAATTCTCTTTAAAATTAAAGAGTTAAACACATAATAAACTGCACGCGATATCTCAGAGCCGTTTTTTGTCGAAATTTTAACATTTGAATGAACAAAACTTTTTACAAATAACTAACGTGTATCCCTAGTAATTTCCAAATCATTTTAAAATCCGCCATTGATCAGATTCGACCAAGAGCACCCTGACATATACACAGTCTTTATTAAAAAAATCGTGGTGATGGAGTAAAAACGCCTACTGAACTATTAATGAATGAAGAATGAGCTCCTATAACCCAAGAAAATCTAGCCCTTTTATAGGAAAAAATCTAAACTTATTCGTACATATGTATATATTTTTGGAGAAAATTTCATATTAACACTCTGTGTTATATAGAAATATAACTTTGTTATCCTCTGTTTTAGAAAATTTCATACTGGTACTTTGACACTTCAAAAATTTAGTAGCTCAAATTCTTTTTTGAAACACAAAAATACAAAATTACCCTTCCGTATAATTGATTGAAATTTTGAATAAAAAAACTCAAGAATTTCGATAAATCTTCAGAAAACCCAGCCTCTACATTCCTTTTTGAAATTGTGAAGTGCAGGGGTAGAAAAATAGAAATCCACAATTAGAGGAGGAGGATTTCCTTTTATTTATTTATTTTTTTTTTTTGAAGTTGTTCGGAATTTGGTTATTTTAAGTACCAATTTCTTTTATTTGGCGATTTTAGCAGAGCTAGGGGCTATGCAAGCTCCCAGCAATTGGGTTTTTATTTAAATACTTGAAAAAAATATGCACGTGCATTTCATTTAAGATTTTTTTACTTTATTTAAGTTAAAGTATGATTAAATATAAAGGATTAATTAAATAGTAAACGCACAATAGAAAGAGTTAATAAATTCTTTCAATAGCTGAAGCCTAGAATTAAATTTTATTATGTATAATATAGTCGTTATTGTGATGTCATGATAGATAACTGGCTTCATAGTACTTTTTTTGCACTCAAATTAAAGAGTTTTCTTTATGGTTATCTTATTTATCATTGTGAACTTGGACTTGGGTGCCAGATTATAAATATTTTGTTAGTCAATTTACTTATTTTTGTAGATTTTGCAATACAAACGACAATTGTTTTCATAATGTTTTTTTGCCAATAAATGAAAGCCTTTTCTTCATTACCATATATCTATTTATCATCGTTTAGCTTGCTGGTACTTAAAACATTATTAATAGACGAGTAAGAGCAGTCTAATTGGTTGTAAGTCTCTTTACCCTAACCATAGGTTGAAGGTTCAAGTCACGTTAAGCTTACTTAATAGTGGTGGTGTTCCCCCTTCCCTCCTCTTGTATCAAAATATATATATATATATATTAATGTCTAAGTTGACTTGCTCAGTTTCGTAGAGTTCACGATACAAACAATGAAATGGGAAAAATAATAGTTATGTAATTAAATTTGTATACATATATAAACTGTAGGTAGTTGTTTTTTTTTTTTTTGATATATTAAGATTCAAAATCACATAACATTTTTCTTTAATTGAAATATACAACCAGTAGACAAATTCTAAAAAAAGATAAAAAAAGACGTATAAATTAACAAAATGAATAATACAATATTTGTAATTTTATTTCTCATAAAAAAGATTTTTTTATGTTGTTGTCCAAATATCTGTTTTTTAATTTTAATATATGTTGTCTAATTAAATGAGGTAATATGCCCATGAAAAATGTCATTTTCATCAAAAAAGTAGATTGCATTTAACGAACCATAAATGCATGAGAGAAACTTGTGAAACCGACGCTTGAATTTTTTTTATGAGTGTTTGAGAGAGTAGTTTAAACCATACGTTTAAGTTTAAGAATTGTAACACGTGAGAGTTTTATACTATTTATAGTTCAAATCATTGGTTTAAATTACTTTTTCAAACACCTTATTAGCCTTCTCTTTTTTTTTTTTAATAAAAAGGTAGATTAAAGAAAATAAATTATAAGAACATATAAACTATAAGATATAGCTACTAATGATATATATATTTTTACTACTAATAGTGTATATTTTTAATGTAAGATCTGGTCAAAATTCACATTAAAATGAAATGCATGCAAATTTGATAAAACCTCATATAGATGCGACTGTTTAAAATAGAGACAAGACATTTTTGGATTTGGATTTCGTGTTTAATTTTAATAATGATGTGTAATTAATTATATCATAACAAGTCAACGTTTGAAAAATATAAAACGTTATTTGATTATCTTTTTTATGTTTTATTATTTGAGTGCATTAGATAATGTATCATAACATAATTAGTTAGATATCTTTTGAGATAAAAAAAATTCTTCTAGACCCCCAGATCTTAAAGATCTATTGGTTCAGAGTGTACATTACGAGTAGAATTTTTTTATACCCTGTAATGAATGTTTTATAATATGAATTTGTGCCCTGAAAAAAAAAAAAACTTTCC
The DNA here is from genome assembly GCA_025403435.1 of Artocarpus heterophyllus. Classification (NCBI taxonomy): domain Eukaryota; kingdom Viridiplantae; phylum Streptophyta; class Magnoliopsida; order Rosales; family Moraceae; genus Artocarpus; species Artocarpus heterophyllus. The sequence goes on from CM046333.1 coordinate 6,733,387, forward strand.
AACTGTAACGAGTTATTATCATCATGAAAAATGGTTCAAAAGTATACATTATTAATAATTCCAACCCACTTTTAATTAAATATATAACAAAAAGTTGGTTTCTATCCTTTTTGAAGATCTAAAGCTGTCATTTTTTAAATTAGCATTAAAAAAAAATTGTCTAGTATACTAGCTAGGTTCTTCTAATTTCCACTTATGACGTAGTATGTACTATGGTTTACGTGGTCATGATGTAATTTTTAACAGCATTTTCACGCAAAAGGAAGCATATGGTACAAGTAGTAGTTGTGCAAGTATATTATGAACATTTTAGAAAGAAAAAAAAGGTTACCTATTTCCCAAGGCATTTTGCAACTTTACTATGGTCTCCTCCTCCTGCGCCGTGATGTTTCCCTTCTTCAAGTCGGTCTTCAGATAATTTACCCATCTTAGTCTACAGCTCTTCCCGCACCTTAGCAGCCCTTTAATTCGCAGAACATATCATGTATAGGATATTTGGTAGAGTGAGTTACAACTATAGTTAAAATCAATTTTAGTTAGAAATATTGTAATATATGAAAATTTTACGTTGCTATAAGTTTTTATTTTTTACTATTAACATATAAGAATTGTTTACTGTTTGAGTAAGAACTTATAAGTTTTAACTTATTTTGTTTTTATATTGCAACAAATTTACCATATCCAGCATGTATACACATCAGAAAATATTTCCACTGTCAGAAAAGAATTGAAGAATGATATATATAATTCTATATACATGCATGTATAATTTTATATGGCATTACCTGCTTTCTTGGGTAAAGATCTCCAAGAACCTGCGCCGTGGGCAAGAATGTAATTGGCCAATATCTCATCTTCTTCAGCCGTCCATTTTCCTCTCTTCAATCCCACTTTCTCACAGCACGGTGCTCTTCCCATTTTCTCCCCTCGAACAAACAAAAAACACAGAGACTGGAAACTTATAATAAGTTTTTTGTTGCATATCGCAATATATTTACTTGTAATATAGGTAATATATATATAAACACACACACACACCTATATGCATATTAAGAATGGAAATAAGGCTGTCGGAGTGCCACGCTCCATCGGATAGATTAAGGGTAATCGAAACTACCACGTATGCCTCATGCCCGATCGCTACGTAGTGTCTATATATGACGTATGAGAGACACAAACAAGAAGCAAACAAAGCATATTACAAAAAATTCCCTTGCCGGGGCTGGAAAACATCAAAGTGGAGTGCTTTTATTTCGACTGGTCAATTATTCATAATGGGTCTACCTTCTTATACACTACCTCACTATTTCGTCGAGCTATCAAAGAGGGACAACGTTGTTTTGCAGACGAAGCGGCATATGTTGACATAGATACATGAAAAACTTTTTTTAGTCCCGTTGAGCAGTAACCCGGCTCCCTCACAGGCACAAGAGCTACACCCACATAAGTCCTATCTGATCGGGCTGAATAGGAATGCCCTATATATATACACACACAAACTCAAGGGCAAAGTTAAAAAATTTATAGGGTGTTTGGAAGGGTGGTGGGAACCAGTGATGGAAACCACTTTTACTGTAGCATGTGAGAGTTTATACTGTAGCACATTTTTTTTATTGTTACTGTAGCATATGAGAGCTTTACACTGTTTATAACTGAGATTGTGGTGGGAACTGAGTGGTTCCCACCACTGCCAAACACCCCCTTAGTACAGAGGAGTAGAAGTGGGGCAAATAAAGAGATAACGAGTTTTAAGGTCATGAAACAAAATATCAAGGGCAGAGGAGCACTAAAAGAAAAACTGTACTTTTAGTCACAATAATTTTTAACATAATTTTTAGTCACAACAAAATGTTATGATTAATGTGTATTTAGTCGTAATTTTTGGTTTAATTTTTGTTATGATTAAAACTTTTAACCACAGGTTTTTAGTCACGGATGGTTTTTAGTCATGGAACATCATTGACTAAAAACCCTATGGCTCAAAGTTTTAGTTATAATAAAAATTAAACTAAAAGTTATAACTAAATACACATTAATTATAATATTTTGTTGTGACTAAAAGTTTTATTAAAAATTGTTATGACTAAAGTATAGTTTTTTATAGTAGAAGAGGGATAAATTTTTTTTTAAAAAATGAAACACTTAAATTTTAGATATAATTTGAAAGAAAACAAACAGAGACGGAGGCAAGCCAAAACTAGGGGCTCAAGCCCCTCTGAACTTTTTTTTCCCACCTACATGCTATGTATATTTATAGATTAGAAACTCAAAAAATTACTAAAATTGAAACCAAAACCCTCTCTAAATAAATAAAATATATATAATATTGTAAAAATCTTAACTCTGTTACTGAAAACAAATATTCAAGAGGTGACCATTTACTGTAAGGGGCTCCTCCCTGTATATAACACGTATAGAGCTCATATAACAAATAAAAAGTGGCGCTGCCCTGTATGTAATAACTGTACAGCTCAAAACAGAAAAAAATAGCAGGAAAATAAATAAGGAGTACTATTTTAATTGCTTTTGCAGCGTTGGTAGTTGGCTGTCTTCCTCACATTGGGATAGGTCGGGTTGGAAAAAAAAGTTGCAATGAATGTCACTCACCAGCCTGTTGCTAACACGCGAGATTCATGCAGATTCTACATACAGACGGTGAGACTTGCATCAAATATTTGGCGAAATATATTTAGATAGCACACCATTTTTTCTGTATAAAAGGAGCAGGAAGAGGACTAGTTATTAATAGACAAAGTTTGTTAATAATTACGTTTATTAGGCCGTTTGAAAGAACGATTCTAACTATCAGTTACAACTATAAATAGTGTAAAGTTTTTACATGTTACAGTAAAAAGCTACTCTCACATGCTATAATTCTTAAATTAAAATTGTTGATTTCAACCATTCTTTCAAACGGCCTATATATATGAATTTTCTTTCTTTTTTAAAGAAACGATAAAAATAAAGATAAAATACACAAACACTCCTCGAGTTATGTCAAAATAACAAATATACCTCTTAAATTAAAACTGATTACATTGACATCGACTTCTTAATTTTTCAATAGAATTACAGACAGACCCTCTCAGTTAGTTGACCATAAAAGCTGACCATGTTTTGACCGTTAATTTTACTCAAAATGTCCACATTGCCTTCCATCCATCAAAAAACGTTTTATATTACTTAAAAAATGACAATTTTATCCTTTTTTGACATTAACAAAATAGAGTTTAAATAATTTGTACATATTTGTAACTAAATTTTGCTTTAGTAAATAATAAAATATATTTTTTCTTTTCCCTAATAAAAATATTATTAAAAAATTTGCATATACAACATCTGAAAATAATGTAGATATTCACCCTCCACTAAAATAGGGTACAACGTAGAAACATATAATAATAATATATAATAGATCATTTAAATTTACATGCATAAAATATCACAACAATCATGAAAACTACAAACTAAATATCACAACAATCATAAAAACTACAAACTAAAGCTAATTAGTTTGTTAAAATAAAATAAAAAAAAAACTAAAAAACAGATATTTTTTTGGGGCGAAAATTTAAAAACAGATGTCAAATTTAAAAAAACATAGAAAGAAAACAAAAAAAGGTACATCTCTCTTGTACTGTGTCTTCTTTCTTTCTCTCCCTTTCTCTCTTGATCTAGGGCCATGGGTTAGGGTGCTAACGGGGGTGGGGGGTCGTCGAGGAGGATGAGGGCAGCAGGGGCGACATGACGGGGAGGATGGGTGACACCCGTTATTCTCCTAACGGGTATTGAGGTAATTAAATTAATTTTTAATGTATAAAAAAAAAAATTGCTTCATTTAAATTTATTTTATAATATTTATTTTTATCTATTTTTAAATTTTCTAAAATTCTCCTATATTTATTTAGTATGATTACTAAAAAGCCTTAGAACTTCTAATAAATCTCAAAAATGTCATATTGGCATTATGTGTGTTAAAGTCTTTAGATGAGACATAAGGATATCTTTTCCAACTACTCTTGACCCTCATTTTCTTTATTTCCTCCGTGACATGCTTCAACATGTCTCCTCTATAATTGTTTCTATCACTTCTTTTCAAAGACTTCATCTTTTCTTCCTTTTTCTTCCACGGTTCCCACACTCTTCTTCTCATTTCTTTGCTGAAGCAAAATACTTAGAGAACTTCTTCAAGGCAGCCATAAAAATCAGCCACCATCACCTCCATTTGAGCAAGAATTTCAGTCATACCGAAGTAAAGGAACCTGTTTTGAAGCCATTTCAAGCTTCCAACTAACCATAATCCGAGGTTAGAATCTTATGAACAAATTTAGTCTTTCATTTATAAATTTTCTTTTATACTAAAGGATTATTCAAATTTGCGTTCTTAAACCTAAGTATATGTTTGTTGCTATTTTGGAGCATATGTATGAAGTCTAAGTGTATATGCCCTAGACAGAAAATTTATATTGTTAAACTTTATAATACCTCTATGGGCAGTGGTTATTTCTTGAAATTCTAAGATTAAATTAAAATAAATTTTATGAATGTAGTTGTATGTTGTGCTTTAGTTTTAATTGTCCTTATGCACGCCTTAGGATCAAGGGAGTATGGAGCTAACGTTAATTGATTCCAGGATTAAGAGACTGTTGATAAGCTTAAAAGGTAGGGATTCTATTACTCATCTTTTGTGAGGTTTTTATAGAATTAAAATTGATTGTTTTGCCGCAATATATATATATCTATGTTGAAGTGATATTATATGTGTATCACATATGAAACTATGACATGGACTCGTCTTGTATTGTACGGCGAGGAACATAATGAATTTACACATGTTATAAATTGAGAAGCATGGTTAGGAAAATTAACTCTATTAATAATGATTTAATATAGAGAAATTGTGAGACATGAAAAGGGCGACGGTTACGTCCTTGGGCATGAATACCCTAAAAGGTAAAGTAGGGGGAAGGCGATGACGCTTCCTTGGGTTGAAAGTCCCAGAACACACTGTACAGGAATCGATTTGGTGAGGACTCGGGGCTTGATGTCCCCTCACCGGAACACCCTTGGAATGTTTATAGGGTGATCAAGTGCGCCCATTTGGGTTTCGATGAGTTGAGTGATACTCAATTTAACATGGATACCTAGGAACAATGATGATTGGTAATATTTGTATAAATGTGTAATTATGACACTTGGTAATGATTAACTACGGTATCCATAAGATGTGATCATAATAAACCTCATAATCTGGAATATGATGTGACTTACTAACCATGCAGATTTTAATGTGGTAATGATAGAGGTGAGTAATGGCTTTCTCTACTGAGCATAGTGTTGCTCATACCCTTATGTTTATATCTTTTCAGGACTCACTAAGTGTGAGGTGGCTACGAGAAATATAGTTGAGGAAGTGATGTAGCTATATTACATTGGGACTGCTTCAATTGTTGAGAATGTTCTTCATGATAATGTAAGCATCAATTGTTACTTTCTGTGACTGTATTACAATGTGTTGAGGGTTAAAATGATGATGACAACAGTTTATATTATTAAATTTAAGGTGCTACATTAAAACTGTGGTTTATTTGTCGTTTATATTTTTATTTTTGAGTTGAGAGTTTTTATTTAAGTCCCGGGCAAATTTTATTTTTAAGGTTTTACTTTTATTATTTATTTTTATTTTATCTCATTAAAAACTGTTAACCCCCATATAGGGGCGTTACAGAATTTTTGGTATCAGAGCCTAGGTTCGGTTAACCTAGGGAGTGTAGCACCACTTTAAAAAAAATATATTTTTGAGATGGTTTTGAAGCTGAATTTTCATTTTCATCATCAAAATGAACCTTCACATTGATTTATACAGTCTAGAAGGATGTAACATGGAAAGGCTATAGAATGAAAATATTAATAGTTATATGAGTACAATAATTATATAGAAGGAAAGTATTAATAGTTATAAGAGAATGATAATTATATGGAATAAGTTTATAAGTAGATTGCTTATGAGAGATTCGTATAATATTTGGATCTATAAGCATATCTAATTCGTATAAACGATGAGAAATTCGTGTAGATACGAGGATTTAAAAGCCTTTTGTCTCGTGAAAAACAATAAGAAATATAAGGCTTGATTTATTGATTTCAAAGTTTGGCATAGATATGCCAAATTTTTCGTAATTGATTCAAACCTAAGTAATGATTATGTGTGGATTCGATGAAGCACATAAGTGTCAATATCTTTTCTTAAAAGTTCTATTTATTTGAGGAATATGATATAAGTTGGGAATCATGGTATTGAATCTTGAGAGAGATAAATGTTAGACTTTTGGTCTGTTGAGACTGTGTAAAGTCTAGAATGCATGAATCTCAAAATTGGAATATTTTGTTACGTACATTGTATTTAAGTGTATCAGTGAATCTTTTGGTTACCTAAGGTTTTGTTATATGAGGAAATTATATATTGTATAAGTAGAATTGTGGGGATTGTAGATGTTCTTAAGTAGTAACATCTAGTGTCTTTGCTCATTGATATGGTCTATGTTGGAAGACGTAAATCGTATTGATTTCAAGGTTAGTCGCATTCTAAACCCTTGGTAGCAATGATAATGAATCCATTGATAGATGTTAAGTATTATGAATAACATATGGGTGTATGTATTGTTCAATAAGATTTTGATTAAAACAAAATTATTTGAGTTGCTGGAAGATTGTGTTGTTATGAAATGATTTTAAATATCATTCAGGAAGATCCTTGTTGTTGTTAAATTAGATTTGTTGTTCATAGTTAACTTTATCTATAGTGGGCTTTGAATTGGGTTTAAGATTCATACGAATTGGTTTTCAATTTTATGTTTGTTATTTAACTCGTTCTAAATGTGTTAAGGCCTAAAACAACCTGACCATTTTCAACTAAGAACATTTGGGCCTAGTTCAAATCTTAAATCAGTTTGATTCACACTATCTCTCCCACGTGGTTTCTATACGTGTCATATACAGTGGTTTAATCATTGTTTACATATATGTTTACTGTGCATAGGAGCTTATTTCTCCGAGTTCACTTTTTCTCTCTTAATTTGTTATTTTCTCTCTAAATCGCAAATCCTCTTCTTTTTCATTAGAAATTCTTCTTTTCCTCTAAAAGAAGAAGGAATTCTAGGATTCTGCAATTTACTATCTTAATTTTTCCTTTCTATTTACTCTTCTTTCATCTCATCATGGACCCAAAGTACCAACACATGAGAAAGTATTTCCCATCACTCTCCCAAAAGATTCTCAGAAAGAAATACAAGGCTAGAATTACTCGGTTGTGGATTCTTATGCGTTTTGGTATCCCTTGTGATGTGAGAATGTTAATAGAGGGGAAAATCCGTCCGAGTGACTTTAGTCAAGATGTCGGTTTACCAGGAACAGGTACCAGTCGTAGTGCAATGAAAAGAAGAGCTCGTGCCATCGTGGTCACTTGTAACAAATGTGGAAGACAAAATTGTAACGGTAAATGTACTTCACCTGGTTATATGTCTACGACTAGAGAGGATAAAATAAGGTTTTGTAGGGATGGACTTTCAAAGGAGAACTTGGATAGCATCCATCCTCCTCTTCACGGTCACCCTAGTGGATATGTTCAAGGAGCTATTTTTAAACTCTGGCCTAAATTTTATACAGAAAGACAACGCCTCAGGAATATGGTATTTCTAGATCCTGTTTGTCAAGCCATAAGAAAACTGGATGGGGAATAAGTCATCGCTCTATAAAGGTTATTTAGTCTTTGCTTATTTGAAGCAGTTTTAGCTGATGTTCAACAGTTTGTGTTTTTCTTTTACTCAGAATATTTGCTTTTGTGTTTGAAATAATTGTGATTATTAGATTGATACAGTAAGTGTTAATATCTTATTTAATTTATGATTTTCTTAAATATATATATAATAAAATATATTATCTTATCAAACACGTTACATACGGTACAGTAATATGTTTGAATTTTGAAAAGCTTATCCAGATATTTCAAGATTTGTGTCTCAAATTTCAAAAGTTCTACAGTATTTGTCGTTTATATTAAATTTCTAGACTTGGTGTATATTTGTCAAAAAGTCTACAGTTGTATCAAGAGGGTCTTCTGTCGAATTGTTCTCAATTGTCAAAAGTTATACAATTAGAGTCTAATCTTTTTCAAAAAGTGAATCAGATTTTCTGTAAACTATCAATCACCTTATCTTACTTTCTTATCCGCACAAGATTTTGTTTAAATCTTTGGATTACCTTTTCATTACCTACTCGTCTATCTCTTTAGCCCTTTTTGTATATTTTTCATCTTTAAAATCTCATGTAGAACCCGAAGTCTAAGTGGAGCAGACATTAAGCAACCACTTCTATAAACCAAATATGTCTACCTCCCAGTCCACGAAGAAAATAAAGAATGTCTGTGTCTTTTGTGGTTCCAGCTTTGGAAAAGATAAAGCTTATTTAGAAGCTGCAAATCACTTAGGGCAAGTCCTAGCACACAAGAAGATTAACATAATCTATGGGGGTGGTAGTATAAAAATGATGGTAAATATGACACTAGCAGCTAGGTCTAGTGACGCTACTGATGTAAGAATTTGGCCTCATATTCCAGTTGAAGGAAACCTTTGTAAGGAAGCCATAGGTAAGGGAGAAGGAGTCAGGAGTATCCCTAAAAATTTTAAAGACATAATCTATAATTCTGATGCTTTTATAGCATTACCTGGTGGTCTAGGTACTCTTGAGGAAATATTTATAGTTGCTTGTGGGCAATTGTTGGGCTTTTATTCCAAACCTTTGGGACTGCTGAACGTAAAGGGTTTTTATGACGGTCTTTTGAAATTTCTAGATTACGCTGTGGAAGAAAACATCACTACAGAATCGGAGAGACAAATCTTTGTCACTGCTTCAACAGCTGAGGAATTGATAGATAAAATGCAAATCATACATCCAGAATCCGACACTGCAACATCCAAGCTTGAATGGGAAAGGGAAAGCCGGGAGCGGCCAATTGATTTGAATCTCCATCTGTAATCTTTTTGTTTTATCTTTGGCATGTAGGCATGTGTGTCCGTATTTCGTGTGTTACGAATAACCGTTTGCCTTGTATTCTGTGTTTCTTGTGGTACGTTGTTGTTCAATCTTTTAGATTCATTGAGCCTAATGCCGGGATGGCTGGATACGGAGTACTTGATGCTCTCGAAACGCATCCTTCTTAAGGTCCGATCTTTTGTTTATCGATGTTTTTGTATCCTCTAAGCATGCATGATATGGATAGCTGGTATACGGAGTGCCTTGTACTCTCGAAACGTATCCGTATCATGTTTGTAATGTGTAATATTCTGTTAATATTATGTGGAAGTACCAAAGTCAGTTATGGGGATATTCCATATGAAATATGAGTATATTATTTGGATTGAATGTTTGTGTCATGAGGATAGCTGTTTAATGAAAAATATGTCGGGTAGTTTGCAACTCTGAGATTCCGTTTAATATCTCTATGAGTAAGTTTAACGTATGGTTTTGAATATAAGTGTTTGTGATATATGTTTTATGATTATGTTTTAGTTTATTAGTTGAGGTATGAAATCAAATATATTTGACTTTTCCTTACTCAAAAAGGAAAAGGAACCTAAAGATGAAGTATATAAAATTTCTCTGGCAATCTCCTTAAATGTGATTGTAAATCACAGTCCATGGACAATGAAGGACTGGAATCATGATATGGTCAATATGTATGCCTGATCAGATTCTTAGACTATTATACGGTGTTATAAGTTGAAACTTGTCAGAAATACTCTCATTGAGGGATTTAGGAGTAAGATTTATTATGCAAGTAAATAAGTGGAGGACAAACAACATTAACGGTTTAGACTCAGAATTGGAATCATAGTGGAATCATAATTTTTACTAGTATTGCTAGAATTGAAATTTCGAGGACGAAATTCTTTAAGGGGGGTAGAGCTGTGACACCCGTTATTCTCCTAACGGGTATTGAGGTAATTAAATTAATTTTTAATGTATAAAAAAAAAATTGCTTCATTTAAATTTATTTTATAATATTTATTTTTATCTATTTTTAAATTTTCTAAAATTCTCCTATATTTATTTAGTATGATTACTAAAAAGCCTTAGAACTTCTAATAAATCTCAAAAATGTCATATTGGCATTATGTGTGTTAAAGTCTTTAGATGAGACATAAGGATATCTTTTCCAACTACTCTTGACCCTCATTTTCTTTATTTCCTCCGTGACATGCTTCAACATGTCTCCTCTATAATTGTTTCTATCACTTCTTTTCAAAGACTTCATCTTTTCTTCCTTTTTCTTCCACGGTTCCCACACTCTTCTTCTCATTTCTTTGCTGAAGCAAAATACTTAGAGAACTTCTTCAAGGCAGCCATAAAAATCAGCCACCATCACCTCCATTTGAGCAAGAATTTCAGTCATACCGAAGTAAAGGAACCTGTTTTGAAGCCATTTCAAGCTTCCAACTAACCATAATCCGAGGTTAGAATCTTATGAACAAATTTAGTCTTTCATTTATAAATTTTCTTTTATACTAAAGGATTATTCAAATTTGCGTTCTTAAACCTAAGTATATGTTTGTTGCTATTTTGGAGCATATGTATGAAGTCTAAGTGTATATGCCCTAGACAGAAAATTTATATTGTTAAACTTTATAATACCTCTATGGGCAGTGGTTATTTCTTGAAATTCTAAGATTAAATTAAAATAAATTTTATGAATGTAGTTGTATGTTGTGCTTTAGTTTTAATTGTCCTTATGCACGCCTTAGGATCAAGGGAGTATGGAGCTAACGTTAATTGATTCCAGGATTAAGAGACTGTTGATAAGCTTAAAAGGTAGGGATTCTATTACTCATCTTTTGTGAGGTTTTTATAGAATTAAAATTGATTGTTTTGCCGCAATATATATATATCTATGTTGAAGTGATATTATATGTGTATCACATATGAAACTATGACATGGACTCGTCTTGTATTGTACGGCGAGGAACATAATGAATTTACACATGTTATAAATTGAGAAGCATGGTTAGGAAAATTAACTCTATTAATAATGATTTAATATAGAGAAATTGTGAGACATGAAAAGGGCGACGGTTACGTCCTTGGGCATGAATACCCTAAAAGGTAAAGTAGGGGGAAGGCGATGACGCTTCCTTGGGTTGAAAGTCCCAGAACACACTGTACAGGAATCGATTTGGTGAGGACTCGGGGCTTGATGTCCCCTCACCGGAACACCCTTGGAATGTTTATAGGGTGATCAAGTGCGCCCATTTGGGTTTCGATGAGTTGAGTGATACTCAATTTAACATGGATACCTAGGAACAATGATGATTGGTAATATTTGTATAAATGTGTAATTATGACACTTGGTAATGATTAACTACGGTATCCATAAGATGTGATCATAATAAACCTCATAATCTGGAATATGATGTGACTTACTAACCATGCAGATTTTAATGTGGTAATGATAGAGGTGAGTAATGGCTTTCTCTACTGAGCATAGTGTTGCTCATACCCTTATGTTTATATCTTTTCAGGACTCACTAAGTGTGAGGTGGCTACGAGAAATATAGTTGAGGAAGTGATGTAGCTATATTACATTGGGACTGCTTCAATTGTTGAGAATGTTCTTCATGATAATGTAAGCATCAATTGTTACTTTCTGTGACTGTATTACAATGTGTTGAGGGTTAAAATGATGATGACAACAGTTTATATTATTAAATTTAAGGTGCTACATTAAAACTGTGGTTTATTTGTCGTTTATATTTTTATTTTTGAGTTGAGAGTTTTTATTTAAGTCCCGGGCAAATTTTATTTTTAAGGTTTTACTTTTATTATTTATTTTTATTTTATCTCATTAAAAACTGTTAACCCCCATATAGGGGCGTTACAGGATGGGTGAAGGCTAGGGCGACGGGGAGGCGGTGTGGTAGGATTGGGGGGGCAGGGATGCACAGGGGTGGGAGAGGTGTGGGCTATTTGGCTAGGTTACATATTAGTAAACAGAATTCATAGGCAATTCTATTAGATGAACTTTTAGAATGGATGTAAGCGATAACCTATGTTTTCGCCAAGTGAAAGAAAAATTAGCACTTAATTGATACACTTTTAAGTATTATAATCACATATTAATTTTGAACCTCAAAACTCCAAACGAGTTTCTCCAAAAAAAAAATAAATAAATTCAAACGTTTACATTAATCACAATTTTTCCTTGAAGAAAACGAATACTTGATTTGAAATATAATATAAGCACAAGTGTAAGAGAGCTCCTCAATTTCAACGTTGTATCAGAATCTAACTAGAAGGATATATGTGGTCTATTTGCTTTACATGAAAATACAGAATTTTTTATATCATCTAAAATAAGTTTTAGAAGAGTAGTGTATAAGACTTTCTTCTTCATCATCATCTAGATATATCAATTCTAATTAACACATTCCATTATGCATTTTTTCTCTCACTTGAGGTGAAGCTACATTTATTTTTGTGTGTGAGTGTGTATACATACATATATATATATATATATATATATATAGAGAGAGAGAGAGAGAGAGAGAGAGAGAGAGAGAGATATTTTCTGCCGTTAGAACTTGTCACAATATATTGATTTCCAAGTTGAAGAAGTCCCAATCAACAGTCGGCCACACATGTATACGAGAAATAAATACATGTCCCCGGGGAAGAAATTAAAAAGTAAGGAAGATAGAGATATATTTTGTCCATATCCTAGTTCACGAACTCTCTTTCAGGCAAAAGTAGGAAAAAAAAAAAAAGTACCAAGGGCCATTTCAGAGAAGAAGAAAAACCTAGTACCACAACAAAATTTTGAGGCATAAAAAAAAAAAAAAAGAAGAGGAAAATGATGTTGAAGAATTTGAGTGTTTAGAGAGAATGAAGGCTATATGAATTTTTGGAAAATGAGAGTATATTTGAGGCGTGTATGAATACTTTCTTTAAATGTTTTATTTTCCCTTACTTATTCAAACTTGCTAAAGAGTTTAACAACAAATTAGCCATAAGATACAACAAACACTTAAACACAATATACATATAAATTGTATATTCTGGGGTTTATATAGATATAGAGATGTCATTTTATGAATGACGCAATTGGTCCAAGCCATACAACTCTTTACACAAAGGTACCTCTTCATTTGTTAAAGTATCTATTCATGAATCAACACAACTATTATAATGGATATGTTAATAGGTGTTTAGGTTTATATGAAAACATGCAACTATTAAATACACTATTTGAAACAACTCAAAACACACATCAAAATTCATTTGTATCGACTCAAGAGCACCGCGGCAATAGCTTTTCAGTGTTTTGTATTTTCTTAATTTTTAATGCATCTAATAATATTATAATATATGAGACACATATTAAAATCTAACCTATGATACTTCAAGAATTTTTAATCAGTAAGTATGTATGTGACCAAATCTCTACCGACAACAAAATTTTAGTTATGCAGCTCAACGTCGACAAGAAAATTAATGCTTGGGAATATATTTATAAGTCATGTTTACGATATATAGTTCGTTCCTTTTTCATAAACAACCAACGGTAGAATTATTTATGGACCGAAGCACAATTAACTAACAATATCTAAGGAATTCATTTTGGAGAAACAATGCAATGAATGATCTATATTCTCGCAATATTATTACTTTTAACTTAATCCAATGTTGAGTTTGTTTGGTAACACTGTAACAGTTAAAACTTTTTAGTTTTAATATTGTTGCCAAACAAACTCGTTCTTTAAATGTCCTTCCTTTGAACTTATTCATGAATTTTGTGGAGTATCTTATATATACCCAATAAAAGATAGTCTGAAGGGAGGAGAGCGATATTTATAAGCTATGCCTATAGAAATGGATCCGCTGCTAATGAAGCCTTTGCCTGGGTACACAGCTGGCTTGATCTTTATCACGATCATGGCTACCACCTATGCCTCTCCTGCTGGGTTTTGCTCTTTGGACTTCATTGTAACATTTTTTTATAGGAAATAGTGTGTATAGTCGAGACAGCAGATATGACTCAAGAACAGGTACCCTGCTACTTATGAATATTCCACTAAATCTGCACATCCAAGATCTAGCTTTCCAGTAGATTCTGTATGATATGAGAATGTCTGTGAGTAGCCAACATCTGTATCAGTAGCTGAGTCAATCGAAAGAAGGGCTTTTTTTTATATTTATTTAATTATATCACGGATGCCAATAACTTTTTTTAAGACAAAGATTGCTTATTGTAAACATACTAGTTAGGAAGCACTGCTGATGCCCGCGTGGAGTTAACTTGTTGAACTTTTTCTGTTATTTTAGAAGATCACAAGAAAAAAAGCTTAAATAAGGTCGAATTTGAGGAATATTTTTATAATAAGTACATCATATTTGAGGAAAAGATATCACAATAAAAGAAATCATATAGAGAATTATTATGAGGTATACTTATAATATAAAAATAATGAATGAAAGAACCAAATGAAAAAATGGATTAAAAAATAACTTTAACATGGAAAATATTAAAAAATATATTTGAAGGAGTTAATTGAAATAATATTTAAGCTAGGACTTCTTAGAGAAATTTAAATGGAGAGGAAAAAAATTAAATGGAGAAACCTTTGGAAAAATTTATTAATGGGGACAATTGAGAAAAAAATCATTTTAATAAGGGGCAGAAAAATTGCAATAAGATTCAAAGAAAAAAAAATAAAAATAAAAACAGACATCACCTATCTCCCATCGTATCATCATATAAACTCATCACCTCCCATCATGTGGAATCGGTGGAGCGGCACCAAAGAAAAAAATAAAAATAAAAAAGAGGAAGGTACTATTCAATCAAAACGTTGCCATTTTGGTTGAAAGAGGAGAAAAAGTTTTATGTTTTCTATATATATAGTTAGATTATGGTGTATTTCGATCAACATAATCTTTTTGGACGAACAACATTATTCAGAAACAATGAATTTGCATGTGATTTGAGCTGCCATATTATTTTATTTCTATAGAAAGTGAATATTTTAGGCCTCTTGACAAATGAAAAAAAAAAAGTTTGAGAAAAAGACATTCGAAAAGGGTAAATGGCAGAGGGTCCTGGCCCATTAGCCGACCAACTATAAATTTTTTGTCAATCATTAGTGTTGTTAAAGACGGGCAGAAAATAATTGAAGAGAAATGTCCAGTAAGGCACTGCTTGTGGGGCCAATTGAAGATGCAATAGACAAATTTTTAGCGAAGACATTTACTCAAGTCGTCCCTAAAAACTTTTTGGTTCAATTTCGATATGGCCGGATTCCAGAATGTTGTTCTGGTGAGGTCTCGGTTCATGGGTAAAATGTGCTTGTGTAAAAATGTCATTTTTTTATTATTTACACGGTGTCTGGTTAACATAGTTATTAAACTTTTAGTTAATAAATAGTGTAAAATTTTTATATTTTACAGCAAAAAATAAAGAATTGTAACAGCTAAAACTTTCACATATTACAATGTTTTAAACTAAAAAATTAGTTCTAGTCATATTTGTCACACACCCTATTAAAGGAAGAGGATGCGATAGTATACAGCTGAGAGGCACTACCGATAGCGCGTGATCTAAGGGTCTATTGGTAAATGGATTCGAATTAGTGATTTGATTTGAGTTAGTGTGATTTAAATTATGATTTGAGTTACTGATTTAAATTGTTATCCAAATTAACGTTTGGTAATATAAAATTGAAATTTGTGTTTGAAAAAGTAGTGAAAATAATTTTTGATTCATTAACAAATTTAATAAAATCTTAATGTTAATGATCCTAAAAATATATACAATATGCATCTCAATTTATTTCTCTCTTCACTAGGAACATAATGAAACAAAAAATCATCATATCAAATGAAGAAGTTGTGATTTTTTTCTTAAATATAGAATAAAGAATTTCAGTTTTTATTTAAGAGAGAGTCAGAACTCTAAAATCTTAGATTCTTGATATTCAAAAGATTCAGATTTTAGTTGAAACAAATACGTATTTAAAATTTTTTTGATATTTAAATTTAAATTTAAATTCATTAAACAATCCGTAAAAGATGTTAGCTAAGTATTGGCGACGTGTATGGCTGCAACTTTAGGATAAGCGTACGATTGGTTACACCAAACTTGAGCTCATGCAAATAAACAATTCTTGTTTTATATTTTTATTTTTTTTGGTAAATTATTTTTATTTTTTTTTACTCAATAGTTTTTAATTGGAGCAAAGCTCCCCGCCACGACGTGGCTGCCTATTTGATGCTGTGGTTTGTCAAATAGTTCTTTAAACTGTTGTGGGGCCCACGGATAGTCAAAGCAATAAAGGACTTTCTTTTATTTTCCCCTACAGTCTCCTTCCTCGGCGCTAGATTCTTCTGAACCCAACACAAGGACACACATAAAAGCACCACTTGCGGAGCTACGTTTTAAGGTTGTGGGGTACGTGCCCCACTTACTTTTCAAAATTTAAAGTTTTTTTTTTTTTTATTTTGTAATTTAAAATTTTAATTACATTCATATTTAAAAAAAATTACAGTCGTATTTTTATAGAATAATAAAAAAATATTATTATATTTTTCATAAAATAATTAAAATATAATATTTTATCTTCATAAAATAATTTAAATATATTTTTATACTTTTATCTTATAAAAAAATTTTAATTATATCTTTTTAATTATTAAAATATATACTAAATATAAATTTCTATTATAATGCCCACCGATAAAAAGTTCTGCTCCACCGCTGACAGCAGCCAACCTTTTCAACCCTGCGCTACCCGTTCCAGCAAATATCGATGACGGCGAGCTAACCATGGCTGGCGCACCCAGCCCACTCGTGCCGCCCAGCCCCGGCAAGCCCACAGCTGTAGATACAAGAAAGTTCATTTTCCCATATACCCATGCACAAAACAAGAAACCCCAAAAGATCTAAGAGAGAGACTAAAAAATCCCTTAAAAAATTCCAACATTGCTGGGGACAAACACAGAGGCTTCATTTTTTTTCTTTTCATCATTTCTTCTCCAGAGGAAACTTTTTTTTTTAAAGCTTTCAGCTTTTTCTATTTTGTTGTATTTCTCAAATATCATTTAAATTCTCGTTTTTATTTTACTGCAATTCCTTTTTCTTTTCCTCAACAACAATTTCTTCCTCACAATGGACATGCCTCGGTTTCATTCAATAAAAAAAGGAAAAAAAAAAACAAAGAAGAAAAGCTAAAGACAAGAAGGAATTCGTTTGAAAGCATCGTTAGAAAGGATTTCCTTGCTGGGAGGCAGAAGAAATTCTTGAGAGATTGATAAAAAAGAAGCAAATGGAGTTTGAGGCAAATCGTGGCAAAAGTCCCTATCTGCCATGGAAGGCAGGAAGAACTCTTTGATTTATTTTGTTTTTGTTTTTTCTTTTCTTTTCTTTTTTTAAAAGAAAGCTTTCTGTTTTGTTAGTCTCTACATTAGCCTCCTTTGTCATTCGATTTAAATCTAATGGCCTCGAAATAGGCCTTCTGGGTAGTGCTTAATTTTTTTATTGAATTTAATGGGTCAAATTTTTTGCTTCTTGTAGTTTTATATTTATAGGCTGTAGGTATTAATTGGTTAACTTACTATCTAGTTAAAATGATATAAAATTCTTACATGTTATAATAAAAATAAAAAATTACTATAATATAAAACTCATATGTTATAATATTTTTTAATTAATAATTCTAACCATCGAACAGCTTGTTAATCAAACAAAAAGGTTGCTTTGCCGAAATAAGTGTTGTATTTAGACAAAATGTTAAATTCAGAGCTACGTACCAATAAAAAGGAGGTCCCACAAGTGAACCTTCCTATTTATAATGGTGCCATCGTTCCTTCTAAAACTTTTTTTCACTAAAATATTTTTTTAAAACGAACGGAATTTCTGTTCGGATGAAAAGCCAAACCGTTTTGGGGAGAAAAGCGTACAATTTTGCAGGTTCAGTTTGGGTGAACACTTGCATGCAAAAAATATCTGAGTAGAAGCAATGAGTAAATGGTTGTCTGCTTGAGAATACTTACATCAAAGTTTTATAAAATGACATAGGCAAGACAAATCACACTAGTATATAGCTAACTCCGATAGCAAGCTTTGCTTTGTGATACCATATGAATATTAACATATATTAAAGGATGAATGAGTTTCTTCATATGCTCCCTGGTGCAAGAAAAACCCAAACGTTTCTTGCATCTTTTTTTTTTTTTTTTTACAATTTGGGTTTTTTTTTTTTTTAAACTTTTTCTTCACTTTTTCTCATTTTTTATTCTTTTTTTTTCATACATATATATATATATATATATATATTTATTTTTGTCCTTTATTTTTATGCATATTTGCCACTTTTTTCTCAGTTTTTACTTTTATTTTTGTTAGCATGCTTAATACACAGGCACAAGCTCATGTTTTTCGGCTAATTAAATATAAAGGACCAATTGGTATTAAAACCTCAAATATGGCCTTATTTTGTTCCAAAAAAAAAATTATGCTTCCTTCAAATTAATTATTTTGGTCCTTCAATACCATTTTTCACACTTTCTTCCCCTAAAGAGCACATTTGCTCCTATTCAATATCCCTCCCCTTCATTGTGGCCTTCGTCCACAGCTCCTCCTTCCCAATCTAGCCAACCATGCCAAGTTTCGTACGAACAAGGTATTATTCATTGCTGATGAGTACAAAGTTCTGCAACTCCTAATCGCCGGCACTCGTCTCAGCATGACGCATTTTGGGTAGATTGTAATCTTCATGACTACCACTTTCCTTGTCCTCATTTCTTGCCAGTTCATCTGTACCGACCACCGAAACACTACCGACAGTTAAAACAAGTCGTCAAAAAAATTAATGGACCGGTTGACATTGAGAAAACGACAAAATATACGGGCAATGAGCCAAAATTTTTGTTAGAGGAGTAAAATGCAGAAGGCAGCACAGCTGAAGGGCTAAAGTGCAATATAGCATTTAGATATCATCCGAGTCCAGTGCTAGTTCAGCCTCCCTTATCTCTAACATTTGTGGGCGAGCCTCGTTATAAAGATCCATTAATAATTTCATTATAAACGACCATTCTCCTTATCCTCATCATAAAATGAATAATCCTGATCAAGAGTAACCCAAACTTTTTCAAGATTAACAAAACTATTAAGGCCATTTTTTTCTTTATCCTGCCTTTCGTTTTGGTCCAATGTCTTCACTACCTCATTCTTCCATCTTTGAGTAAATTATACTATAGTGCCTTAAACTATTCACTTTTTGCATAAACATTCCAAACTTTTAATCTTAACACAATGCACCCTAAACCTTGGCATCATTGATAATTTAGCTCTAATAACTACTTTTAATTTCTATTAAATACTCTTTTTCACGTGTTAAGCTTCAATTTTTTTCTTAAAGTAACAGGCTCTACCTTTAAGAAAACTTTTGTGCAAATTTTATAACCAAAATTGTCTATACTTTTTTATGTTTGTTAGTTATAGGATCTTAATTACTAATAATTTTAAAATTTAAAGTATATTTTGTCAAAATTAAAAATTTAGAATTTATTATATAAAAAAATAATTATAGTATTACGGTGCAATTTACCCTCCATCTATTCACATTCATTTGGGGCGCAAAATTTGTTCTATAATGGTCCAAAATTATTGTGTACTCGTTGCTTGAGTCCCCATCTGTGAGCCCATTTTCAGTACCACAAACAATTAGGCCTGTATTCCCTTTTGTCTCCTAACGTCCTCACATGCAGCAAAACTTTATGGCCGTAGTACCATAATTGAGCCACTCTTTCTAGCCATTCATTATCTAATTCCAAGGCTACAGTGTTATTTTTGCCAAAAGTTGGCCCCTTGCTACTATTTCTTTTCGTAGGGCATAACTGAGCTTCAGTACTGTTTCCTCACAATATATTGACACTTGTAAGAGTGTTTGGAATAATAGATTAAAACAACAGTGTAAATTGTAAATAATGAACAATATAAAGTTCTCACATGCTAAAAAAAAGCTACAATATAAAACTCTCGTATGTTACAGTTTTTAAAATAAAACTGATGATTTAAAGTAATTTCCTAAATACCCTATTAATCCAGCTAATCCCTCGTTGTAAATGTCCATTAACATTTCACCACCTAAACAAGAATATTCATACTCATCTGGATTTTCCTCATCCTGATGATTGCCTTCAAGAATAACATCACTGATCCAAATCATCCAAGACCACCTCCTTTCTTTGTTCTAAGTTGGCCAATGTGGAAAATACCGTTATATGTGTGACTCCACGTAAGATCCCCATTTAACAAGACACCACATTTGTAACCGAACTGCCTCAAAATCTGTTTAAGAAGAAAAAAATAAATGAAAAGGAAAATGATGTGATACACGGTTTGTTCATTTGTGCCTCGGATGTGTACAGGTTGGTCTGAAGGTTTGCTGGGATGAATATATTGTTACCAATTCTTGTAGACTTGCTCTTTAGTAAGCCTTAACGTAAGGTGAATGAGAAGTGTTTATTTTGGTCTTGTACACCTTTTCATTTAGGATGTTTGGAGTTATCGTTTCAACCATGTAGTAATGTAAAATTCTTATATGCTATAGTGTAAAGCTATCACATGTTACAATATACGATTTCAACAACAAAGTTTCAACTCCTCCTACACACCACAATTATTGCTTGAATCATAAGGGAAACACTAAACTAATGGCCACACACAAGTGTCTGCCTTAAATGGCATGGACTATATGCTGGATAGACTGTATGAACCTTGGCTTGTAACCTGCTTAAATGGCATGGACTATATGCTGGATAGACCAAGATCCTTACTATTCCACCTGTGGTACTAGTAGATTCCTAAGATGGCGTTGGTCTAAGGGCGTGAAGACACATTGATCCTTTTTTTGAGCCAAAGAAATCTCGGTTATTATTGTTTTCAGTATATTATCATTCTAATTCAGTGAATAAATAAAGTTGCACCTATTTTTCTACTATATCCACATGAATTATAATTTTCATCTTTCCCTCCTTTACTATATCAGTTTGCCCTCTGATTTTTAAAATGTGTCATTCTATCCTTCAAACTTTGTTCTGTTAGAAAAAAAAAAAGTCTTCCATCCAACTTCCGTTAAGTTTGATTAACTTTTGCTAATTTGATCATAATATAAACAATTAAAAAGGACAAATTAGTCATTTTAACTTTGATTTGTTAGTATGTTGGCTGGAAAATAAAATTACCCCAAAAAACCCTAGAAACTAATCTAACATTATAGTCAACACAAATTGATTACCTGGTGCAGCCACATATTTCGAAAAAAGTTTTATCTGTTGAAAGAAAGGTTGAAGATGGGCATCGAAATTCAAAAATTCCACAATATAGTAAGTTTTCTTTCCTTTTTTTTTTTTTTTGGCGTTTTTCGTGAGGAAAATTCTACAATTCCACAATATGCAAGTTTTCTTTCCTTTTTTTTTTTTTGACACATCTTCTTAAATTTCTAATTTTTTTTTTGTCTATGTTTTTCGTCTGCTTGTATATTGTTTGTTCGAATGTTGGCAGAAGTTTAAAAAAGTTGACAAATCTACAACTTGGACTACATTTGAGGTTTTTTTTTTTTTTTTTTTCAATGACCGATCCAAGTTCAACTTTATTCACTTCGAAAATTCACTATAGTGGAATTATGATGAGGGTCGGTGGTAGGGAAACTTATTGGGGTAATTTGGTTTCGTGCATGAATAATTTTGATGCTGATGAGATGTCTCTTGTAGAGCTAGATTCAATTATGAAGGAGAAGCTGGGAAATGTCCCTGGAGCTAAGTACTGCTGCAGCATTCTTGGAGCTGATGACCTAGTGTATTGTGATACTAACCAAATGTTAATAAAGTGTCTCAATGACAATCTTCTGCTTAAAAGGATAGCTGATATATGTTGTGATCGGGCGTGCAGATGTTGGAAAGCCTAGCTTCTATGGTGGATGAGGGTAATGAACTCGAGTGTAAAGGTGAAGCAGAGGACGGTGAAGTTGGCAATGAATCCGAGCCCGATGACGATCTACCACGGTGTGTGGATATCAATTATGAACAATCAGATGACGATATAAATGCGGGCAATGATGTCGAGAAAAACTTGGAAGGTTTAGCAAATAGAATGGGAAAAAGACCAGTGATTAGTGAGGATGAAAATGAAGTTGTTGAGGAATCTGAAGATGAAGAGGAGGTTTTGAAGAGAAGGATTTATAGTTCATCTAGTGACGATGATGGGGACAACAAACAAAGGAAGAGGATTCGGATGGGCTATCAAGGAGAGCTGTTGCTAAAAAAGTTATTTCTAGGCTTCCTGTATTAAGGAAAGAGACTGACATGAAAAGGCCAAATGAGTATTTATCATTAATTTATTTCTTTAACTACTTTTAAATTATAAAGCCAAGTCAACAAAAAAATGTCAATGTAACGGAAGTTATGTAGAAAAAGATAAAAGAGGTTTTTTACTATTAAAATAAAGTTTAAGAGAATAGAATGAGACATTTTAAAAGTTAGGGGACAAAGTAACTAAATAGTTCGGGGGAAAGACGAAAAGTTGTCGTTGTCTCCCTTCTGTACCTATAATAGACAAGCGACTCTACCGTCACCCAAAATCATCTCAGTAACCAAAAATAGAAGGGAAAAATCAAGAAGAGATTTTGGACACTCTGCTAAGTTTTCAGTCACATTCAAGCGTTGACATGAAATAAATCAGTAAAATTTTGAAAAGGAGCATTCTTGTATTTTTTATTTTTTTTTTCTATTGAAAGATCTTATAAGATCTTCATGTGCACTGAAATTTTCTCCACAGTTTGGAGTTAAAGAAGAATGATAACATCGGCCTATATGAAAACTATAGCAGACAATTAGGATTTTTTATCTTTTTTCATTGGTCACACTAGAACCACGAGTTTTCCTTCATCACTGATTGGTAAGAAAGGTTTTATTTAGACCTCCAAAACAACCTGATCTTGCAGCGAAATCTTCTTCTTTCCAACTCTTTTTCCATTGATCAAGCAATTCTTAGGCTTCTGCTGTAATCTTATGGCCTTTTTATCAGTTTCCTTTTCCTCTATGCTATCCTGCAATATTTGAAACGAGAATCAATAGCCAGTCCAAACACATGAAACTTGAACAACATTGCAAAGACCATGATCATAAAGTCTCGATTTTTTATTAGTCAATCGAATTCAAATTCGTTACCAAGATCGATTTCGTCTCCGAAACTCCGGTGTGGCTACTTTGAACAGCTTCATGGACATTATTATAATTCCTCTCCTTTGCAGATATCTCAGGCCGCACATTAGAATTTCGATGTTGAACATTCTCTGTTTCGGTTTTGAAAGATTGCATCTTTAGTAGATACCCATGCCTTCGCCTTAAAAACCTGAAGTTCAATGAAGAAACAAAAGCTATTAAGCTAAAACTCCTCTTTTCTCACAATATTATCGCCAAAAAAACATCCGCAATCCTCAATAAATCAAGAAAACAAAGATCATACCGGACTTCGGCTAAAAGGGTTTCTCTTTTATCCTTTGCGGTTTGTAATTTCTTCTTTTGTGAAACATATTCCTGAAATAATTCAATAAGAAGCAAATGCTAAATCTCCCTGCAACATAAACTCTTGTACACTTAAAAAAAAAAAAATCCCTTCCCTTGAACGAACTGGTCTAACTGAGAATATGAGAAAAAAATTTTAGACTTTGATCTGAGATTTCATCCAATTTGATTATTAATCATGACTCATACAATAAAAATCTGAACTTGAATTCAGTCTTGTACAAGCAATAGTTCAAACATATGATAAAACCGACTTCAGGGTAAAAAAATACAACCATAATCAGAAGAATGCTAAATCAACATAAACAAAGATTACGATCTTCCATGGATTTTTTTTTTTCGTGAAATTACGCAATAAAAGTTGGGGCAAATAATCCACATTGACCAAAAAAAAAAAAAAAAAGAAACAAACCCCAACAAAACATCCGGAAAATTATTCATAAAAAAAGCCTTACCTTTTGCAAATCCAGATAATCTTGCAAAAGACTTTGATGTCTCTGCCTGATTCTAGCTTCCTCAGGGGAAGATTGGAGAGAATTAATTGAGAACCTTTTCATCCTAGCCTTCAGAATTGTGTCTCCGAACGTCAAAAATCGCAGACTAATTTAATTTTCAATTACACAGAAAATTGAAAAAAAAAAGGGGCGAAATCCTTCTCATCTCCTCCAAAATCCGGGCCTTTGGAATCCCAGCCTAGTTTATATAAAGCAATTAAACCAAGAAACCAAACCCAAATAGGAGATTTGTATTCAGAATAATATCTATAAAGATATTTAAATTTAAATTATAAGAAGATAAGGTTAGAAATTTTTACAAGACAAAAAATGAAAGAGGGAAAACGGTAGAAAAGAATAAAAAGCAATTTTAAGGGGAAAAAAAAGCGGGGTTGTATTGTACAGTGCTCTGATTGATGGTGAAACCCAAAAAGGCCCATGAGCTGGGTAGGGAGATAAAAGGGATTGAATTGAATAGTCAATGGGAGGGGAGATGAAGATGTAATAGGATTCGGAGAAGGGCAAATGTGGGAAGTGGAAAAATAAATTCTTTTGTTTTGGAGGAAGAAAGAAGAGGTGTGGTTAGAGGACAATTGAAGACATATCATCTATCCATGCCATCTTTTCCTTTTGTTTTTCTCTCCCTCTTCTATTCTACTACATAGTAAGAATTTTGGTCCAGCTGGGCCATTGTAGAGATAGAGAGAGAGACAGGGAGTAATGGCAAATGGGTGTGTTTGTATTTCATTTTTATATTTGTGTATGTATCTGGGAGAGTTTGGTTTTGGGTTGGGTAGAGAGAGAGATGAGAAAAGGGCAGGGGATAGTACTAGATTACAGCCCCTAGATTACATGGCTGCTGTTTACCTCCAAGCCATGAGGAAAGGGCAGGGGATAGTAGTAGATTACATGGCTGCTGTTTACCCATTGGCTTTGAGGTTGAATTACTATAATGCCCTTTTAAAAACTTCAAGGCCAATTATTGAGGTTTTTTTTTTTTTTTTTTTTGTAAATAAAATAATCGAATGATTGTGATGGTAATCTACGGGGTGTTTGGCAGTAGTGGGAACCACTCAGTTTTCACCACAATCTCAGTTATGAACAGTGTAAAGCTCTCATATGCTACAGTATAAAACTCTCACATGCTACAATAAAAATGGTTCCCACCACTAATTTCACTATCATTTTAAACACCCTATACAATTTACAACTCATAAATACAAATGTGCCGCTTTTTTCTTTTTTCTCTTTTTTTTTTCCTTATAAGAATGTTCCCACATAAAGTACAGGACGATTATTGTGTGATTAAGAAAAAAAGGATGTGGAGGACATGTGATACACATGTGTACTCATATCGGTCAGAAACATAATTTTGTCTACTTCTCCGATCAAGAAGAGCCTTGAAATGAAATTCTAGAAAAGGGGAAAAAAAGTTGTTAATCTGTTTCGTTGTTGTTAAAAAAATTCTTACAAATTAAAACATTTTACGTTTAGAATAAACATTTTGTAAGACTTTTAATCAGTAAATCATAGGATGGTTGATTATATCTGTTTTTTATTTGATAATAAACGTCAAATAATCTCTGTTAAATATTAAAATATAATTTATTTTGATGAATTTTTTGTCATTTTACTACCATGTGTTTTTAACCTTACATCACATTAGCATCTAGTTATTTTGGAAGATGCTGGGAAAATATTTCGTGGTTTCAAAAATTCATGTTAGTACTCTTGTTCCATGTTTTGGATCAACATTCTAGTATCTTAACACTGTATTTTGAAAGATGAAAAGTCGAACTTATTTTTTATTAATAAACTTTAAAAATGTAAATAGGTTTTCTTTAATTTATTTGTTTTTATTTTCTTTAGTTGTTTTACAAAACTAATTAACAGTTCGTTTAAAAGAGTGGTTAAAATTATTTTTTATAGTTAAAATCGATTTTTAATTTAAATTTTATAAAAAAACACCGTAACAAAATGGATTGGTACCATTATTGACAAAGGGCTAAGATTAATTTGCAAAAGGATAACTCATGCATACTTTAGATACTAGAATGAAGTAATTATGAGGTGTTTTTTCAAGGATTTTAAAAGAGTACGGTATTGATACGATATAGCTTCAAAATACAATAATAAACGACCTTCGATGATGGTTGTGACATGATAACAAAATCGTCCCATTTGAAGTCTTTATTGTTACCATGTCTTGGATTCGAGTCATATTTGAAGTAAGGTTTGCCTTCTATAAGTGATGACATAAACTACGCTTTTAATAACCAATTCTTCAAGTTTAGAACCTATTAACTGTTGAAAACTCAAGGCTATGATCGTTTGTCACCCTATCGGCAGTCCCAGTATTAGCATAAGTATAGGGCCGCAAGGCGTAAAGACACCATTGATTCTTTTTTTACTTATTAAAAAAATAAAAAGACAATAATAAATGGCATCAAAATATTAAAAATCCATTTTTGATGTTTGTAAAAAAAAAAACAAAATTCACATAATAGGATAATAATCTGATAAGAAAATTACTTATAGGCAATTTAAAAAACAGTTGAAATTATCAATTTTAGTTTAAAAATTATAACATGTGAATGTTTTATATTATAATAATTTTTATTTTTTATTATAATATATGAGATTTTTATACTATTTAGCCTTTCTACCACGAGGTCCACTAGAAATCAAACCGACCCGATTCTGACTTTCTTTTTACTGGTTAGCCGTGCGAACATTCATCAACCAAAAAACTAAACCATGCAAAACAATGGTGATGAACTCGGCCATATCCCATCTCTCTCCTTCTCCTCTTAACCTCACCAGATCTCTTCCCACTCGAACTACTTCTCTCTCAAATCTCCACAACTTCGGCGCAGAGACGTCAACTCCACTGTCGAGGTGGAGCCCACAGATCAAGTCAAGTCTCAGACTCTCCTCCTCCACCCAAAATCAGACGGCCACGGTCTCATCTCCCGCCACAAGCGATACCGCCGCCGATGTCGTGAAAAAATTTTACACGGGAATCAACGGCCGTGATCTTCCCTCGCTAGAGGACCTCGTTTCTCAAAACTGTCTAAGAGGACCTTATCTTTGCTCGCCCTTTCGTTGGTCGAAAGGTATTTATTTCATTATAATTTCCAATAATTACTTTTTTTTTTCAGTAATTAGTAATATTGGCAAAATGTTCAGGAAATACTTGAGTTCTTCGAGAACTTCATTGATGTTGTGGACAAGGATCTCCATTTTGTTATTGACAAGATATCTACCGAAGATTCCTCAGCAGTTGGGGTGACTTGGCATTTTGGAAAAATATTGAAACTCCTCAGATATATAGAACATATACTTGTGTTTAGTGTATATACATGTATCTATAGGTGTACATAGGCCAATACTTACTGATTTTAGGAATGACTTACAGAGAGGAATGGAAAGCCTTTTCCATGTAGCAAAGGCTGCAGCTTTTTGTCAATTGGAGATCGTCAAGGCAAAAGACAGATAACGTAAGGTCCTGTTGTATTGGGAATGGTTATTATTCTATAGCGTTTTTGCCCCCAAGCTTTGACAGTTTTTTTTTCCCTGAACTCTTGGATGTAACTGATAGACTGGATTGAACTAAAATTTCTACAGGATCGTTCATGTCAAACTATTGAGAAAAAATCATACCAAATTGCGGAAGCATACCTGAATTCATGATCTTGGATTGATATGGGTTATTGCCTTCCAATTCAATACGTATTCCTTTAATTCTTTTCTGAAGATGAGATTTCAGAGAAGTAGGAATATCTCAAAACTTTCTGAATGAATAATACGTATGAATTGGGGACCATAACCTAAATATATAACTTTTGTTATTTTAGTGTATTTCCAGTTTCGCCCATCATAAAATCTGAAAATTACAAATTGGTATCTACACATATAATATTAACAAATATAACCCATACATTATTTTTAATACCCAATAAAGCCTTTTAACTTTATCTTAATTATATCACTTTAATTTAGGCTTTACTTTAAGATAGCATTAAATAACACATTTAATTACATATGTGTGCCCACATGAAAAATTATTTTTCTAACAATCTCCCACTTGGGTCACATATGTATTTTTACAAAAATGTGTTAACTTTAGTGAGCTCAACCTTTGCTATCACACATGAAGGTATTCCTGAACAATCTCGTCCATTGATCATACTAATATAGAACCAAAGCGGTCTTCGTCACAAATGTAGCGTGACTAAACCCATCAATGATACGTATATCAATATAATCAAATGACATAGATCAAGTATGGATGTGTAGCATGGAAATTACATGCAATGTGATATAAACATGTCTATTTCCAACTGGTCCTACTTTATATCTGAATGAGATCAAAACCATACCAAAATCAGAGTGTAAATAAGCTGTATTCTTTATTTCTGCAGAAAACATATACAAACACACCATGTCTATATATAAAGAAAATTAGCATTCAAATACAAACTCCCACTAAAACTGCATATCATCAAATAACTGAACACCCATGTGAGCAGTGTGCTCGTGAAAGACCTTGGGTGGAAGCCCTTTAGTAAGCGGATCCGCTATCATGGAGTTTGTACCTATATGCTCTATAGACACCTGACCACTCTGAACTCTTTCTTTAACAACAAGAAACTTAATCTCTATATGTTTTGACTTTGAAGAGCTTCTGTTGTTGTTGGAATATAAGACTGCAGATTTATTGTCACAAAACAACTTAAGTGGTCTTTCTATACTTTTCACAATTTGCAGCCCAGTGACAAAGTTTCGCAGCCATATTCCATGATTGGATGCCTCATAACATGCTATAAATTCTGCCTCCATAGTGGAAGAAGCTATGAGTGACTGCTTAGCACTCCTCCAAGAAATAGCTCCTCCAGCAAGCAGAAAAATATAGCCTGAAGTGGATCGACGACTATCTTGACATCCAGCAAAATCCGAATCTGAATAACCAATGATCTCGAGTTGGTCTGACCTTCTATATGTAAGCATGTGATCTTTTGTTCTTTGTAAATATCGCATAACCCGTTTGGCTGCTTTCCAATGATCCATTCCAGGGTTACTCAAATATCTGCCCAATAATCCAACAATGTATGCTGTATCTGGACGAGTACAAATTTGAGCATACATTAGACTCCCAACAGCTGATGCATATGGGATCTTTTCCATTTCCTTAACCTCAAGGTCATTCTTAGGACACTGACTTAAACTGAATTTATCTCCTTTAGCCACAGGGGTATCTCCTAGTTTACAATCCTGCATGCCAAATCTTTTAAGCACATTTTCGATATAGCTCTTTTGTGATAACCCAAGTATACCCCGAGAGCGATCCCGGTGTATCTTAATTCCTAATACAAAAGAGGCGTCACCAAGATCTTTCATTTCAAATTTCTTCGATAGAAATCTCTTGGTTTCGTGCAATAAGCCTATATCATTGGTGGCAAGCAGTATGTCATCAACGTACAATACCAAGAAAATACACTTACTCCCACTGAACTTATGGTATATACAATCATCCACAGTGTTCATCTCGAAACCGAATGAGACTATCACTTGATGAAATTTGTAATACCATTGACGAGAAGCTTGCTTAAGCCCATAGATGGATTTCTTTAATTTGCAAACCATATTCTTTGGGTCTCCCGACTCAAAGTTTTCTGGCTGCACCATATAGATCGTTTCATCAATGTCACCATTTAGAAACGCTGTCTTAACATCCATCTGATGTAGCTCAAGATCAAAATGCGCTACAAGTGCCATAATTGTCCTAAAAGAGTCTTTCGTTGAAACCGGAGAGAAAGTCTCTTTATAATCAATGCCTTCCTTTTGAGTAAAGCCCTTAGCAACAAGACGAGCCTTATATCTCTCTACATCACCCTTCGAATCCCTCTTGGTTTTAAATATCCATTTACAACCAATGGGCTTCGCACCTTCAGGTAATGGAACGAGATCCCAAACGTCATTGTCCTTCATAGACTTTATCTCATCCTTCATGGCATCCATCCACTTTTGAGAGTTAGAACTATGCATGGCTTGACGGACATTGATCGGATCATCATCCATCAATCCAACGCTTTCCTCATGTTCTTGGAGAAATACTATGTAATCATCCGAAATAGCACTTCTCCTCTCTCTAGTGGATCTCCTTAATGACACAAGTTCCTGAGGTTCTGGTTCTTGAGATTGTTGAGTTTGTACCTGAAGGGGTTGAATGACTATGTCTGGTTGTTCTTGATATGCAATTTGATCAACGTCAGGGATAGAAGCCTGAACATTATCAAAAGCAATTGTAGGAATAGGAACCAATCCCTCTTGTACAAAAGGAACAGGATCAAATTCATCCTCAAAGACAAAGTCTCTAACCTTATTTCTTCCCCTAAACTCAACATCCTCAAAGAATGTTGCATTTCCCGTCTCAAAAATAGCCTTAGTAGTGGGATCATAAAATTTGTAACCCCTTGACCGTTCAGGGTAACCAATGAAATAGCAGCTCACTGTCTTGGAGTCCAATTTCTTTTCATTGGGCCTATAAGGCCTTGCTTCTGCTGGATAACCCCAAGTATGTAAATGCTTTAGACTAGCCTTTTGCCAGTCCAAAGCTCATAAGGTGTTTTAGCTGCTGCTTTTGTTGGTACTCTGTTAAGAATGTAAGCTGCAGTCTTGAGTGCTTCACCCCAGAGGGATTCAGGTAAGGTAGAATGACAAATCATACTCATCGCCATGTCCTTAAGTGTCCGGTTTCGTCTCTCAGCTACACCATTCATGCTAGGTGAACCTGGCATAGTATATTGAGGGACTATCCCGCATTCCTCTAGGAATTTAGCAAAAGGTCCTGGACGTTGTTCACCTGATCCGTCATATCTGCCATAGTATTCACCACCACGATCAGATCTAACGGCTTTAATTCTTTTGTTGAGTTGAAGCTCAACCTCAGCCTTATATGACTTGAACACGTCCAAAGTCTGTGACTTCTCATGTATGAGATATAGGTAACCATACCGAGAGTAATCGTCTAAGAACGATACAAAGTATTGTTGACCATTCCATGAAGCCACAGGAAATGGTCCACAAATGTCCGTATGTATCAATTCTAAGACATCCGTAGCTCTATTGGCACCAAATCTCCTTTTGTTTGTTTGTTTCCCTTTAATACAATCAACACAGATATCAAAATTTGTAAAATCAAGGGAATCAAGAATTCCATCTGACACAAGTCTTTCTATCCTTTTTCTTGAAATGTGTCCCAATCGCTTATGCCATAATACAGCAGAATTCTCATCGGTTAATTTACGTTTTATGCCACGAGAATTAACATGCAAGGTTTCGTTATAAGAAGCAACTGTATCAAGCAAATATAGGTTATCTTGAAATGATAAAGAACCGGTACCAACAACATTTGAATTTAAAGAAAGACTAAACTGACTATTTCCAAATGAACAACAGTATCCAGATTTGTCCAAAGCAGAAATAGAAATTAAATTCCGCCTAAACGACGGTACAACAAAGGTGTCTTTCAAATCCAAATAATAACCAGAACTTAATAATAACCTAAAATGCCCTATAACTTCAACTTCTGCCGATTTGCCATCTCCCACATAGATGAATCTTTCAGCATCAATCGGC
This sequence comes from Artocarpus heterophyllus, assembly GCA_025403435.1. Taxonomy (NCBI): domain Eukaryota; kingdom Viridiplantae; phylum Streptophyta; class Magnoliopsida; order Rosales; family Moraceae; genus Artocarpus; species Artocarpus heterophyllus. The sequence continues at coordinate 6,765,153 of CM046333.1, forward strand.
TTTCGGCAGCTGAGGCAACCCTGCATAGACACACTTATATGAGTAGTGGCACCTGAATCAATCCACCAAGTGTGTCTTGGCACTGAAGTTAAATTAACCTCAGAACAAACCAAATTGAGAAGCATACCTTTCTTTGCACGCCAAGCATGATACTTGGTGCAGACCTTCTTCATGTGTCCAGGTTTACCACAAAAGAAACAAGCAACATTTCCATCATTTTTATCCTTATCTTGTTTCTTCTGTGCTGGACCTTTAGCAGCTTCATTGCTTTTCTTTCTTTTCTTCTTTTTGTCCTTAGAGGTGCTAGCCAAGTGAGCACTTTCAGTCTTCTCTTGCTTCAATCTTTCTTCCTCTTGCACACAATAAGAAATTAACTCATTAAGAGTCCATTTCTCTTTCTGGCAGTTGTAACTGACCTTGAATTGGCTGAATTGTGCAGGAAGAGAAATCAAGACAAGATGCACTAGAAGATCCTCAGAAATTTCTAGATCTAGTGTCTTTAGTCTTGAAGCCAGATGAGACATTTCCATAATGTACTCCCTTATGTTTTTCCCTTTGCTTTGTACCTCATTGAAATCAGGCTCGCCAAAAGCATGCTTGTTTCAGCCTTATCATTCTTTGCAAAGCATTTCTCTATAGCCTCAAGGAAACCCTTGGCAGTAGTGACCTCATCAGGTACAGTGCCCCTGAAGACTTCTGGAATGCCTTTCTTAATGATCATCAGACTCATTCTGTTAGAACGATCCCATCTTTCAAGTTCCTTTTTATCCTCAGTGGAACTAGAATCTGTAACAGTGGGACGTTCAACCCTTATGGCCAAGTCCAGATCAAGGCAACCGAGAACGATCAATACATTCTCTTTCCATTCCTTGAAGTTAGTCCCATTCAGCATAGGAATGGAATTAACATTAGCAGATATTGATGCAGATGATGCAGTAGCTGAACAAAGAACAAAATCACATATTCACATAAGAATTCACATAAAACAACCAATAAAATTCAAACAATGACATATCCCATCACAAGAAACCTGTAACAACATTAATATTTAGTCTTTGGACAGAAATATTAACTTGTAAGTCGTGTTCTTGGTGCAGTGATCAAATATTAACAATAAATTATGTCAAATAATAAGCTAATCTTTGGATCCACTTATTATTCACATACCAAAAATAACCATATAATTGTTACATATTTATCACCACAGGTATGAATTTAATTCTGCCAAATATTAAACTTCCTTTGGGCCGATTAATATTCGCATGAATTAAATTCACACAACCTTCTTAATATCACAAATTAATCAATATCTACAAAAGAGGCTACTTTGGCAGCTTATTGGTTCAATTGATTAATTTGATAATATTAATCATCTAAAAACACAATTTGAATTTTAAAGTTGCATCCAAAATTGACCCAAAATTTTTTTTTTAAAAGTCAACTTGACCGGTCAACGGTCAAAGTCAACATTGACTGTTGACCGTTGACATGGCAGTCAAAGGAAACCGGGTTGGGTTGTGGACCGGGTCAGGATAACCCAACCCGGGTCCACATTCAGCCCCCCCCAACCCCCGGTTCTCCCTTTTTTTTTTTTTTTTTTTAAATATGGGTCACCCAGGGGTTGAGCCCCTAGGTTACTGCCTGCTTACGGGCCCATGTGGCGGGCTTCACCTGGGCTGAAGCCCAAAAGTTGTTCTTGCCAGGAATCGCAACTTCTGGGAAACGATCCCAGGCAGTTGCTACCGATGCCGCCGCCGATCCACCCCGCCGTTCTGCCAACGGGCGCGACTTGACGGTCGCACCCAGAGAGTGCCGGCGCCGGCGGCGGAGCAACAAGCCGCCGGCAAAACCCAAGAGCAGCCGTCTCTCTCCCTTAGGCAAAAAATCAGCACGGCCGGCTCAACAGTGGCTTTTGGCCGCCGTTTTCTCTCCTTCGCAGCGGCCAGAGGCCGCCGCTCTTACTTTCCGGCCAGGCCTGATGGTCGCGGCTTGGTTTCCTTGCCGGCGGCAGTGAGATTGCCGCCGGTATACCAAAGGGTTACTCAACCCAGCAAACAAACGAATGCCACGGCTGTTGTCGTATAACTGAATTCATGATCGAACGATTTCAATGAAATCGTATTAAACAAAGCAAGCCTTTACTGATTCTAGTTTTGTTAAATGAATACAGATTCACGAAAGAAGTAAAAAAACAAAATCAACAATTTTGCATAGTATCCATAATCAATTCCACAAAGATACGTACAGTTGTCCATATTAATTCCACAAACGTACATACAGAATTCAATGAATCCATATTAAACAAAACTTTTGAGAAAAAATTTCTCAATAATTCAACATAAAATCCGCTCTGATGCCACTTGATAGACTGGATTGAACTAAAATTTCTATAGGATCGTTCATGTCAAACTATTGAGAAAAAATCATACCAAATTGCGGAAGCGTACCTGAATTCATGATTTTGGATTGATATGGGTTATTGCCTTCCAATTCAATACGTATTCCTTTAATTCTTTTCTGAAGATGAGATTTCAGAGAAGTAGGAATATCTGAAAACTTTCTGAATGAATAATACGTATGAATTGGGGACCATAACCTAAATATATAACTTTTGTTATTTTAGTGTATTTCCAGTTTCGCCCATCATAAAATCTGAAAATTACAAATTGGTATCTACACATATAATATTAACAAATATAACCCATACATTATTTTTAATACCCAATAAAGCCTTTTAACTTTATCTTAATTATATCACTTTAATTTAGGTTTTACTTTAAGATAGTATTAAATAACACATTTAATTACATATGTGTGCCCACATGAAAAATTATTTTTCTAACAGTAACAAGTTGACCTCTGAATTTAATAAAGCCTTACATTGCGCCTTCAAATCAAAAAATGATGTTAAATTTTGGGAAGAAACATCCTCATGTGTGTGAGATCATGTGTTCTTATCGTCGTATAAAATTTCAATTTCTTTCTTTGAACAAGTTCACATAACATGTACAAAGACCAATCCGTCTAAATTTTAAAGGCCGTCGTCAATTTGAGAGCGAGGGGAAAGAATATTCATTATAACTAGTGTATGAAAAATGTTTTTTTTTTTTTTTTTATTAAAGGGGAGGGGAGACCCACAACCTATGGTTGGGGTAGAGGGACTTACAACCAACTAAACTACCATCAATGTTTTTTTTTTCTTACTATATACTGCGATAGAGATTTAAGGTTCTCGATTTGGCTGCGCCATGTGTGTGATTGTGTTTTTGTGTTACCGTTCAGGTGAATTTATTACTCTCTGGAAGTAATTTGTTGACGTAATCATGTTACAAGAAATAGAAATCTGTTTATGAATAGGCTTTTTATTTGGATGGTGTTCGGAAAAAAAACAGTTATGGGACAGAAACCGTTGAACCTGTAATCAAGCCTGGGAAAAAGACTGCTTTGGTAAGCACATCAGTCCTCTTTAAATAGCACACCTGACTTCTTTATTTGAGCGAAACTGCTTAACTTTACAAAAATATACATGAAAAACAAGAAGGAAAAAGAATATGTAAACAATAATCTCAATACTAGAGAAACTAATCTTAAATTCAAAACTATATATTTGAGATAAAACGTATCATCATAGATAAATATAGAATTCGAATTCTTAATATCAGTATCTTGTTCTGCATCACTTGTTTACTTACCTTTGCCATTTTGCAGGCGCTCATCAGAGGAGTGACTTGGCTACTATAACAATTTCCTCAGCTTGCGAATCGTTTTTGAAAATTTCTTTTCCCTCTCTTTTTGATGAGGTAAGTACATAGTTCATATGTGCGTTATATTGAACTTGTTACATAGGATAATCATAATCAAACTTAATATTTTCTCAAAGGAAATACTCAGGATATACAAACTTGACTTTGTAATCAAATAAGAGTCTGCTTCTCTTTTCCTGGCGCTGTTCAGACCGTGAGTATTTCGACCGCTAACGCAAAGGCCTAACTCTAACTTCTAATCGGTTCACCGCCACAGGTCACGTGAATATTGATTTTGCAAGTAATTTCATTCATTGTCAATCGCATTGATAGTTTCAAGCTGTCAAAGTACAGAAAATAACTACAATTCAACATCTTTTCGGACAAAATGGGAGGTAATCTTCGATCACTATTTCGAGTGCGCTACAAAATTGGAATTCAGCAATTATCAAATAAATTCAAAGACAAAAAAATATAGTTCTTAATCAACAGGACTACAAAATTTATGCTGCCTTTGTATTCAACTTTGATCTACTTTGTTCAAAATTAGAAACCTCCCTGTAAACTTCGTGTATGCCTATTTTGATGAATCTCTGTTTTGGGTGTGACATTAGTGTCTTTCTTGCATATTATTGAGGCGAAACAAAGGGAGCACAGCATGATGAAATATCAATCCCAGCAACCTCCATGGCATTGCAGACCCATTGGGGAACATCGCCTTTGGGGAACTACAGGGCACGAAAAATTCGAAGTTTCAATGCTTTTTAGTGAATGTTTCAACTGTTATGGAAATAAAAGTTGCATGGCTATTATTTATTATAAAAACAATAAAATGGATTGGAAGAGACTTTAGAAGTGGTTATGGTCCTAAGGAAGAAAGATAGGGACAGGCAAATGAATAAGAAATATTTTTTTTCCTTTTTATTTTAATGAGGGAGATGAATTTAAAAGTTGGAAAATTAAAATAGCCAGTAATGTCTCTCCATGTCATTCGTTTGTGATGAAGCCAAAATCATTTTATTTTGTTCTCAGTGACAATATAAACTTGCAGAATTTTGAAAATAGTTCCCCCACTATACAGATTTCTACTTATTTAAGAATCATTCAGAATTAAAGTCAACCGACAATCACATTATTTGAACCACCTCAGGAAAAAAGACATACACATTATCAGAAAGGAAGAAATGGAAGAGGAATATCAGAGAAAGCATTTACCATTTTCTGGAGAAAATCACAAACAAACCTGTAAAAGATTTAACAAAAGTTTTAGCAATAATGAGGTTGAAATTAAGAACTTAACTAGAAAAGCACATTAGCTATGTTCAACATCCCTACGGTAAAAAGAGGAAAACATACTCTGGAAATTTTCCCTTGATTATTGAGGAGTGCAGATCTCTGCTAAGCTGTAACCATTGAAAAATAATGAATCATCCAAACGAGAATAATAGTCAGAAAGTCTCCAAACTCCTGGTGAGAAAATTTGTACAAGTACCTTCATCATGTAATACAGATTATGATATGACACAAGCTGAGATCCCATTGCGTCTAACGTAACAAGGGAATGAATATAGGCTCTGGTATATTTTTTGCATACCTAAAGTGGGACACATATAAAGAAGGTAAGTAATGCGGTATTAACATACCAACTACAGGAGATAGTTCTATCACATGCATACCAAGCAATCACATGTAGGATCTATGGGCCTAGTATCATCAGCCATAACTTTGTTCTTGAGTTTTAGTACTCCCTGCATTCATTGTGCGGCAGAGATTGTCAATAGTAAATCTAGACATGATTAAACTATTCATCATTCCGGAAAAAAAAATTGGACACCGACTAAAAGGCCTTGCTCAAACTGGTCCATAGATTAATGAATATCATATGAAATGGGTTACAAAGTTATTCTTTTTTCCCCTTTTTTCAGTAAAAAGTTGTCACCTCTGGTACAAGCGCTGTGCCAAAGCGAGCAGTACGAGTTGGATAAACACAATCATACATATCAGCACCTAAGGCACTGCAAACTACAATATCAAGTGGATAACCAACACCCTGAAAATAAGTTCAGCAAATGACTACAGGTCATAAGAAAAAAACGAGAGATTAAGTGACTGAAAAAGATATGTCAACAGCACCATAACATATCGTGGTTTATTCTCAGGCAATGCAGCAGTACACTGAGCTACAACACGCCAAAACGAGTCTTTATCTTCACCTCCTGAGAGACCACCAATGGCATACCTGTCATAGAGGTAAAATTTCAGATAAGTCTTTCAATAAAAAGAAAAAAATAAATAAAAATAAAAAGATTCGGTTGCCTAGACTGTTGAGTATGAGTATAACGAAGTACTGGATATAGTGATGTAGAGATAAATCAACACTAATCGGTTACTCCTAAAAGTTTTATAAACGTACCCTGGTAAATTGCGATCTACCAAGCCTCTGACACATATATCCCTGAATCAAATATATTATGGCTTAAAACAAGTCAACACAATGGCACAAAGATTACAAAAGACTAGTAGAAAAATGAATAAGACAATCAGCTAATCACATGATTACACTACCACAGCAATAATTGAAATTTACCTAAGCACAGGATCCAAGCCTCCTTGCACAATACCAAACAGATTCTGCTCATTTGATCTCTTGTGAGCTGATAATAACAAGCAAATAAAAAAGGTGACAATAAGTAGCTGACTTGAGACGGTGAAAAATTATAACAAAAGAATAACATATAAAGGTTTTCAAGGAAATTGTCATTAAAAAAAATAAATAAATCAGCCCAACATGAAAATTCTTGAAAATTCATGGACGACTGTGGAACAAGGGGTAAGGAAAATGTCAGGAAGTTTTTTTTCTGTTAGGATTTTATGTTTGAATAAGGTATAAATTCGAATTTCATAATTCAAATATTAGGAGAATCTATTTAAGGTTGTTTAGACTTTATTTTTTCTATTTTGATAATCTCTTATTTTCTAGGATGGCTGGGAATCATAGCTCTATTTATTGTTTACATTTTCTTCAATTCAATAAGAGAAAAAACTATCTTTTTCTCCTTCACAAAAAACTACATGGTCTCAGGGCCAAAGCCCCTATCCTGATTTTTTTTTTCCTACCCGTCTCTGTTCCTGCTTGATGGCCAATACCTCTGGAGGAGTCGTTTTTGGTTCTGTCAATTTGGACAGTACCACACGAAACAATTCTGCTATAAGTAATGCAGATTATTCTGCACGCCTTCATCAGGCCTCTACTTCTTTTCAACTTACCATTTATAAACTAAACGGTAAAAATTACCTTGAGTGGGCACAATCCGTGAAACTAGTAATTGACGGAAAAAGAAAGCTTGGGTATATCACTGGTGAAAACAGGAAACTAGCAGAGAATGATCCAGGCCTGAAAACATGGCCCTCAAAGAATTCCATGGTGATTGCCTGGTTAATAAATTCCATGGAACCAGTAATTGGGAAGCCTTTCTTATTTCTACCCACTGCAAAAGACGTATGGGATGCTGTTAGAGAGACGTACTCTGATTTGCAAAACTCCTCCCAGATTTTTGCATTGAAAACTAGATTGTGGCAAGCCACACAAGGTGATCATGATGTGACAGCCTTCTACAATGAATTAATGTCCCTTTGGCAAGAACTTGATTTATGTTATGAAGATATCTGGGATTTTCCTGCCGATGGTGTAAGATTCAAGAAAAGAGAAGAGAATGACAGAGTTTTCGGGTTTCTAGCAGGACTCAACAAAGATTTAGATGAAGTCAGGGGAAGGATTTTAGGGCGCAGACCGCTGCCCTTAATTTGGGAAGTGTTCTCGGAGGTCCGGAGAGAAGAAAGCCGAAGGCGGGTAATGCTTCATGAGTCTGTGCAGAAACTTAAGGCGGGTAATGCTTCATGAGTCTCTGCAGAAACTTAATTCTGAAACTGAAGGTTCTGCCCTAGCAGGTAAGGGACCCGGTAACGATGAAGGAAAAAAAGACTCCAAGAAAGGTGAGAAACCATGGTGTGATCATTGCAGGAAGCCATGGCACACAAGAGAGACTTGCTGGAAGTTGCATGGAAAGCCACAAAACTGGAAGAAGAAAACTAGCAATGAGAACCGAGCCTTCCAAGTTGGAGGACAAAACCTGAGCCAACAAAATTCTTCAAATACTCTACCATTCACTAAGGAACAAATTGAGTAGTTGTATAAAATAATTCAATCAACTCGGTCTAATTCAGTTCCCTCTTGTACCTTAGCACAAAAGGGTAATTACTTGTCTGCTGCCCTTATGAGCTTTAATTCTAAATGTCTTTGGATTCTAGATTCAGGTGCCACTGACCATATGATAGGGTCTTCCAATTTTTTTCATCTTACAAACCCAATGCTGGAAACCAAAAAGTTAGAATTGCAGATGGTTCATTATCAGCCATTGCAGGAAAAGGATCTGTTGTTGTTTCTCCTTCTCTTACCCTTCATGATGTTCTCCATGTGCCCGACTTGTCCTCTAATTTATTGTCTATCAGTAAACTAACTCAAGAACATAAATGTCTGGCTAAATTTTTCCTAATTATTGTGAATTTTAGGATTTGAAATCGGGGAAGATGATTGGCAATGCTAGACAAAGTGGAGGGCTCTACTACTTTCAAGAAGGAACTAGATCGAGTGAACCATCTCAAAGTACTTGTTTTGTTTCTATTTCTAATGATGATGAAATTATGTTATGGCATCGTAGGCTAGGTCATCCAAACTTTCAATATTTGAAATATTTGTTTCCTAAACTATTTGGCAATAAAAATCCTTTCTTGTTTCAATGTGAAGTGTGTGAATTATCTAAACATCATCGTGCAACATTTAAATCACTATCATACAAACCCTCAAAGCCATTTGCACTAATACACAGTGATATATGGGGTCCGAACTAGTACACTTTCTGGAAAAAGGTGGTTTATAACTTTCATTGATGATCATACTAGATTGTGTTGGGTCTATTTGTTAAGGGAAAAATCAGAGGCAGGACAAATGTTCCAAATCTTTCATAAACTGATCCTAAATCAATTTCAAACAAATATTCAAGTGTTTAGGAGTGATAATAGAAGGGAATACTTTGAACAAATTCTAGGAAAATATTTTTTGGAAAATGGTATAGTTCACCAAAGCTCTTGCACTGAAACACCTCAGCAAAACGGGGTTGTAGAAAGGAAAAATAAGCATTTATTGGAAGTTGCTAGATCTATACTTTTTTCAAACAAAGTTCCTAGATATTTGTGGGGTAAGGCTATTCTAACTGCTGCCTATCTAATTAATAGAATGCCATCATGTGTACTAAAATTCCAAACCCTTTACAGTTTGTTCAAAAACTATTTTCCCTCATCTAGACTCACAGCTGAATTGCCTTTAAAAACATTCGGCTGCACTGCATTTGTTCACAATCACAGCCATACAGGAGGAAAACTTGATCCTAAGGCAACCAAGTGTATATTTTTAGGATACGCACCAAGCCAAAAAGGGTACAAGTGTTTTGATCCAAAAAACAAAAGAATGTATGTCACAATGGATGTAACATTTTTTGAAAACAAATCATACTTTGATGACACTCATCTTCAGGGGGAGAGTGAATTGGAAGATTCGAATCATGTTGTAGATTTCTTTGACATTTCACCTCCTGTTTCACCAATTATGGCACCAAACACCACTACACAGCCTGTTCAACCTACACAGCCAACACAGTGTACATTTTCACCACCTGCACAAGATCTGACATCACCATCTTTAACGTTAGGGCTAGATAAGCTGCCAGAAATTGATCAAAATCATATAGAAAAAAGCAAAACAAGTATTAAAAATTGGGACGGGATTGTTTACTCGAGAAGGAATCTGAAACAAAGAAGTGAGAACTCCACTTTGCCACAGAACCATGAACCTGAACCGATGACAAATTAACAATCAGATTGTAGTACAGGTAATATTCCTTTTGAATCTAGTGATAATTTTGTGTCTCAGTCTGAGTTTCCTTCCAATTTGAATGTTCCTCTTGCTGTAAGAAAGGGTGTTAGATCTTGTACCAAACATCCTATGTCCAAATTTGTGTCCTATGAGCATCTGTCACCTTCATTTGCCTTTTTTTCTTCACAACTTTCTAGTGTAGAAATTCCAAAAAATATACAGGATGCTCTAGCTGCTCCAAAGTGGAAGGAAGCAGTATTTGAAGAAATGAGGGCTCTTGAGAAGACCAGAACTTGGGAAATAGTATCTCTATCGGAAGGCAAAAACACAGTTGGTTGCAAATGGGTATTTGCTGTGAAGTATAATTCAGACGGCTCACTGGAAAGGTACAAAGCACGACTTGTGACTAAGGGATTCACTCAAACTTACGGCATCAATTACTTAGAAACGTTTGTTCCAGTTGCAAGATTAAATACTGTGACAATTTTGTTGTCAATAGCAGGTAACCTTGGTTGGCCATTGCAACAACTCGACGCAAAAAATGCCTTTCTAAATGGAGACCTAGAAGAGGAAGTATACATGGAAGCACCCCTAGGCTTTGAGAAGAAGTTCGGGTCCAAAGTGTGTAGACTAAAGAAATCTTTGTACGGGCTAAAACAGTCTTCAAGGGCTTGGTTTGAAAAATTTACACGGTCAGTAAAGAAGCAGGGGTACTCTCAAGCTTAAACGGATCATACCATGTTCATAAAATTTTCCACAGAAGGCAGAATCTCTGTTCTTATAGTTTATGTGGATGATATCATCCTCACTGGAAATGACATTGAAGAGATGGACCGACTTAAGCAGAGATTAGCCTTGGAATTTGATATCAAAGACCTCGGGCAACAAAGGTATTTCCTGGGCATGGAGTTTGCACGATCAAAATGGGGGATTGTTGTAACCCAACGGAAGTACATACTAGACCTGTTAAGGGAAACTGGTATGAGTGGATGCAGACCTGCATATACACCAATTGAACCGAATGTTAAACTTGGAAAAGGGGGGGAAGAAATTCCTGTGGATACTAGCAAATATCAAAGACTTGTTGGGAAGTTGATCTATTTGTCACACAGCAGACCAGATATTGCTTTTTCAATTAGTCTGGTGAGTCAGTTTATACATGCTCCCTATGAAGAACACTTAGAGGCAATGTATCGAATCCTAAGATATCTAAAAAAGACTCTTGGAAAAGGTTTGTTTTTCAGGAAAACTGATCAAAGGAATGTTGAAGCCTACACAGAAGGAAAACTGATCAAAGGAATGTAGAAGCCTACACAGATGCAGATTGGGCTGGTTCTATTACAGATAGGAAGTCTACTTTAGGATATTGTACATTCGTGTGGGGTAATCTTGTTACCCGGAGAAGTAAAAAACAGAATGTTGTGGCAAGAAGCAGTGCAAAAGCTGAGTTCAGGGCAATGGCACAAGGGATTTGTGAACTACTGTGGCTGAATCAAGTTCTGGTAGAATTAAAGATGGCAATAGAACGACCTTTGAAGCTGTTCTGTGATAACAAGGCTGTCATAAGCAGTGCTCATAATCCAATACAGCATGACAAAACTAAACATGTTGAGATTGATCGTCACTTTTAAAAGAAAAGCTAGAAGCGGGTCTAATATGTATGCCGTTTGTTCCAACCACACAGCAATTAGCAGACATTCTGACTAAAGGACTTGTACGCCATGTCTTTGAACGTCTTGTTAGCAAGTTGGGTATGACTGATATCTATGCACCAACTTGAGGGGGAGTGTTAGGAAGTTTTTTTTCTGTTAGGATTTTATGTTTGAATAAGGTGTAAATTCGAATTTCATAATTCAAATATTAGGAGAATCTATTTTAGGCTGTTTGGATTTTATTTTTTCTGTTTTGATAATCTCCTATTTTCTAGGATGGCTGGGAATCATAGCTCTATTTATTGTATACATTTTCTTCAATTCAATAAGAGAAAAAACGATCTCTTTCTGCTTCACAAAAAACTACAGAAAACAATCCAACTCTAATTACACACCACACATTTAACTACAAGACAAGTCACTGATTTGGTAGGGGAATTCCTTAGCATAACAGTGAAATCTGGTTCCAAAAGACATTATCTACCTGCTATACATCTGTCTATCCATCGAAGAGTGCGATACATGGCCTCCTCAATTCTTGGACCCGTAATGGTGGTTCTAACCACATCATCAAGAGCCATTATAATATCTGCTCCAATTCTGTTCTGTACAAATCATTGGCAATATGTAAAGGAACATGAAATGTTTTAGAAGGTAGCAGTTATAAACATATCTATTTAGGCCAAACTTTTAATTGCACAAACAAATTATACATGTGGGAACATAGTCGCTCTTTATAGTTTTCTCCTTCCTGCTGGATTTAGTTATAAATTCAACTCAACATCTGTAGTAGCAAAAATCAACATAGTCCACTAAATTCAATAAAATAAAAATAACAGACCCAGACCACCAAAAAAAAAAAAAAAACAAAGGCCATTCCTACCTGGATTTGAATCGAATCCTCAGGTGTTAGAAGCATTGGCTTTCCATCAACCGGGGACTGCAAATAAGAAACATAGTTAGCTACAAGCAGACTCAATAGAACACTGTAGTTCCTTCCATTGCCTTACAAAATCAACATGTCTTGAACACTGGAATGTCATAGTATGGCAATAACAAACTGATACAAGATTTGTAATGAAGCACCTATTTAGATACATAAACGCTGAAACTATTTATCACTAAAACTCACCTGAAATGTTACACCCTTTTCGGTAATGTCAGCTAAATGCAATAATGATACCTGAAAACATCACCATAAGAAAATTAAAACTTTAATTGCATATATGTTAAGAAACCAACTTGAGAAAAAAGACAGCAATAACCAATAAGCACAATATCGCCAGTGCAGTATGTGAGTGATAAGACCAAACAATGAACAAATATATAATATAAGATCTCAGAAGTTGACCATCTGGAAGCCACCGGAGTCGGTAAGCATTGCTCTTGGCCAGTTCATAAATTTGTGAAGACCACCCAATTCATCAATGAGCTCGGAAGTTGGGCGAAGTGCCAGATGATATGTATTCCCAAGTATTATTTGGCAACCAATCTCCTCCAGTTGGTTAGTCGCCAAGCCTTTTATGGTACCTGTAACCCAACAATGAACAAACCTTATCAGCATACTGAAATTTGTTAATTGCAACAAAGGTGGATGACTAAAACTAGCATCTAAAATGTAGTTGCACGCGTAACCTCGCGGTAAAACCATACCCGACACCACCTAGTGAAGAGTTAATCCCCCCGTTCCAAGTTCCAAAAAAAAAAAAAAAGCATCTAAAATAAATAAAATTAAATATTAAGAAAAAATACATAGATACTGAAATGCAACAAAGTGGACGAGCATTGATACTTGCACAAATCCGCATTATGAATGGTTAGTCTCTGAAGAACACTTGGTGTTAGCAATAACTAACTTTGTTAATATTTTCAAATCTATTTGCCAGTATTACGAATTTTATAACACAGCTGAAAATTTGTGATAACCTTGTGTTCCCACAGGCATGAAAAGAGGTGTCTGACACGTGTAGTGAGGGAGAATTAGATTCGCTGCACGGGCGCGATTGAACCTCCCAAGAATCTAAACTCAAAAACAGAAAACAGAAAGTTAAAACAATTTATAATTATTAAAAACGTAACAGAACAAGTAAAATAACACTTGTTCGATGTTAAAAAAATAAAAAGAAAAAGAAATGGAAAATTTAACCAGTTTGACATCTTACCTCGAAACGAAGAGCCATTCTCTCCCGGGTCTGGGATTTAATGAAATCCTGTAATTGTGTAACCGAGAGATAAGGTGAAGGATACCATAAGGAAAGTAGAAGACAACAAATTGAATACTAAAACGTCGACGTTTCATGTTTCGTGATAGAAATGCAAGACGGCGATTTAAAAAAAAAAAAAGGAGAAGAAGAGGCTTACAGAGAGAGGAGGGAGATTAGAAATAGTAAGTCTTGGAGAGGAATCAGAATGGAGAGAAACAGCCCAAATGAGCGGCGGCTTGGAAAACCCGAAGGCTTCCTCTGCCGCTAAGGCGCTAGCTAGGTATGTCTGTCTCGCCGGCTGCGCCTGCGCGCTTCTTTTCCCTTTTACTGTTATGATTTTTTTTTTTTGGTTTCACTGTCGAGTGCCAGGGCAAAAGGGTTTGTCCGTCCACTTAGAGAAAGGATCAAGGTCAGTGGTGTGGCTCCCTAGTGGGGAGGTCAAATGTCCAACATTGATTTTTGACGCTGGATTGTGGGACAATTTTCTTTGTTCATTTTTTTTAATGACAAAAAAAGGTCCAAATGAAATTGTATGGCTCCCTAAAAAAATAATAATAACAATAATAAAGGAATTGAGATCCAAATTCTATATGGGAATTTGGACTCACAAATTCAAAGTATTTGAAGGGGCAACTTATGAAATATGATGTCTCTTGTAAAGATAATTAAAGATGGTCCAAATACTGTTATTTTATTTAAAACCACTAGTTTTGTCTAACATATCCTACTTTAAATCGGTTTTATCATTATTATAAATTCTCTTACATTTTGAGTTTGAACTTTTGAGTTTGCAGGTTCGAATCAGCAATCCAAACAGATTTTAAATTTCTAATCTTTATCTCAAAAAAAAAGTCAATCCCTTTATTTATTATGGTTTTAATTAAAGAAGGATCATTTATTCCAACTCTTTAAATTTTAATGTGTCTTGCATTTAAAAAAATGATATGCTAATCTTAGCTATGCTAAATAAGTTATGTGATCCTGACCAAAAAGGGTCAGAGACAAAAAAGAAAAAGGATTAGAGAAGATTCAATCCACAATGCATTTTCCTTTTAAAAAATAAAAAAGTACAAAAACAAAAACATTTGTCCTTAATAGAATCTGTTTCTTTGCTGTATTTGTTGACTTTCGATAGAAACTTCACCAAAACACCAATTATATACTTTACAGTCCAAAAATGGGAGTCCCACGACCATAAAAATTGGAAGAAACACGTTTTAATGTTTTATGAAAGTGATCGCATTATAAACCGAACTACGACAAAGTAAACAAAACAAAAATAAAGTAAAGAAAAGAAAGAGAAGAGGCCACGCGAAATAGGCCAACAAAACGACAACATATAAAACGTCATCAACAAGAAAAACAACATAGTAATAACAACAAAAAAAAAAAAGAAAATAATTGGTAAAGTGAAAAAACAAGATAAACGACATTAACTTGAAAAACGACAATGACATGACTAACGACAGCAATAAAAAAGACGATTATGAGAAACTACATGTAATGAAAACACAACAAATAAAATGAATTGCTAATTTCACTGATAGACCTCTCAAGACATGCACTTTTTTTTAAAGAAAATTTTGAACTTTTCAACTTTAGGTTGAATCAAGGTGAAATTATCGCTCTAAACTATGCATGCAACGTGCCTATATACATGTGTTACTTTTAGTAAATACACGAAAACCGGTAAAAGCATGATAAACCACAATATCATAAAACAATAGTTACACGAAAATAAAACTACCACAACCCGTAAACAAAAATAAATGGTGGCACAAGAGGAAAAATAAATGGAAAAAAAAAGAAGAAAAAAACACTTTAAGCAATGTAAATACAGAAACAATAACTGTAAACTGACATGTAGTAGAAAACAATAACTTAACAACGACATTGACTTAAAAAGACAATGGGCGCACGCGCACCAAAAAAATCAGTGTAATAAGAAGCACATGATAAACGACATAAAAATAGAAAATAAGAACAAAAGAATAAATAATTAACTGTAAAAGACATGACATTAAAACAAGAAAAGTATATGATTGGTAAGCTGCGAAATAAAAACGACATTATCAACATAAGCAAGTATACCAAAGACAAACAAAAACATTAACTAAAAAAGAGAGCAACATAATCACAACATCAACCACGTCAATTTCCAAAGAACAAATGCACCGAAGACATAGAAAACGACAGGAAAAGACGAGCAACAATAATGTCAAAATAATGTTGTAATTGAAATTTGAAAAACGACTTTAACATGAAATCAAGCATATCAAAAAACGACAGTATCTAATAAACGACGTGAACCCTAATCTAGTGTTTTGAAAACCTACTAAGCGAATAGCGACAGAAACATAAAAAAAAAGGGCAAAACAGACGAGGTTTACTGGGAGCGGGAAACAGCATACAATGAAAAATATAAAAAAGGGCAATAATCACAAAACATGGGATACAAATGTACAAGCAAGGACATCGTCAGGACAACAACGTCAATAGATAAAACAAACAATATACAACAAACGACATCAGTAGTAATCCCATATTGTTCATGCAATTTTTTCATTGAATTTTGTAAATACTCCTCACGAATGTTTTAAAAAGGTTCATTTCACCCATAAAGTTTGTAAGGTGGTTGAAAACACTCCACGAAGCTAATTTATATATAGTTTGGCAATGAGGTTTGAACGACATAATACAGGTCAAACGAAGCTTATTTTCAAAATTTTATAAGAGAATACACTCTAACAAAATAATAAAGGTATTTGATAAATTTAATTTCAACTTAAACAATATAAAGCTTTCACATGCCATAATACTTTCAGTTATAATTATTCTCTTTTCAAATATCCTATTAGTTTAAAATCATATTGCTAAATGGCCTAATAAGTTGATAAATACCTCATGCATTATTAATTTTGCCTCACCTTACCTTCCATCTTTTGACAGAGAACAAACTAATATTATCAATAACTTAAAAGGCATGCTGATGAGGTAAATATTCTATTATAAATAGTATCATTTCATCATTTTGTTAGAACTAGAAACCAAGAGGATATCTTAAGCAGGATACATGCAAAACTAACCATTTTCAAAATAAAATGGCATGTTAAATCAATAATCATCTAGGAAATCAATAATAATCTAGAAAATGAGTTTACCTTAAAATGTAGAATAAATTACTTTTTTGCATTATGAACTACTTGTTTTTTGTCAAACGCACCTCGAACTTTTCAATATTGGCAAAATATCTTTTAAATTTTGAAATTATTGGCAATTGGGGTCCAATAATTAACGAGCATTAAAAAAATGAACGATTTTGGTCACGATTTTTGCACGTTAGTTTTTTTAAGGGTAGAACTTGTCATTTTAAGGAAAAAAATGAAGTTTGACATGTGAAAAAGAGTATTGAACGGAAATTAAAAATAGCTATTGGATCTCAATTATCAATGATTTCAAAATTCATAGTGTATATTGTTAAGATTGAAAATTTAAAATGGATTATACAAAAATGGTGCAACGATACAATTTACTCTAAAAATATAGTAATATGTGACCAAAAAAAAGTTAAAATCCAAGGGTGTTTGGCAGTGGTTCTTACCACCCAGTTTCCACCATAAACTCAGTTATAAACAGTGTAAAGCTCTTACATGCTACAGTAACAATTAAAAAAAAATGGTACAGTGTAAACCTTTCACATGCTACAGTAAAAGTGGTTACCACCGCTGGTTCCCACCACCCTTCCAAACACCCTATAAGTTTGAATGTAAACTTTAAGTTTGGACTGTGACGTTGAGGCACATAATTACCATGCATTTACGAAATTAGTCCTAAAATTTTACTTGTAATTGTATGTAATAAATTAATTTTTGAGAAATTGGGGTGGGTAGTATTTTTTATGGCATTTTTAAAATAACTAACCATAATATTTTAAAATTCAACAAATGATCATTTATTAATGATAAATTAAGTTTAACTGATTTGAGAAATTTAAATTTGTTACAGATTAATTCGACGAGTTTATTAGTGTTAAACTAAGTTTAATAGATAAACTTAAGTTTATTAATGTTAAACTTGACAAACTTTAAATTAATCACTGATGAACTATATTCGCTAATTTTAAAAAATTGTAATTATTTATTTTAAAAGTATTTTTAAAAACCCATTTACTTTTATATCCTATAGTTTTTTCCATGCAATTAATTTAAATCCAACGAAGCAAGGCACGCGCTTCAACAATGAGAGAAAGGTCACCGGTCAGGCCTTATTACCAAACGTTTAACGCTTCATACTTCTATCAAAAAAAAAAAAAAAGCTTCGTAGTTCATACGAAGAAGAGTTTGAAGACGAGACGCCACATTCTCCACTCGCCAGATCTCTTTAAACCTCGAGACGGAAACTGAAGCCGAAGCCCTAGACACACTCAAAATTCATCATCCAATTCCGTTCGATGCATTGTTAGGAACCAGGGAGGCGAAATTCTTCTTCTGTTGCTCTCCAACTCGATTCTTGAAAAGTGAAAACCTGGTCTGGCATTTCGTTTTTGATCCATATTTTGTTTTAGGTTTTGAATGAATTTTTCAATTCGAATTGTTCGCTTTTTCGTCGTACTATATATATTACGATTTCTTGATCTATCACATGTAGGTAGCGGATTCGTTGATTTGGTTGAAGATGCAACGAGTTCCGGCGACAGTCGAGGAACAGTTGATATTGAAGGCGATCAAGGAAGAATGCCCGTGGGAGAGCTTACCCAAAAGGCTTCAAGCCACCTTGTCCTCCAAAGAAGAATGGCACAGAAGGTTTGCAATTGGCTCAGCTTTTGTTTTCCCTCTTTTTTGGTTGTTCAATTGCTTGCACTTTAATCGTTAGGCTTTAGAATGTTATTACTCAAATGCAAAGTTTCAAAGTTATTCATTAGGCAGGATATATTGGTTTAGGTCTCTTGATTGACGGTTCTTTTTCACTTTTTGGAGAGATTCTATGCTAAGCATGTAGAGGAGACTTTTGAGCTTTAAATGATCTCTGGAAAACTCAGTTTGTTAGGTTTATGTGTGTGTGTGTGTGTGGGCCAGTGTGGTTTTGGAAACGATGCTTTGTATGGCTTACTTGGGCAGGCATCAGAAAAACAGGGTATTTTGAGATAGCTTTTTTTGCTCAAAAGTTTTTGAGAAAGTTTATGGTGGCCAATAGATGATCCTATTCGTAGTGTGTTTGGATTCTCTTTCGCAGTTAGAGATATCCGTGAAGTGGGTATAGAGAATGAAAACAATTATACTTGTCTTGAGGTTTATGGAAGTGTCTTTCACTAACTTAATTAGTTAAATACGTCTATAGATGCATTTAACTTCAAGATTTGTTTCTTTTTGTAATTTTTCGCACATCTCCCTTATGCTAACTCCATGCTGCAGGATAGTTGAACATTGCATAAAGAAAAGACTCCAGTGGAACACTTGCTTTGCTCGCAAGATATGTAAAGAAAGTGAATATTATGAAGATATGATGCGTTATTTGCGGAAGAATTTGGCAGTATGTTCTGTTGTTAAAGTTTGTTAAGTCTTCTCAAGTTACACACTGTCGTCTTTTTATGGCATCGACAACTAAAAGCTAGGACACGTTTCTAAGTTTTCATTTGCCTTTCGTATATGTTTTGTTTGTTTCATATGTTTGTTTTTTTTTTATACAATACCATATGCTTGTAGGATTATGATTTATGAATCTTGTTACAGATTTAAGCTTTTCTATCCCTCTTGAAAATTGGTATTATTGGATAAATACAATGATATTTCTTCTTTGCTTCATTTGATACATTACCAGTTCCATTTTACCACAGAATTATAGTTATATGGACGATATCTTGCCTGTAATTTATATGTTTGGGCTTGTTACTTGCAGCTATTTCCCTATCACCTTGCGGAGTACGTTTGCCGTGTAATGAGGGTATCGCCTTTCAGATACTACTGTGATATGATTTTTGAGGTTATGAAGAATGGTAAGACAAACTTTTTTGGAACATATTATAAGATCTTATTGAACTAGCGTCTTATTCTTGCTTGTAGCAAAAAGAAGAAAAAAAATCCTTATAAATAGGTGTATTTAACTAATTAACAATGATTAGAATTTAGAACTTTGTTAAATACGTTTTTTTTACCTTGCCATTTCTTACTGAATTGTGCATAGTTTATTGCTCAAAATTTCAAGCAGTGAACCATGCTTTCTCTCTAACTCTCTCTTTTTAATGTTATTTGTAGAGCAACCTTATGATAGTATCCCGAACTTCAGTGCTGCAGATGCATTGCGACTTACAGGCATAGGAAGAAATGAATTTATTGATATCATGAACAAGTGCAGATCCAAGGTACCAACTACCAAGGTTTTAAAAGGCGAAAACGGGAACCGGGGCGTTTTGTCTAATTGACTCGAGGCGGATTGAGGCGTAAGCCTCGAATGCAAAATAAAAAAATTCAAAAAGTTGAATAAAATTCAAAAACATGCCATAAAACACACACTTAGTTCATCACAAAACCATAAGGCACAATAAGAAAGTGCATAAAACACATACAATATAATATGTATGTTGCTGTTCTTCTAATATGGTTATAATTATATGGCTTTTATAGCACATAAGATAACTTTTTTTTTTTTTTGAGAAAATGAAATAACTATAGATCTAAATGAATAAAAATCACATACTGCACTCTTTATATAACTTTCATTTTATATAACATTATAACTTTTGTATAACACCTACTTCTATAAAATATACATTACTACAGTAGCTATATGAGGGGAAAAAAGGAAAAAAAACCCAACCTACGGTAAAAAATAAAAGAAAAAGGGGAAAAAAACCTAAGGAGTGAGGGCTGAAGAAGTCAGAATCTAGAGGTGGCTGCTCTCGGTGGGCCGTCGTTCTAGTCACTGCTCATAGGGCAGTGGGCTTGAAAGTTGCAGGCGTTAAGGATGATGAAGAAGGGGGCAGATGATGAAGAAGTGTCGAAGAAGATGGTAGACTTAGGGTTTAAAAATCTATTTGCATATTTTTATCTGATTAAAGCCCGATTTTGATATTGGGTTGACTTTCTTTGAAAGGGAAAAAAAATTGGATTGAAAACCGGCTCAAAATAGCCTTCAATTTGAGGCTCACAGCCTCATAAGCCTTGAGGCAAAAACGCCTCAAGGTGCACGCCTCAATGGAAAAAGGCCTAAGCCTCGTTCAAGCCATTCAAGGCTTAAGCCTTGAAGCGCTGATCAAGCGCCTCAAACTGAGGCGAGCCTCGAGACGTATGCCTCGAACGCCTTTTTAAACCATGCCAACTACTAAGGTTACATGCACTTATATTGGTATGTTTTGAAGGTATATGCATGTCCGATTTATAAATTAAACGTTGCTCCCACTGTAAACTCTCAAGGTTGTCTACATGACTTAGAACAAGCATCCTTTCAATTGGTTGCAGATAGTTTTTAATACTCTTAATTAACTTAAAAGGAAGACATATGGACTTGAAAAAAAGGGGAAAATTTTTCTGCTCAGCCATTTTCTGCTGAGAATTACTTTCTTAAGTGACCTTTCATGAATTTCTGCTATATGATGTTGTGTTGTGATGTTGAATCTTCCTGGTTTGGGTAGGAGATTAATCCTGTGTGTAATTCCATATGTAATGGTCTAACTGTGTGGCCTGCTGTGTACTATGTTTTGGAGCTCTGCAGAAAATCATGTGGAAGCTGAACAAGTCAATTGCAAAAGAACTTTTACCTACACAACCAGTTGATTTTGCAATTGAACCATGGTGGGGAATCTGTCTCGTGAACTTTACATTGGAAGAATTTAAGGTGAGAATTTTAGTGACTTAGAGGTGATTTAACTTATTCACCCATGTATATTTCGAGATTATAGGAGGTAATATCATAGAACACGTAGTTCTTACATGTGTGCTTCCTAGTATCTTTTATGAGGCTTACATTTTTTTTGGTGGCTTTATAGAGACTATCAGAAGATGAAATGGCAACAATAGATAAAGTATGCAAGGAGGAGGCAAATTCTTATATCCTATTTGATCCTGATATAATCAAGGGCCTCTATCGGCGGGGATTGATATACTTCGATGTCCCTGTTTATCCTGATGACCGCTTTAAAGGTAAGATTGACCTAATTCATTCTTCTTCAAGTAGTTTTGTCCTTCTTTGATGACTGCTGGTTCTTTAAGTAGAAATATTGATAGATATGGTGGTTCAGTTTCCAGGCTTGAAGGGTTTGTTTCCAACAGGGAGCAGTCATATGAAGATCCTATAGAGGAGTAAGGCAGTATTTCAGCGTAGTGATGCCTCTTCTACTATTTAAGTACAATTAACCAGCAAGGAAACTGTGTGCTAATACTTTTGATTGCATGATTTAGGTTACTATATGCAGTATTTGTTGTTTCAAGCGAGAATTCAACTGTTGCTGAGCTTGCAGCAACATTACAGGCTGACCTTTCACAGCTGCAGGCTGCTGCATCTTTTGCATGTCGGTTGGGATGGGCGGTGAAAGTAATTGACCCGGCATCTGTTCTTCAAGATACAAGTGTACCTGGATCTCCTAGGACCATTCTCAGTGATGAAGAGGCTTCTCACGCTAGTGTAGGCTCAGGAAATATATTCTTAGATGGTGATGCTGCTTTGCAAGGGGATGCTTCAGGAGCAGAAAACAGTGGGCCAAGTTCAATGTATGCTCGTGTTGCCTTTGTAGTTGATGCCAATATAACATCCTATCTTATGATGGGTTCTGTTTCACCAGGTTTGTCCTTTCTGCTTTTATTTCGTTTGTTTATTTGTTTATTGTTTCAGACGAATGCCATATTTGGTTATTGGTTTCTATATCCACAATTATGGTCTGAGACTTTGATCATTCGTCTTGTTGATTTAAGAGACCTATTTATATCTCTGTATTCAGTATTGTGTGATTGGTTACGCGAGACTCAGAACCCAGAATTAGTCTCTCCAATCTGAAAGCAATTTGGTCTAAGAGATTTAAGGAATGGCCTTCCTGCTTTGTCTAGTTTGTATTTGATTTCAAATCTTGTGCTGCTTAACGCAGTTTTTAATATGTTCCAAGTTATAAGTGTATTGATTACTCTTTCTATCTTGCTATAATCCAGTGTATCGTGGTCTAAGCGGATAAGTTGTTTCCTTTTAGCTTTAATTACCATTCCACCTTGCATCAGGTTGATGATAGTGGTCCCTTCTTCGTAAATTTTTGGACATCTCATTTTGATACATAGTACTTGCTTTAGTTTAACTAAAACACTCATTTTCTCAGGCTTGAAATCTCATGCTGTGACACTATACGAAGCGGGAAAACTTGGTCATGCTAGCATTGCTGATCTTTGTAAGGATCTGAGTACAATAGAGGGAGCAAAATTTGAGGGTGAACTCCAGGAATTTGCAAATCATGCATCTAGCCTTCGTTGTGTTTTGGAATGCCTGCAATCAGGTGGAGTTGCAATCAACGTAAAAGCAGATGAGGTTTTTAGTAATATAAATAAGATAGCTTCAAGCAATGATGAGGCTACTGCTCTTGAAGCTGAAATTACTGTGAATGAGGAATTAGAACCCCGTGGTATCAATGAAGATGTGTTTAATGGTGACGATAATTGCTTAAGTGGGGACTCTAAAAACGTAGTTATTGTAGATGACGACAAACTTATTCCAGTTGAAGGGTCAGACATTGGGAAAGAACAGTCAAGAAGGAGAAAGAAATATCGTGTTGATATACTTCGTTGTGAAAGCTTGGCACCTCTTGCACCTGCCACTTTAGAACGGTTGTTTCTTCGTGATTATGATATTGTTATGTCTATCGTTCCTCTTCCACATTCATCAATTCTTCCTGGACCAACATTTCCTGTTCATTTTGGCCCTCCCTCTCATTCATCCATGACACCTTGGATGAAGTTGGTTTTGTACACAACTGTGGCCTGTGGACCTCTATCTGTTGTTCTGATGAAAGGACAATGTTTACGTTTGCTTCCTGCACCACTGGCTGGTTGCGAGAAAGCACTGGTTTGGTCTTGGGATGGTTCAATGGTGGGAGGCTTGGGAGGAAAGTTTGAAGGAAATTTGGTTAAGGGAAGTATACTATTACACTGTTTAAATTCACTTCTTAAACACTCAGGCTGTGCTTGTGCAGCCACTCGGTAAGTATGACCTTGATGAATCTGGACGTGTCATTACTCTGGACATTCCATTGCCCCTGAAGAACTCTGATGGGTCAACTGGTAATATTGAGAAGGAAATGGGATTGAGTGAAGAGGAAAGTAAAAAGCTGAATTCTTTGTTGGCTGATTTGGCAGAAAAGATGGAGTTATGGACAGTTGGTTATATTCGGTTGTTAAAACTTTTCAAAGAAAGAGAATCCGACCAATTTTCATCCTGATGATGAGAAGTACGAATGGGTCCCATTGAGTGTGGAATTTGGAGTTCCACTTTTTAGTCCAAAGTTATGCAACAATATATGTAAAAGGATTGTCTCGTCCCAATTACTTCAAACAGACTCTCTACATGACCATCACGAGGCAATGCAAGGTTTACGTAAAAGGTTGCGTGATGTTTGTGCGGAGTATCAGGCAGTGGGTCCTGCAGCCAAACTTCTTTACCAGAAAGAGAAACCTAAGGAGCCATCTCGACATCTCATGAATTATGCTAGTGGACGGTGGAATCCTCTTGTGGATCCTTCGTCTCCCATTTCATGGAGCTTTGAGTGAACATCAGAGATTAAAACTTGCTAACCGTCATCGTTGCCGAACTGAAGTCTTGAGCTTTGATGGTAGCATTCTTCGGTATGTTTTCATCTCTATCTCTCTTGGCTAATTCCTACTCAGTATTGGCTTCTGGCTATTCTTGTACAAACTCATGTTTTCGAGATTTACGAACATAATTTATGGTTTTCAGGTCATATGCATTAACTCCTGTCTATGAGGCTGCCACAAGGCCAATAGAAGAAGCCCCCTTAGTGAGCACAGCAAAAACTGAGCAAGAAGAAGCTGAGAGCAGAGAAGTTGTCCTTCCTGGTGTTAACCTTCTTTTTGATGGCTCTGAGTTGCGCCCTTTCGACATTGGTGCTTGCCTGCAGGCTCGTCAACCAGTGTCATTAATAGCAGATGCAGCGGCTTCCTCTGCAGCAGCAGCTGCTGCTATTAAATAGGAAATTGTGCTATTTCTTGTTTGGATAGAGTGAAGAGAATACCTGAAAAATTGTCACCCATGTCCTTATTTTGCTTTTGTTATAATTGAGGTTGGCAGCTTGGAGTGGCTTGAAACTCAAGAGTAGCTCCAAGGTAAAAAAATAATATGTTTTTTCCTCACATTTTCATGCGTTTTTGGTTCTCTTATTTCACTGCTTTTGGCTACTTTAAACCTGTTACATGCGTCAGGTTCTGCCCTTAAAAAGCTTACTTGCTCATGTTAATGCAGGTCGGCGTTTTCGATATATGCCTTTTCCAAATCACGGTTACTCAAGGTTTGACATGCATTGGAAAAAGAATCAAGTAGGTTAATCTGATCTATCCAAATTCAGGAGGTTTAAAGCGTCAATTTGTTGTTGCCTCACAAGTAAACAGAATTTTGTTTCTAATTCTCTCTCTCCCTCTTTTGTGTTTTCTTTTTTGTCTTTTGATTGGGAAGGGGTTTGTTGAAAAATTATGATGTTTTACTGTAGTAGTGTTTGTATATGAATTCAATGTTTAGGCAAAGGAGCATAAAGAGAAAAAATAAGGCCAGTGAATTTTTTTTTTTTAAAAAAAAAACGTAACCTCCTTTTAACTTTTTGAAATTACACTATTTGAGTATTTTCTTTTTTTAATTTTTTTTTTCATCGGTAGAGTATATGAAAAAAATTTCGGCATGAAGATGAGGTGAAAAATAAATAAAGATCTGGGAATTCTCTCTTTGTCGGTCTTCTTTTGGTTGGTGGATATATTTGTCGTTGCATGAAATGATCAAATTTCGTAGAGGACATTTGGGAATGCATCTCTTGTTTAAAAGAAAAAATAAAGAAGGAAAGAAAGAAAGAAAGCGACACGTTGTTTCTAGTTAAATAACAGCAACGGATTGTGTCAACGACACAACGATTTCTAAATTTGTAGACGACAAACGAGTGGGTTCTCAATTGAAAAAAGACACGTCGTTTTCTGATGTATGACAACAAGCTGATTATGAAAACGACATGAAAATTTGGGAGAAAATGGTTAGCTGAAGGTGCACTTTTCAAACAAAACGACAATTTATTAAACTGAGAAAGGACGGTTGACAATGGAAAGCGCAGCTTGTAATGCTACAGACGTGTCGGTATTACCTCAACCGCTCAATGACATCAAACTTGTAAACTGAAAAGACGTATAATCCCAAAGCCGAATGCTGCATAAACTTCAAAATTATTAACAATTAAGCTTCAATAGTTATTTTAATCTTCACTTGGTACTTTGTTTTTCACACGTTGAGTTACAATTTTCCGTTAAAATAGCAACTTTTACGCATAAAAAAACTAACGAGCTTTTTAAAACAAAACTTGCGAACAAGTCTTGTAATTAAAATCATCAGTTAAAAGCTCCTTGGTTATTAGACATTAACCGTTATTAATTTTAAAATTAATAATATATTTTGTGACCGTTAAAAATTCAGAATACAAAAGCCAATAATTTAAAATATAACCGTACAATGTACTTTTCCAACCAACGAAGAAAACGAGAAGAAAATGCAACGCTTTTTTTTGGCTCGGATTGCTCAGATATATCCAACATCTGATTCATATGAGATATGATCCGCGACGGTGCTGAGACACCGCCGTTGGAGGATAGATAGATATTTTTTGACGGAAGAAGTCAGAAAAGGAAAACACGTGTCGAAGCACGGCAAGAACGCGAGATCGAGCCTGGGACTCCGTCATGTCCGTTCCCCCCGCTTCTTCTATCCCGGTCTCTCTCGGAGCCCGAATATAGAAATCGTCCAAATTACACCACCCTCTCTCTCTCTTACTCTCACTCCCTCCCATCTACCTCATTACTCCATTACACAGCGAATTTCCTCTCTTTCTTCTCATCGCTCTTTGCTCAGAGCTCCGATCGGAGATGCTTCGAGCCCCGCATTTCCTCGAACCCAGCGCCACTAAGTTCCCTTTCCATTCACCGGCTTTCTCAACTCACACTGCTGCTACTGCTGCAGCTGCTGGTGCTCCTTCATGTACCGCCTCTTCCGTCATGTACGCGTTTCGGAATTCTCTCTGTTATTCTTGGCTTTCGATTTCGGAGTTTTGACGAATTGAATATGTTTTGCTTTTACTAATACCTCGTGTTAATGAATCTTTCAGATTGAAGTTGAGCAGACAAGCATTGGCTTGTTGTAATCGTCAAGATCGGTTCGGAAAAGTACGTTTTTTTTTTTAATTTTTTATATAAAGCCATGAATTTCGGTTTTGGTTTTCCATTTTTGCTCTGTTATTTAAAGATATGGCTCGAATTTGGATAGTCAGGGGATCGTGTCAAGCATAGGATTATGGCTAATGCTTATGGTCTTAGCAGCGCTCAGGAAGATGCAATTGAGGTACTTTACGTATGGAAGAAAACAAATATAAATCTGTTGAGATATTTGTTAATATAAAAATTTCAAATTGAAGTGTTTTTCTATTTTTTTTCTTTTTAATGAAAAAAAATGCACGTTAATATATGATCCTCATTTGCAATTCTAGGAGGAAGCTTCTCAAGTGTCGGAGACCAGCCCATCATGGACAACTTTTCCAGGTCAGGCATTTCCATTGGGTGTATCAGAAGTTGATAGCGGCATCAATTTTGCTATCTTTTCGCAACACTCAACTGCGGTCGCTCTTTGTTTATCACTTCCTGAGAGGTAACACACACTGATTATTCTCTTACTTGATTGACATCTGACCGGGGAAGGGATTATGCTTGTGTTTCTGTACTTGGGAAAGAACAATGTAGTTCTACTCTTCTTCTGTTAATATAACATTCTTGCTGAACTTGCTGTACACGGCTACATGCTTTATGCTATAACCTTTTCTTTTTTGGTTATTTTGTTTTTGTACTTTATGCCTTAAAGATGATTTCTTACTGAAGCACTTTGGCAGGGCGGATGGTGGAATGGTGCAGTTTGCTTTGGATCCTCAGGTGAATAAAACAGGAGACATCTGGCACATATGTATAAAGGTAGACTTCTTTCCAGGGGTTAAAAATACAAAATATTTCTTTATGCGCATATCAAGAGGCTCCAGTCTTTAGCTCCTTTCATGAGTCGACTTGGTTGATATGAGATAGATATGTAAATGTTAGTAATGTAATACGGAATATCAGTGTTGAAGTACCTCTTTGGATTGGATTAAATTGGATTGTTCTGCTGTAATGCGTTTGTTTTAGTTTCTGTTTCCTTCGTGGTGACAAAGGACAGCTCGTCCTATATTTTGGACTGTTTTTTCTCCTCATCTAGATATCACAATATTGATACTACTTCTGTACAGGATTTACCTTGGAGTAATGTTCACTACGGTTATCGCGCTGATGGTCCACAAGGTTGGCATCAAGGTCATCGTTTTGACAGTAGCATTGTGCTTATAGATCCTTATGCAAAGCTAATTGATGGTCGCAGATTCTTTGGAGATACCAGCAAAAAGTTTTCTAAATTTCTTGGAACCTATGATTTTGACAGCTTACCTTTTGACTGGGGAGAGAACTATAAGTTTCCAAATATACCTGAGGTATCAAATTTCGTCGGTGGCTGCTGTGCGTACATAGTTTTTTTTTAAACTTTATTTTTTATGAATTTGTTTGATCAACTTGGAAATATGACCATGACTCTATCTCCCTTCTCTTCTTTTTTTCACCAATCATCTTACCAATTCAATTTACATCTCTGAATATCTAAATAACCGTTCCATAAACAAATGGCTGATAGTAAGTCATTGTAATTTACTTATCATTACAGATCTTTCTCTGTGCATCATTGTCACTTAATTGAAAGTTTGCTATTACATCTAGTTTTTAATTAGATGTTTGGACGATCTCTTTTACATAATTGCGTATTTACTGTTGTTTTTGCAGAAAGGATCTTGTTATCTATGAAATGAACGTATGTGCATTGACAGCCAAAGAATCTAGTGAGTTGGATCCAGACATGCATGGCAGCTACCTTGGTGTGATTGAGAAGGTAACTCTATTGTATTAAACTTGAAGGCTATTCTGCGTGCTTGTGGTGAACTTTTGAAGGCCATTCTAGTGTGCTTGTGGTGAACTTTTGTCCGAGTAGTGGAATATTGGAAATGTGCTGGAGTTAATGTATAGTATGTATTGCATCTAGTGTCTTCTCAAGCAAGATGAGCATTTTTTCACTTTTTATTTTCTGGGCATGGGGGTGGGCGTATGTTTCCAGTATGATTTTTTTCCCAGTAAAAAAGCTCATAAAAGACAGAAGTACTATTACTCTAACTTTGAGGCATCGACCTTACAGATCTTTGTTCTCTGAGCAGTGGTTGAAAACAATTTCTCTAACCTCTTCTTATTTTCTTTTAACTATAATTTAAAGATTCCACATCTTCTGGAGCTTGGTGTCAATGCAGTAGAGTTGCTGCCTGTTTTTGAATTTGATGAGCTGGAGTTTCAAAGGAGCCCAAATCCTAGAGATCACATGGTAATTAACAGTTTTTACCTTTTCCATTTTTTTGTTCATCCATGTATACGTCAGAGTTTTTCTCTTATATTTTCTGATATTGCAATTTAAGCTTCAGCTATATGTCTACAATGTTTTTAATGGTAAGATATTCACGTTGTAGTGTGTGTTTACACATAGACATAAATTGTTTCTGGTTGCTCATAGACAACTTAGTTTGTGTTAGTAGCCGTCAAAAGATTTTTAAAATTCAGCAATTGATAAGAGGGCAAAATAACTATATAACTATATTAATACATGACTTTGTTCATTTGAGTCATTGTCACTCTTGAGTAACGGGCAGCATTGCCCATATGTTACGATATTATTGCTAGAGCTTTCCATCTGCAATATTTTTTTTGCTTACTTATTCAAACTATTCTTTCGTTTGTTTCTCGCTCACCTTACTATCCCTGATCATTATCTCCTGTCATGATTTAAATACCAATATTTGCCTTTGGATTTTCTTGTTTTTCAAGATTAATACATTGGGGGTACTCGACAATAAACTTTTTTGCTCCTATGAGTCGCTATGCTAGTTCTGGTGGAGGTCCCCTTAAAGCATCCCAAGAATTTAAAGAAATGGTTAAAGCCTTGCATGGTGCTGGAATAGAGGTAATTGTGTCTTTGACTTTTATAAATAATGATTCTTTCGTGTTGGTTTTTCTCTTCTTGTTTTTTGTATTGAGAGTCTGAATTTTTTTTTTTGGTAACGAGATGAATATTTTTTCTTTCGACAGGTCATTTTGGATGTTGTCTACAACCACACCAATGAGGCTGATGATGCTTATCCTTATACAACCTCATTTCTTGGCATAGACAATAAGGTGATGTATTATTTCCCGGCCTGTAACTTCTTGTATACAATTTTGCTCCTTTTGTTGAAGAAGTTAAACCATAGCAATTCTCAGCCTCTAGACTCAACGTGCTCATCATTTTACTTGGTTCATGTTTGTAACTTAAGTTCCTAACGGATGCATCAGTGATGTCATGAGAACAGGGTGTACGTTTGCTATATATGTGAATGTGAATTGATTTTGCAACGGATGCATCAGTGAATGCGGTGTTTATTTGCTACTATATGTGTTTTGGTTTTTTGTTTTGATTATTATGTACCGAGGAGGACCCATTGTCCACCACTTTGATGCACTTTTTACATCAATGAAATCAGTTGTTTCTTAGCCAAAAATAAAAAATAAAAATAAAAGCTCAAGTTCTTAATTTTACTATTTTATACAATCACCTTAGACAAAAATGATTCCAAAACTCCTAAGAGTCACCTTACAACCTGAAGATGAGCATGAATTGGATTTTTTTTTTTTTTTGGTGTACTTCTGTTTGAACTTACTGTGTTACTAACATATTTTTTCCACTTTTGTAGGCGCCTAGGCTGATGTTCTAATCTTTTTGTCAAACATCCAAGTTCCATCTAGTTTACCTTCGTAACATTTTGTTGGGGTCAATAAATGTTGCTCATCTTAAATTTAAATCTGGTGGAGTAGCTTGCATTTATATACCATGTGTAGCACTCTATCAGAGATGTGCGTATGTGCATCTGCTTGTGTGCTTGCATGTGTATTTGTGTACTTTTCATGTATTCATTATGAATTTTACATTTATAGATTTATTACTTGCTGGACCAAGAGAACAAGTTGCTGAACTTCTCTGGCTGTGGTAATTCAGATCTTTCCCGATTGCCATACTTTCCTATTTCTTTCCTTTAAGTCTTATGTGCAGATTTATCTCAAATTTAGTTAACTTTAAATCTCCTTTTCTTAAAAAATTTCGTCTTCAGTCAAGAATTGGATATATATTATTTAGATTTTTTTGTCCGTTTATAATAGACATAATGATACCTACCTTTTATTTTTCTTCCAAGCACCTGGTACGCATTTTGCAATAGTTTCACCCATGCTAGAAACTTTGGAATGCCAGTTAAGAATTTGATAGGGAGAATGGAATGTGAATGTGAATAAAGCGACATCACTATGGGCTTCTTACTTGAAAAATAAAACTCAGCTTTAGGTACTGGAAATTTCATTCGGTTTTGTTGTTTGTATAGAGGCTAAGAAGCTAAACTTTCTCTCACCTTGTAGGCCAACGCATTTCCTTCTGCTTGGTACCATGAGAAAGGGAGCAAAAGTTATAACATTTCATAAAGCAAGAGGGCTGACATTCAGAGAGTAATTTATGTGATTTATCTTCCATCTCTTGCTCTAACTATAGACTTCATAATTGCCAGAAAAACTATGTAACTTGTGTTTTCTAATTGATAGGATCCCAAAGTAGGATCAAATCTCGCATGGCTATTGTGTCCAAACTAAAATAGTCATTATGTGCTTCTTCGTCAGCACATCTGATTGTTTTAAACATTTAAAATTCTATGCATCATCTGTGGTGTCCAGGGAACACATTAAACTGTAATCATCCGTGGTACTGGAGCTTATACTGGACAGCTTAAGACACTGGTATGGACTCCAATTTTCACAAAGCATTTTATACGATGAGCTTCATATGAATGGATTTGATGAATAATGTGCTATATGTACGTTGATGCTACTTGAAATAATCAGCAACATTTCTTCCAGATTTAAGAGCATTTTTTTTAATGGTTTTTTTGTTTTAGCACTTGTCAATTTGTCAACTCAAGCAACTGGGATTGACTGATATTCTGCTTGATTATTGGATTCAATTTGACCTAATCACTGGTGCTTGCATGAGTATTGGACCCAACCTGACCCACTTTATGCTGATCATAACTTGAATGGGGACTTGATTAGATGGAAATATGAGCATCCAGATTCTTCGAGGGAGGAAAGTAGTCAATGTCATAAAGCTAATGTCCCTGTACTTTAGAATGAACATTTAGTGTCCTTTCATTGCATAAATCTATACTGAGCTTCATCATCTTTTATGATGTTAATATGTGGGGTAGTTGAGTATCATGTGGATGGATTTCGATTTGACCTTGCTAGTGTTCTCTGTCGGGGAACAGATGGTACTCCACTTAACGCACCCCTGCTTATTAAGGCAAGTTATATGTTTGTGTGTGTACGATAATAGGAACCAAAAAATGGTGTTAAATGTTCGGTCCACACATGCACACATGCTTGTAGCCTATACTGTTCATATATTCAAATTAATACATGGACGGGACCTTTATAGTGTAACTGCCTTTTTTCTTCCTGAGTTAAGATTGTAACTGCCTTTAGGGTAGTGATAATTTATCTTTTATTGAATCAGGCTATTGCTAAAGATGCTATCCTATCGAGATGTAAAATTATTGCAGAACCTTGGGATTGCGGAGGCCTTTATCTTGTTGGAAGTTTTCCAAACTGGGACAGGTAATAATTTCACTAGTTGCATTTATGAACTTTATATAGAACTTTACAATCTCCATAGCCTAAGTTGATAAATCTCTTATTTTATTTTCAGAAGAAGTTATTAGTTGCTTTGGATGAAGGAATGAACTTCCTTGTCATCTTTACCGCTCTTTATTTTGAGTGTTTTTTTTTTTCCTTTCCTTTTTTTTTCCTCCCTGAAATCTACTACATATGATAAAGTGTCAGGAGCTTTCATTAATTGAGGTTACCTACACCATAAAATAGTGCAAAAGAATGAAATGCTGTACCTTTGTTGAGTTGGCTTGCTAAGGCGATCAGAAAAGTCAGACTCCTTTAATAACAATGCTCGACCTTTGGTGTAACAACGTTTCTTAATTATTCCTTCGACAGTCTTATTTCTCTTCATGTTGTGCATCTGCATTTGATGACAGAAATCATTTAATTCTGTCGTCTCAAGTGTCGTAAATTTCTGTACTGCAGGTGGGCTGAATGGAATGGGAAATTCCGTGATGATATGAGAAGATTTATAAAGGTAATTTATGGCTTGCATTTTTCTTTTATCATGACATCTAAACTGCTTTTATTTTTTGTCCTTTATTCTTGAAAAGGTTGAATGTTCTTTTCATAATTAAATTTAAAACGACTTTTATTTTTTATCCTTTATTCTTGAAAAGTTAAATGTTATTTTTTATTATAAAATTTCAACACCATTTAGCTGGATCTATTCTTGTTGTATGGCAGAAGGACAGAATTATCAGTTAGGTAGTGCTCGTCATGTTTCTTAATCTTTCATCTGAACTTTTCTAATAAGGGCGACTGCAGTATGAAGGGAAGTTTTGCATCTTGTGTTGCTGGGTCTTTCTGATCTTTACAAAGTAGGCATCTATAGCAGTGTTGTTGTGTCGTGAGACCCATGAAAATATATAAGTCGCTAAACACTTATATTGGTATCAGCTGTATCTAAATGCATTTTTCTCTAAAGCAGCTTAAATTATTTGTGAATTCTTCAGGTAAACAAGCGCAAACCTTACCACACTGTTAATTTTGTGGTTGCTTATGATGGTTTCACGCTATACGATCTTGTTTCATATAACTTCAAGGTACCTGAAAGTCGTACGTCAATTTGTTTGCTTTCTGTCCTTCTCTGCGCAGTTTGTCCTTTAATTGTTGATTTTGTAGCACAATGAGGCCAACGGAGAAGGTGGTAATGATGGAAGCAATGATGATTTCAGCTGGAATTGTGGTTATGAAGGTACATTTAGATTTCATGTCTGTTTCTAGAAGTTTATATTTACTATTCAAATGTTTTAATGCCTGCATCTCTGAATACGCAAGTGAGTTATATGCTCGTCTCCGTCTTTCAACAGGAGATACCAATGATAACTCCATTAAAGCCCTACGTTCACGGCAAATGAAAATTTTTCATCTGGCCTTGATGATCTCTCAGGTAAATGGTGTTGAAATTTTTACTTTCAAGGCCTGACGAAAAGAAAATGAAAATCTTGACTTTCAACTCTGTTTACATGAAAGTCAGATTCACTCATTGTTAAACTGTACGCATGTTGTCCTATCCTTGGATTTCTTGGTTATTTCTAAGATAATTATTAACCTTTTCTCTTTTACAGACGGTAGAAAGATCAACTATATTTCACTTTATAATTCCACTTATTGCTCGGTGGAACATAGCCTACTGGGTGTTAAGCGACTGATGATAACACCATTGATATTTCACGGATGCTGCTAAACTAACTTTCCTCACTGATGTTATTTGTGAGTGGATATAATAGGGAACACCAATGATGCTGATGGGGGATGAATATGCACATAATCGCCGTGGAAATAACAACAGTTACGGTCATGATACTGCTCTCAACCATTCCCAGTGGGGACTGGTA
Organism: Artocarpus heterophyllus; assembly: GCA_025403435.1. Taxonomy (NCBI): domain Eukaryota; kingdom Viridiplantae; phylum Streptophyta; class Magnoliopsida; order Rosales; family Moraceae; genus Artocarpus; species Artocarpus heterophyllus. Next base: position 6,799,601 of record CM046333.1, read on the forward strand.
TGTTTTTGTTTCCCGCCCCTCCTTTCTGATAATTTTGATCCAGATTGTACTGTATTAATCTGATAATCATTTTTGTAAGGCAGTTAGAGGAACGGAAGGGTAATCACTTCAGGTTCTTCCGGGAGGCGATAAAATTTCGACGAACACGTCATGTGTTCAGTCGTGACACGTTTCTCAGCAAAGTAATTTCCTTTTCGCCTTGCTTCTTTTATCTTTATGATCATGTCACATGTTAATCTTAGCTTTGAGCATTCAGTTTTTGAAAGACTCACGGAACACCTTATTTATGCAGAATGACGTGACATGGCATGAAGACAACTGGGACAACCATGACAGCAAATTTCTCGCATTCACGTTAGATATTATACCCGTTGCTCATGTTAAACTAGCTAGTTTCTTTTTTTTTTTTTTTTGTCCTGAATGAGTGTATAATCATGCAAGAAGTAGTCGACTGAAAAAAAAAAAAAAAAAACTGACACGTGTGATTTTGAGAATTGTATGCATTTGATGGATTAGAAACACTTTAATTGGAAGTATTTGTTTCACAGACTCCATGACAGTAGTGGGGAAGACGTTTATTTGGCGTTCAACGCTCATGAGTTCTTTGTCAAGGTCTCTATACCTCCCCCGCCAGCAAAGAGAAGATGGTTTCGCGTGGTTAGTTTTTTTTACCACTAATATTAATCCTATTGTTTAACTCATGGTTAATTCTTTCAATTTATCCGCCTTTTTGCTCACATTGTATCCAAGACGAATTGTCAAAGAAGTTTGATTTCATATTGGCTAAAATGGTAAATACGTTTTAATCTGCAGTCTAGAAGACGTGTTGCAACCTTTTCTCTCTATCTGCTTTTCTTTTAAAAAAAAAAAAAATCTTAAACCCTTTTACTTCAATTAATTATTGTGAGTCTCAAACTAACTGCAGAGGAAAAAAAAATATGGCAGGTGGACACTAACCTCGAGTCCCCAAATGACTTTGTCATGGAAGGAGTACCTGGCATTGGAAAAACCTATAACGTGGCTCCCTACTCCTCGATTCTTCTAGAAGTCAAAATATAACACAAGTTTCAGAAGCTGCTTCTTGAAATTAATACTAAAGTTGACTTGCATATATATATATGTCGTATAAGGTAGTTGAGTTCGGTTTCCCTTCATTTTGATATGTAAAAATTTCTCGTTATAACTTTTCAAATTAATTGGGATACTTATGTCTCAGGACCAGTTAAACTGTCAATTTCAAGTAGGATCTGACAATGAAATCGAGAGATAGATCATGGAGAGTGTCATATACGACAGTTGTTTCTCTACCGAGGATGAATCGTGTATCTGGCATCATTCTTGTTATTATTGACATTTTTTTAAAAATCTGCTAAGCAAAAGCCTCTTATAGATAATAAAATATGGGTTAATGATATAATTATACGTCTTAATTTTTATTATTTGTGAACTTGTTTTTTGTTTTTAAAAACTACGAATGTATTTTTAAATTTAATAATTTGTTTCAATTTTATCTTTTGTAGATTTTTTGACTTAAAAAAATAAAAATAAGATAAAAATATCTTTATTTAAACCTAGTTTGTTTGTGAAATATATTTTCTTTTAGAAAAATTTTAAAATATATATTTTAAAATTTAAAAAGTCATAAAATATTTTTTTTTGAAATTTGATGTTTTATTTGAGGATTTTTTTTTGTTTTTAAGATATAAAATATTTATCATAACTATATAAAGGTGATCATGTTGTTTTTTTCATTTTTTTCTATCTATAAGATGAAATAAAAATAAGTTTTTAAAATTTTAAGGATATTTTTATAATTTTTAAAAACAAAAAAATAAATTAAAAATAATTAAAAGTAATAGACATAATTATATAATTAACCCAATACGCATAAATCCACCGGCAAGGGAAAGCAATGAAACTTTTCGTCTTATTGATTGCACTGGTCTTATGTTCAAAGCAATCCCATTAATGAGAGCATAACAGAGCTAATAATTCTCTCAGCCGTGTATTATTAACTTTCTGTGCTGATTCACGTCGTACTTGAAAAAGAGAGCTCCTTGCTCGTGGATGAGGACCACCGACTGAAATGTTTACGAAACATGTTTCGTTTTGTTATCTTCTGCCGTGTCCGCACTCAAAAGGACGTTTGAGAGTTGAGACGACAATGTCCTAATATGCAGAACATCGCATGTGGCACCTGGTATGAGCTTGCTGGTATTGTCGTCTGGTGTGATGATAAACTAGCGTTTTTCTATATTGAAAAGAGGATTTCTACCGTAAAACCGTACTTTTTCACTGCTAATAAAAATTCTTGGATTAGATTTTTTCTGCTGGTGTTCTATCTGTTGCTGGAAAATAGTTTTGTAACACGTGTTGTAAAGTTTAACTTGATAAAATTAATGTTTGATAAACTTAGGTTTCAACGAGAGTGAAAAAGGTATAAACTCTTGCGTCTTTCTGTACAAGAATTTGATGCTTTCGGGTCCCAATAATAAAAAAAAACCTTGAAGACAAGGAGATGGTAGTGGGATAACTGCCATGTAGAGTTGGCGACTTTCTGGCTTTTGCTATGCATTGAACCTCACAAGCAAACCATAACGTATCTCTCCTTTTACAGAAACAAATATATATTTCACCACCACTTGCTCTGTAAACTAGCGTTAGATGTGGAAAGGTTTGCAAACGAAGCGAATGTTGCGTGTCCGCTTTCGGCGATGACAGGTGTATTCAGAGTCGTAGACCCCAAAATGGGCAATCAAATTGGACCCCACTTTGTGACGTGACAGCCCCAAATCCCAATCTAATTTTGCTGCCAAAATCAAGGGTGCGCCACCTCACTGAACTTGTCCGTTGTCACAAACTTTGCAGCTTTTCTACTTCCGACCCACGTGGTGTATGATGGGGTTGGCCATACCATATTACTCGCTTTTTTACAATTGAGATTTTCTTTTTTCAAGGATAAAACCAAATTATTGGTCTTGCCTTCCACGCACACAAAATTGTTCCATAGGTAGCTTGAAAGCGAGCAAACAAACTTCTCTTGAAGCCCTCTCCAATTCCACAAATGAGCTATTTTACTATTCATAAGTGTGGATCTATACACATATTCAAGCTCATCTATGAACCTTCTCTAACTATACTTTTTCCATTACTTGCATTGTATATATTAGAGGAGCAATCCTGTATGTTTGTTCTTAAGAATAAGGCCTGGCACTAAAATCACCTATAGAATGGCCTTTGTTATACCGTTTAATATGGGTTCTATTCAATCGACGTAATTAACCCGAATTTATGAAGCTTTTCTCGGGCTAATCAAATTAATTCTCTAAAAAAATATTTATTTAATTGATTTGAGCTAATGAGTAGTTTAAACTCTAGACGAAAAAAAAGTTATATAGACTAAAAAAAAATATTTTAAAAAAATAGTTTATATCAATAGTTTAAATTATAAATAATATAAAATTTTTATATATTATATTAAAAAATTATAATATAAAATTATCACGTAATATAATCTTAGATTTAAATTAATAATTTAAACAACTTTTTTAAATACACATGGAACTTAAGTTTACGTATGCCACTTGCCTTTCCTTATCCTTTTTTATTTTATTTGATACGAAAGAGATTTGTCTTCGTCCAGTCGTCCTTATCTATTTATTTATTTTGGCTTGTTGCTTTTCAGATTGCGGAGAAGCTCATTGGCACTCGCACTAAAATGTGAGGTCTCCTAGGACTAATCCAATCATCAAGACCAACGCAAATGATTCTTTGTGTCAAAGTGATGGAAAAACTCTTTTTATCTCGCTTGAGCCGCAACTAGCTTTTTTCATCGAGGTGGGCCTTATCAAATAGGTCTTAATAGAAACGTCCCACTAAACCCCATCCGATGGGACCCACCTTTATGAAATAGGTGAGTTCTAGCCCGCTCGGACAGATAGCGATGCTCAAAGCAATGATTGGTGTGTGTAAAATATCACTCCATTTTATTTTTTATTTTTTTTTATATTTTGGTTTCTTGTCTTTACGTCTGCCATGATGTAATCGGTCGTCTAGTGTAGAACATTGAAAACATGTTTGTATCTATCTAATGATGCTCCGTGATTTAAATAACAAAAACACGTTTGTACGTTCAAGAGTAGAGAGCATGTTCTGTTAATTTTAGTATGAACAAGTCGTAGTGAAATTACAAAGTAGCAATGAGAGAAGTTTTTCAATTTAAAAAAAAAAAAGTTAAAAATTTTACTCGAATAACTCAATGAAAGCATTGAAACGGTGTGAACGTGTCATAGTGAAAATACAAAGTAGTAATAAGAGAAGTTTTTCAATTAAAAAAAAAAACATCTCTTTGTTATTTTTTGTTTATTAATCTATTTTTGTTAGAGTTGTGTTCTTTTCTTTGAGATTAGTTATGGGATTTGGAGTCTTCAAAAGGCCTTTACCATCGTATCTCAAAAGAAAATCGATCAAAAGGATCGTCCTGTTCCTTTGGGAGAAGACCCTGAATGATTAAATTTGATAATTGGAAATCTTCTTAAAAATGATTTCATAAGAAACATCAGGTTTCATGAAAAAAAGTGAAATTAAAATATTCTGTACATTCTCAAAGGTCAAAATTTAATTTGGTGATAATTTTACGTATTCACGTTTAATAAATTATAAATTCAAGTTATTTATCAAGAAAGAAGTCAAATGAAAACTAAATATTCTTTCAAAAGTTATAAGAAAAAAACTATTCAAAATATAACTTCGAGTTGATAATGTGGATTTATGCAAATAAAGAATTATCTACAGTTAAATTGAATAGGGTTAGTGTTTGATTATTAGATAAATTAAAAATTGGGTTTTTGATCACTGTTATTAGTACCTAAACATGCTTCAAAACTCAAAATTAGTCATATAATTCTTAGTCAGAGATGACAACAAAAGTTATAAGCTTAAATAAGAAATAGGAATGTTAAACAAAAATGCTACATCAAAAATTATAGTAGCTCATTCAATTTGATTTTGAGCTACGTCTATTATTGAGAAGTCTTCTTCACCATGATAAGTGATGATGTGCGTGAACAAAAGTACACCCATCCTCACTGAATGGGGGTCTTCTAGCCTACTTATTGAGGCTTCACATAGCACACTTGAGTTGTCGTGTAGAAGGCAATGGCCTTGAGCAGTCGTGAGAGAGAAGTAAGACACGTGTCACACGATTATTGGTTTCACCTTTTGGTCCGTCCTAGCTTAGGTAACCGTCAAATTTGTAGGTTGTAACTTCCTCTTAACGGTTATTAGCTTCAATTTGACCAACTTTTTAGATAAATCGAGTGAAACGACCATAATGATTACACGTAATAAGGGATTAGAATGAGCCAAATCTGGCATTCGTTTGGCCCTTCATGGTTATATTGACGGGAGTGAACACTTAGGGCACCAAATGACTTCCCACACGAATCAAGATTAAGCTCATTCGGCTCATATGCGATTTGGGGTGCAGGATACCCGACTGTGATATTGGCCCTTTAATTTTGAGCTTCTTCAAATCGGACCCCAATAAATTAGTCAATAATATGGTATTTATTTTTTAAAAAAAACTTAAAAGGGGATAACATGTAATTTTTGCCAATAAAGAATTAGTCGATAATATGATATTTAAATTTTTTATATTTATTTTTTAAAGGAGAGATAACATGGGATTTATTCAAATGGAGGATTTGGATAGAAATATGAAAATAAAATAGCCAATAGGAAAGGCCACCGGATAATCATGCACCGTTGGATCAGAAGACAAACTCAGCCAAACGATCCTATCTGACGGTCCGTGTCGGTCTTCTGAAATTGTTAATTGAGAACAAACGGGAAAAATCATGAGAATAGCTTAGCTAAGGCTCAGCGATGCACAGCCGCAGCGTCGGTTGACGATTTGTCAGCCAATCATCCGTGGAATCGTTTAAACAAATCTTTTAGTGTGGGGCAAAAAGGTTGGTCCATCACAAGGTGTGAGCCCACATGTATAATATAACTCCTCTTTACACTGTCAAACCGACTTATACCTGCGTATAAACCGACTTATACCTGCGTATATATATGCCACCCGTGGTTCCTGCTGTTTCGGTATCTCCTCATCTTGTCATTCTCACTCTCTCACTCACTCGCTCCTCGTTCTCTCTAAATCTAAAGCTGATCAGTCGATAACGCAATGGCTCGCTCCACATTCGTCTTCTTCGCGATCTTGACATTGATCTCTGCGTCGGCTTTTGCTCAGGCTCCGTCTTCGGCGCCGACCAGGGCTCCGACGAAGTCACCGCCGGCTTCCACTCCAGCTCCAAACGCAGCTCCACCGACCAAAACCTCTGCTCCGACGCCTTCCCCAACCGCGACCCCGCCAGCTTCCTCTCCGACCTTGGCTCCCTCCGTCTCTTCGCCGCCATCAGCTGCTCCTACCGTCTCTCCGACGACCTCTCCTCCGCCTCCTCCCACTGCCGGTCCATCGGCCGAGATTCCTACCTCTTCAATCGGCGGCGTTCCGTCAGAGTCTCCGACGACTCCGCCGAAGTCTAGCGGACACAGAATCGCCGCCGCCGCCGGCGGATCTGTAGTCGCGGCCGCCTTCGTGACCTCGCTCTTGCTGTAGATCGGACCGGAAGTTTCGCTGTTCCGCCTTCGGAGATGCAGATTCTAGGCTTTTCTGTTTCAGTTAGGGTGTAGTAAAGTCATTATTTCTAGAATTTTTCTTTGATTTTTACGATTTTTAGATTTGATTTAGAGGTGATGTGTTAGTGGAGGATTGACTATTGTTAGTAGCGGTGGACGACGACGATGATGATTTGAGTTTTATGCCGTTCTTTTGTTCTTATTATTTGCATTACACTATCTTTTTTACTGTTCATTACCTCTAATTATGAATTCTTTTTTCTCTGTTTTATGTATTTCTTTCTAGTCTCCGTTTCCTCAATTGCTTCTATTTGCTCTTGATTTTTGTTGAACATCTCACCAAATTTGCGGGTCATTCGAATTTTTACGTGAAATATTATTAATTCTGTATAGTCTGTTGATCGGCGAAGGTGTGTCAGTTTCTGTGTTTGCGATGAGGCAGAGAAATCGAAAAGTAGTATAACGGTGGAGTTGTTTTTGTCGTTTTGTTTGCTGCTAAAACAATGGGTATACAGTTGGACTGGCGTTTTGTTTCATGCGAGGCTTTTATTTTTCCAAATTTATGAAATATGTTTTCGTCGTTCCTGAGATGAGTTTGGTTGAGCTGTTGGGTAAAGGAAAAGTAAGTAAAGCGTTGGCTTTAGACAATTGGTGTCACGTGGTGACAGCTGTTATGGAGATCCCACGTTGCAGGTATAATTTTGATCCACGCCCATGTGCTCTGCACCTGACGCTAACAGTGAGGGGAATTGGTAAGGCTATTAGGACCCGGTTTTTATTTTTTATTTTTTTTTTATTTTGGTTTTTATTTTTAAAAAATATTAAAAATAAAAATATTTTAAAAAATAATAAGATTGTTTTTAAAATTGTGTTTAGTTATATATGATACTATGTTTTTTAAATGATTTTTTAATGGAAAACTTGTTAATATAAAAATATCTAAATTTGTCTAAAAACACTGGTTATTAATGTAATATTAATTAATAGTATTAATTGAAACTAATAATATCTTTATCACGGAAACTTAAAAAAAAAAAAAAAAGAAGAAAATGCGGTCGTTTCGATCGTGACCGTTGGCCTTGAAGCCTCTGGTGCTGGAAAGGCGTTGCCTCACTCGTTGCCCATCGCCGTACACACGAAGCCATTTCATGCCGGACGAATTCTGAGCAATATTTGGATGCCGTCTGACGTCTTATCTACTTAAGCATTGCACCGTTGAGTTCTTCTCGTTACCCAGTGAACAGTGGCGCTGGAAGCTGGGTTGAGGGGGAGAGAGGGAGAGAGCAGTCTGAGTTGAGAGGAGAGAGGGATTAGATGTTGGAAACAAATGAAAAACAACTTTTTTGTTTTCAAAATATGAAAAAATTTTGGATGTTTTTGAAAAAAATTTATCCTTATTTGCCACAAATTTTTAACTAAACATCATTTTGAAAACCTTCAGATTTGTGTTTTTGAGAATAGGAAAAAACTTTCCAAAAACAAAACCAAATATTCCCGGTGTTTCTAGGCTTTAAAGCTTTTTCAGTGATAGACCAATGGAATCGTGACACAGAATTGGCAAAAAAAAGTTTTTCCGGAATTCTAGGGAAGGTCAAAGGTTTTGGGTTTTGGGGGCGGGCCCCAAAAGTCATGGCTTTTCAATGAGATGTTTAATATTGAATTGTTGGGTTTTGTCGATGAATTATTAATAAAATTCACGGGGTTATTTGGCTTTAGATTCTTTCCCTGTGTATTACTTTAATTGCTTCTTGTCTTCGCTTTTGTGAGTTGACAGTTGACGGGTTAGTGTTTGGTTCACGGGTTTGGGATGTGAGATTGTGGCAGTTAGACTTGTTTGAAAGTGATCTTCGAGGTGTCAACTGTGAAATAGTGAAAGCTTGAGCTTTTTGTGTAATGTTGGGCAGGGTTTTGAAATATTTTGGTTTGCCATTGTTAACATGTTGTGGTATTCATGTAGGCATAGCATGTGCGAGAGCATAAACGAGTTTGCATGGATGATTGAGAGTGCATTTGGTAATGTACAAATTTACTGTATCAAGAAAGAGTTTACATTATAGCTTACTTTTTTAAACACTATAACTAGTGGTTAAAACTATATAATTGAAATGATATTGTTAAAAAAATCTGCTAGAGTTTGCTACATGAAGGAAAAGATATATATGTAGCCTTCCTTCTCTGCCCTTAGGTCAAAGCTTGGCGACAACTTATGGCTCATCATCGGTGCTCCAGCTTGGGGGAGGGGGAGGGGCCTAGGTTTTGTGGTGTTTTTGTCTCTATTTCGATCTATCAAAGAAGGGATCAATGACTAGGTTAGTCCGATGCGTTACTCAGGTAGGGAGGGAGTAGATTGGCCATGGTCGTGGCAGAGTTGAGGCCGAGACGGAAAGATGGAACCAATGGGAATCATGCTTAGTCCAATAGGGAATTGTTTGGGGCTTTGGATCTTTTTCTTCTCAGATCTTGGTGAGAGGAGATGGAGGCCTGGTGGTAGCTAACGATGGGGGCCCTTGGAGTCACCTAGAAGGACGCCAACATCGGTGTGGATGTTGCCTATGGTTTTGGCTACTTAACGGCGGGGTTGGATGAGATTTGGGGATGGGTCCCTTGCTCCAGGGGAGATGATGGAAGCCAATGTTAGTGTTTGATAAGATGCCGCTTCCACCCATTTGGTAAAGTAATCAATTGTCACTAAGATGTATTCGTGTCCATTTGATGTTTTGGGTGTCACCTTTCCGATGACGTCAATTCCCCATGAGCAAAATGGCCATGGAGAGGTAAGATTGTGAACTAAGGCTGGAGGCACATGAATCAAGTTTGGTGACCGATCTGGTGGGTGTTGTGATGGTCAATGGGTTTTGTTCCCCTTAGGGCAGCGACTCTCTGAGTGGGCATGGCGGCGGTGGAGGAAGTGGATGGCGGCTGTGCGGATTTTCCGGGCTTTGTGGCAATGGCAATGGTAGTTGTGGGATCCTTCTATTTAATTGTGCCTTTATAAAGGTGGTTTTTTGGTCCTTTAGGCATTTGCTATAGTTATGTTTTAATTGTCAGTTTATAATAGCAGAGGTGGTTTTTCTATTTTCGGTTTTAGCTTGTTTGTCTCCTTTGTGCAATATTTGCGATAGGTGTTTAGATATTCAACTAGACCATTCTCAAGTCTATGTTGTTTGTGCCCCTTTGTGCGAAGGTTTAATTTTAGTCGATTGGTTCAATCCACTTATTGTTGTGATCTCTTGTAACGGGATTTGTTGAGCTCTAGTTTTGTATTGAGTGAGCTTTTCCCCACTTTGGGTCTCGATACCTAAAATTTGTTCCCGTGCTAATGTGGTCCTTACTGGTAGACTCAGTCAATGATTGGGATCAAATTCCCCTATGTTGGGTCATACAAGACTAAGTTTGTAATCTATCTATTTTAATGAAGTTTACATTAAAAAAAAAAACTTGTAAAAGCAAACTTTTAACATTAAAATAATTAAAAAGTAAGAATATTGTAATTATTAATACAAAAAAATCAATTTATCAATTAAGAGGAATCAAATGCCAAATTTATTTTATGCTAAACTTTGTGGTTTTAATATAAACAAATTTAACATTAAAAATAACATTGTATTAAAGAGTGTTTTTCTACACTCAAATGTTAAATTTGTGATTGACACATTAATTAAGCATTGTATTGAAGATGCTCTTAGACATTCGAACGTGTGAGTGTCTCCAAGTTTAATCTTGTCATCTGTAGTTATAATTCGTTGTACGTAACTATTAATCATTACCAACATGAGACATTTGATACTGTAGATACATTTTGCATTTGCGTTTCACTACGACTTCTGGCAACTTCAGTTAAGAAGCCTTTTCTAATAGAATTGTGGTCCTGTGGAGGTTGGTGGCCCGGGTGCATGGGTTTGGTGAGATGGGTCCGTGGGGGCATATCTTCAAGAAAACCACACAAAATACATGATATATCCTGAAAATCTCAATCATGTTTGCACATCAATTATTATGCTTTCTGATACCTACTACGTACTCATCATCAGATATATGAACATAATAACCTAAGAGAAAAATGCAACAACGACAACAAAATAAATTAAAAAAAGGACCGTTAAGAAAAATATAAGAAATGCAGACCCTACTCATAAGGTAAATAATAAGGAAAACCCGAAAATACAAATAGAATTAACCACAATAACTACTCATGAGACAACCAACACATAAAAGCCAAACCAACCAACCAATGCAGCCACAAAACCAGACACGATCGTCCCTGAAGATGAACTTTCCGGAACGTGGGAAGATGGTGTCCTAGTTGCCGGCGTTGTCGAACTGGTGCCAGTTGAACTACTGCCAGAAGGCGATGCGGAACCGGCCGAACCGGAAGAATCAGGAGTTGGGGTGGCGGAGGAACTGCCGGCTTTGACGGTGACGGAGAGCTTCATGCCGTTGCCACAGTGGCTGTTGACGCCACAGACGAAGTAATGGGTGCCGGCGGTCTTGAGCGCGATAGTGGTGGCGCCGCTGCTGTCGGAGTTTATGGCATTGCCTACGGCGCAGGAGCTGTAATCTGTGGCGCTTACTTCGTCCACTGTGTGGCTACTTCCATAGTTGAACACTATATATAATGTGCAAATTATGTGCAAACATATACATGATTAGGATACATGCATTTCTAAGGTTTTATTATACAAGAAAAATGCTAGAATTAGTAATTAATTACCGAATGGGATTTACTGATTTGTTGTTACTAGCAGTTCTGTATTAATTAGAAATTTTCAGATATAATTCTTCAAGCCGTTTTGTTTCAATATATGGCGGAATGATAAACATACCCTCTCAAATGTAACTTCTTTTTTAACTAGAAAGAAATGCCTTTTTAACCATAGACATTCACTACTATGTGGTTTGATTTGATGATCAATGTAGTAATATGACTAATGTTGTTACCTATTCGAAGAATTTTGTAACGGAATATTAAAATGTATTTTACGACAGAATTGTTAATCGTCAGATCACATTAGAATCATAATAAATCAAGAAAAATACTTGATAAAAATCTAATGGTTTAAAAACTTGTTCTACTCTATGATAAATTTTCATACAAAATTATTATGTCATGAAATTTTTCTTCTTGTTATGGGGTAGAAAAGGATGATTGAGAGAAGAGATAATTGCCAATATATAACTAAAAATTTCTTATGTACTGACCTAGGCTATCTCCAATTACGAAAGTCTTGTCACTAGCCCAAGTGCTATAATCGACTCCCAAGGACCAGCCGGCTGTTTCTCCAACAGTGTAAACGGTGGCTGATGAGATTGGCATCATGACCATGCAAAGCCCTACAATTAGGGAAAAAATTCTAAAGCCTGTTCTAGCCATTCTCAAGAAGAAGCTATAATTATATTTAGAAGGATGATTAATTAGTAGAAGAAGAATGAGAAGCTTTCTGTAGGTTTATGTAGATTAGGGTCTGGAACTAGCTCCTTATATATTGGTGCAAAGTGATTGAGGTAAGTAGTGTTTGGTCCATTTAACCATTTCTTATGCAAAAGTACTAATTTTGAAAGAAACTCAGGCAATTACAAAGAGGGATGGCTTGTGTTGGACTTCACACCTAATGCTGAAAAAAAAAAAAAAAAGAGTAGGTCCCATTTCCACTCTCTTTTGTTTCCTAAACTAATTCACGAAATAATCAGTACTACTACTTGTGATGATGAGGTTGGTAGTTGTAGAAATAATTAATTACGCCCAAAAGTAAAGAACTAAAAAAAAAAAAAAAGATGCTTGTTTTCATTCTTTAGTGTATGTGGTGTTATGTCGGTGGAGTCATATCTTTTTAGATGATATAGATTATGAGTTAAGAAACAATCTAAAGTTTACACGATTGCTTTTTGAATAGTTTTCAAATTATATTGATTACTAATTTTGATATGGTATGTGAATTGCTGTTAAAATGTGGTTGTTGAGGCAGGAATATTTGATGAATTCATTTGGACTTTCTCTGAGGTAATATCAAAAGGGAGTTTCAGCGTCACGATAACTAAATGTGATACATAATATATGTTTTTTTTTAAATTCTGAGGAAAATGTGGAACATAGTATTAATTAGATGCAAAGAAAAATAAATTGAAGTTTACTCAATGTAGGATACAATTAAGTCGCCGGAAAAGCCAGCTGATCGTCGCATAAGGAGGACCTCTTTGAATATACTAAATAGTTATTCAGGACGTACACATGCTAAAATTGGCATTTTTATATTATATATATATATATATATATATATATATATATTGCTGAACTAAAAAGGAATTTTATTTACGCCTAAAGAAACCACCTCATCGATTTTCCAGACAATTTATCAACTATAGTGAGTATAAACAACTTTATAGTAATGACAGAATTAAAATATAGAGAGAGAAAAAAAAAAAGGAAAGAAAATTGTACTTTCTTATGCATTCTAGAACTTTAGTTGAGATTAAAAAAAAAAAGTTTTGTTTCTTGAAGCAATATCTGTCAGATTTGTTTCTTGATAATCACTCACAACCATTGCTTATTTCAATCTATCAGTTACAACTGTGAACAGTATAAAACTCTTGGTAGTTATATTAAAAAAAATTACTACATTATAAAACCTTCACATATTATAGTTAAAATGTATGTTGCATCTTCTTTGGAAAGTTAGCGCAGAACTTACATCTTTATGGAATGACTCTAAGATTTTGACCTATCACCAACACAATCCTTATTTCTTGTGAGTTTAGGACATGCAAGAACTGCTTGTGTGCCATTTCAGAAAAAAAGAACTGCTTATGTTTGAAGTGAACATCCGCCTTTCTTGGAGGGAATAAAGCTTCTATGAGAGAGGAAAAAAATTACTTTTTTTACACGAAAGAAGGGAAAAAAAAAAAAAACAAAGTATTACGAATATGAGTAATGAAAAAAAAAAAAGAAGATAAAAGAATTTTGGGATTGGGAAGTCTCAGCATTTGATAAAACGGTTCACCTAACCAGTATGTGGAAGTCGTCATGGGAATTATTTGCTAGTGTGATATAGAATCCTTTTAATTATAAGATTATCTAAATAAAACCTATATACCTGGGGTGGTGGGGTCCAACCACATGCCATGTTCCACACCCATTCTTCTCTTTATGACCCTGAACGTGGGTTCGGTTATTAATTACTGGGAGTGGGAGCTCTGTTGGGACCTCTTTGTCGTCCATTAATGGGCCTAGTGCCCTTTTTGCCATCATCTAGGCCTTGTAATTCAATTTTTTTTTTGGATAAGTCAATGGTTTTTGTTTATAAACTGCAGTGACGATTTTATTTCGCAATATCAGAGACAAAGAGAGAACTCGTTTCCCCTTGTTTCAATTTTCTTTCATTTATTTTGATACAAAACAAAATCAAACCTGTAACCTCCCTGAAATCCTGCCCCTCCCAATTTTCAGAGCCACCATAGACCAATTCAATTAGTCTTGGGTGGTCAATTTTCTTTATAAAACTTGCAAGTGCTGCATAAGTGCTATTTTTGGCAATTAAACGCAACTATTCGTCTTTCTAGCAAACAGAAAACTATTTGGTCACTATCATTCCCTTCATTCCTATATGAGATTGACAAAAGTAGACAATCCAAAATTCTCATACTTGGAGGCAAAAACGTCCGAAAGATCTTAAAGAGGCATTATTAGCACTAACACGTACCTAATATTTGTGGGTAAAATCTCAACGTCAAAATAAACTCTCTTTCTTTACCTTTTGTTTACGTTTTCTGTAATTTCGGTTTAAACACAGAGTCACTAAACGCTAATAACTAGATATATATATCTTTTCATACCGTTAGATTTTGAAATTATGGCCGCACCAAAAGTTCAATGAATCGAATAAAGGCACCTTCTTTTACTAAAAATCCATCTTTCTTTATTCTTTTAAAGAAAATTACGCTTTTTTGCAGGCATTTTCCAAGTATAAATGACTAACTTGTTGAAATAGCATGAAGAATGTTGATTCAAGCTTCCTTTCTAACTTTATACAGGAAAAGGGTGGCTAACTACTAAAGATGGGTTTTTACGGGCAGAGAAGTAATCAAAGGTTGTTCATCTTTCTTTTTATCAATAGCCAGTAGCCACATATTCACATTTGGTTTGTGGTAATTAGAGGGCAGAAGACAAGCAAAAGTACTATAGTTGTGTCGTATAAGCGCTAGACACATCTATGTTTTAACTGCTTGCAACTGACAAGCTAACTAACATTTTTCCTATGGCATGACTTCATATTCCATTGTATTTAGAATTAGTTACAAAAATAAACCTTAATTACAGCCCTTGTAACAATGTAAAATTAAAGAAAAAACTCCAATCTATAAAATTCAAAAGGTAAAATTAGTTCATTCTAATCTATAAAATATTAAAGGAAAAACTTGTGCCATTAGAATTTTTATTAGGAGTAACACGTGTGACACAAAATAATAAGGATTGTTGAAAAATTTAGTGAACAATTATTCTATGAAATTCTCTCCATGCATGGGGAACAAATGTTACAACTTAAAGATCGGTGGGCATATGGTTACAAGGGCCATAGTTGAAGGGGAACTTTTATAATTAATCCTTGTATTTATCTATATCAGCAACAAAAGGATCTCTAAAATTTTAAGAAATGCAGTCACTACTGATAACCCCCTTTTTCTTTCCTTTTTTATTTCTGCTAAGAACATGGTTTAGCTATAAGAACCACCAAGAATATAGCACAACCAGGAACCACCGCCGCCAAACACCCCCCCCCCCCCCCCTTCGATAAAGGAAAAAGAAGAGTGAAAAAAAAGTGGAGAGCTTGTAAAAAAATATCAAACATTTGCTTTTGAATCCCAGTATATCAATGTACAAGACAAATGAAGCACCGGTCGAGCTATATGCGTGAAGTACAAAGTGCAAGTGTGTATACAGATATCCCTGCAAGAGATGGAAAAACGAGGTTTTAACAGCCTTCTGTTAGCAGAAGCTGTTATAGAAATGTAAAGAAATAGGGAAAAACTGAAAATCTAGCAGCAAATTGGAGAGGCAAAATACCTAAAAAGAGAGCAAGAAACCAAACAAAATGATAACAATACAAATTTTCATCTTTCAGTTCTCAAGTCTACCTATCCCAACCAAGTGACATCCAACTATGCAACTAAATATGGCAATCAAAAAAGATGCAACGTGCTTTTAGAAAGGAGGAGAGAAAAGAAATAGCAGTTGCCATGGTTGTTGGGTTTCAGAGCTTACAGATAAGGATGATGATAAGGATGATGCAAATTTAACATTTTCGGGTGAAAATTCACAGAAAAGTCACAAATTTAGGGCCTAATATGTGAGCCATTATCACTTAAGTGATCATAAGCCATAACTTCCAGAAGATTTTCTTGGCTCGTTAACTAAACCTACGCAAGGTTATGAAATGAATCTGCAGGCAGTAATTCCTTCTTGATACGGATTTTATTAAGCATACTCAAAGAAGTTAGAGATTCCAACATAAAAATGTTGTATGATCTCACAATAGCAGCCTTTTAATTCTAATTAGAGCAGTCAATTTATTAAACTGAATTCACGTTGATAGAGGCGCTGAACCAAAAAAAGAAAAGCCCCAAAAGAGAGCTTCTCTAGGCAAAAACTATTATATGGATTATTTCTTATAAATTCAGAAAGAGGTCACTAGACATAAAGGATGAATGACAAATCTAATCAAGAAGTAGGCACACCGCATGTATAGCTACATTAGTCATTGATCAATATAACTTCATTTAAAAAGAGGGCTTACCATCTAAGAAAAAGGGGGAAAAACTAAATCATGAAAAGGAGTAAGTACCATTAGTCATAGTAGAGAAAAGTTCACTTCTAGTTTTGATCCACGCCGGTGTTTGATTCCACCAAAGTATCTTCAGACTTTGCGAATCTTAACAGTTGGTTGTTTGACAAATAGTTTACTCCGTGCCACTCGAATTGGTCTTCCCATAAAGATCCAAGAACAAAAGCCTTGTCAGCGTATCTTCATTTTAAAATAGTCTAATTGTTCCAAAAAAAAGGATACATATCTAGAATAGAATTTCATTTTAATCACACCCTTCCTAGTGTTCACAAACCACAAATAAAATAAACTAAGAACAATTAGAAAGCCAAACTTACCTTCCCTTGAACAGCAGAAAAAGCTGCCCCAGCTTCTTTCTTGGATCTGAATGACACAAGTCCATATCCCAATGATCTTCTTGGATTCTCATGAAATATAACCTCTGCAGAAACAACCCTATGACCCTCTGAATTAAAGAACTCCCTGAGATCTTTTGCTCTTGCTTCAAACGACAAATTCGCCACAAACAAATTGAATGTCACTTCACGCTCTGGTTGCACAGGAGTAGCAACTTTCTTCTTTCTTGATCTCGCATAATCAATCTTTACAACACGACCCTCCAATTCCTATAGTATTTGCAAATAACCAAAAATAAAAAATAAAAATAAAAACTTTTACTAGACAAATTGACGAAAAAACTAAAAAAAAAAAAAAAAACTTTTGAGCCTGTTTATAAACATAGGTTCAAACCAAAAAGTTGTGGTTAAAGCAAATTTTGAACCTGTATGCATTTCGAACGGGCTCTTCTGCTAAGTTTCGTAAGGTTCGAAATTCCAATAATGAAAAATATAAATTTCCACTTCAAAATTTTCTTTCCCATCACATATTCACGATTGGAGATTATTGAGAGCAGCATGAGCCTCCTCAGGTGAACCCATAGTCACAAATGCCAATCCTCTATTTCTGATCTTGTTGTACATAGAAAGCTTTTAACCACCCACCAAACAAGCCAACACAACCCATATCAGAACCAATTCATCGAAAATAAAAGCAAGAAGAAAATCCATACCAGAAAACAACCAATAACAATCGCCAGTTAAGAACAAAAGAGAACCTAAAAGAAAAGATGGATAGAGAATGGAAAAAACCTCAACGTCTTCGACAGTCCCATACTTCTCGAAGAGTGCGCCAATGTCTTCTGGGGTAAAATTCCAAGGCATGTTCTGGGCATACAATCTGTTCTTCAAAATCTCCTCGGTTTCCGAGCCAGATTCTCTGCTTTCGTTAACCGGAGGAGACTCGAGAGCTTGCTCTTGGGCGGTGGAGGAGAAATGGGAAACCAAGTTCTCATCTTTTCTAGACTTAACGGGGCGCCAACAACGAGTGTTGTGCGAGTGAGAGAGAGGAAAGGCGCAAGGAAGAGAGCAAGAAACGGAGAGATGGGATTGTGTGTTTTTGGGTGGATTTTGCAGAGAACAAAAAGGTGTGATGAAATGGATTTGTCGTTCGGCGGGGAAATGTGTCGTAGATGGAGACAAAATAAGGCGAAGTAAAGCCATGGGTGTGCTTTTTGCGAGAGCTCTGATCTGAGCTTTGATGAACGCTTGAGGGACGCTTGAAGGCTGAAGATAAAGATACGAATGTTTGGAGGGAGATGGATTTTGGACAAGGGACATATTTTTGGGCCGAAACTGAAATATCATATGCGACCTGTCGTTTTGTCTGTTTCGGAAAATGTGAGATGGCGTGGCGTTATGTTTGCCGTCCCTATCAGCTCGGCACGAAAGTCGCTAATTGCAGTGGTTCTACTTCCAACCTAAACTAAAATATCATATGCGACGTGTCGTTTTTGTTCGTTGTTAAAATGAAAAGGTGACGTGACCTTACTTTTGACTTTGGACCAAAACTAAATGACGTCGTGACATTCTCATGTTTGCTGTCCCTTGCAACTTGCGTGACATTCACAAATTGTAGTACCCCAAACTAAACGTCGTTATGACAAATATCTAAGTTCAAATCTGGTGCGAACACGTGAAACAAGTAATGAAATACGTTTTTCTTACAAGAGTTATTTGTCCCCTCTTGATCCAGATTGCTTACGGAAATCACCCTGTAAATGAGGACTTAAGTGTACAAGTCTTCAAACCCTTTAAAAGGTAGAGCCTTGTAAAATCCTAGAAGCCTTTACAAATTTCTCATATAAGACTATGGATTGTCTCCACAGTTTACATTTAAACTTGAACAATTCCAACAATTTTTGTTCAACAATTCATCATATCACATTCATCGCTCCTCTGGAAGTTGAGGAAAACAAAAATAATGGAACAAAGAAAAGGAGAAAATCACCCTTTCGTTTCTTTGAATACCTATAAACAACAATATTGTTGTTCCAACTAACCACCCTGAATACCAACAAAAGAAATCCAGCAATTACGAGAAGAACTTGGCTGTTCAGGGAATTTCCTACTACTTCTTGTGCATTCTGGAGTCAGGTGAATTACAACGCAAGGGTGACAGGGGCGGCCTTGCCATGTCTACGTCAGCGATATCAGCAAGCTTCTTCTCAATTGGGCTACTCATCTTTAAGCTAGATTTTCGCTTATTTGACTGCAAATAGTAGAAACGTCAAATTAGATACTGCAAACAAGAGATATGCCAAAACAATACAAAAAGATAAAAGCAAAAAAAAAAAAAAAAAAAAACAAAAAAAGACAAGACAGAAGCTGTCATCTCTTTTTCCCACCTTGGCCGGTGCACTGCTCGCATGCTTTCCACTAGAACCATGCTGGTTCCTTTCTTTGTTGTACTTCATCAGTAATTTCTTGTTCTCCTCACGTAGCATATTATTCTCGCTACACACAAAATTGACCTGCGTATTTAAACCAAGGGGTCAATATTTCTAAATCAAAAATAAAAAAACAAGGGTCAAGCATTTATAAGCAATAAAAATTAGAGGAAGCAGGGAAAGAAGCACGTGGCAAAAAAACAAGTACCACTGTTTTTCTCACCTCCTCTTCTGCTGTGTAAAGATTAGTTCTCAGATGTTCCTTATCTTTCTCTAGGGTCTTGAACTCCGCAGCTAGTGACAGTGCTTTTTGCGTTGATGGCTTCAAGCTACAGAATAGGTAAATTTCCAAATGACAGATTAATAGAAATCACAATTAATATATAACAAAACACAACCGTAGTAAATATAGTACAAGTGCAACTATTACACAACAACAAATTGTCTTGGTGAACATTGTAAAAGTCTAATATGAGTAAACTCACAAATTCCACATCTCCAACAGCCTTTGACATGACTCATGACTGCTATTGGCCTCCAAAAACGCACGAGCAGACACAGCGTCATCTCCACTAATCAATGTTGCTAAAGCAGATTCTAACAAACTATCTTGTGTTGTTGTGCCTTGAAGAGATGAATCAACCTTCAAAGTAATAGACAAAAGCATTCTTATTTGGAATACAGACTAGTAAATCATTCTAAAAGTCAAATATCTACACCTCAATCCATTAGATCAGATTCAAAGGGGACTCTACTCACTAAGCCAATTGAATACCCAAATTTAATCCTACGAATTGAGGTCAACAAATTCAAATTTCAACCAGGCATCCAATTGTCCTTTTCTTCTACCCCATCAAAGCCAGCAAAAACAGGGCAAAAAGAATGGATTCGAGAGATTACCATGCACGCCTCATATTGACGCTTATAGAATTGTAACTCATCCGACAGCCCTCTAACCTCCTCCTCCAATTCCTGAACGCGAAGCTCAGCCTCTTTGGCGCGTTGATCAGCCTCGTTCCCAAAATCCATCAATGCTTCCCTGTCCTTATCATACAATGAGCACTCTCTCTCCCATTTGTCACACTGGCTCAAGAGATGAGTGCATTCAGATGCCAATTTCTGATTTTCCTCAACAAACTTCTTCAAAGCCCGGGCATTCATGTTTGCTTCAGCCTAGACAACAAATCCAAAAAAAAATTGGGGAAAGACGAACAAAAGTCACGCAAAGATATATAAACATCAAAAGAAAGAGAAAAGAGAAAAATTACATGAGCAACAAACCCTAACAGATTCGATGGCTTGGTCCTTCTCCTGAACCCGAGAGTGTAGAGACAAGCAGTGTTCACGAAGCCTTCTTTGCGCTTCTTCAGAGGCTCGAAGCTTCAGCTCCAGGGTGCTTCTCGTCACAGGGAGACGGAGCGTATATTCAATCGATTCCTTAATATAATCATCGATCTCTTGCGGAAGATCCGTTCTTTCTTTCTCATCCATCTTTCGGAAAACCCTAGATTGATCCAAATCTGCAATTCGGGTATAAACCCTAGAATTCAAATTGCGAGAACCTGAAATTCTTTCGCAGCTAATCGAAGAAATCAGACCCTAGAATTTCCGAAAGGACTTGATCGAGAAACAACAACTCGGGCTCTGCAATTTCTTCGAAGAAATGGAAACCCTAGAAAAGCAAAGAGCTCTAGGATCTCGGTTATCAGAGAGTAAAAAAGATTCAACAAGATATGGAAAATGGGGAAGAGAAACGTCTGAAAGGAAGCGTTTAGCGTTTGGTTTTGGGTTATGAAATATCCGTTTGGCTTTTCACAAAATTGAGGATTTCTTATTTCGAAAAAGGATTTCGGGGATATCAAATTGAAAAACCTGCTAGCCGTTAGAGCGCGCTTATAGAGGCTCGAAGTTTCTCTGTCGTCTGACGTTTTCCTCTTTTTGTTTTTAGAAGAAAGAATAAGGGGGTGTTTAGCAGTTGTGAGAACCACTCAGTTTTTATCACAATCTTAGTTATAAATAGTATAAAGTTTTTATATGTTACAGTAACAATAAAAAAATATGCTACAGTATAAAACTCTCACATGCTACAGTAAAAGTGATTCCCACCACTGGCTCTCACCACCATTCCAAACGCCCTATGAATATGTTTTCCCCCCTTAATAAATAACAATCGTTTTTGTCTTTTTTGAATTTCTTCATGGGTCAACTCTAAATTAATCGGTTGACATCACTCGGTTGACATCACTCAAACACCTTATGAATATGTTTTCCCCCCTTAATAAATAACAATCGTTTTTGTCTTTTTTGAATTTCTTCATGGGTCAACTCTAAATTAATCTGTTGACATCACTCGAATGTTGAAAGATGCTTAAAGATTTGTGCCGTTCGTGGTGGGCCTGAATACCAAGCGATTTTCACCCAAAAAAAACCGTTCTAATAAAAAATATTTATTAATATTATAAAAAACACTAGTTGTAATTATGTTATAAGTAGAAAGTTACTTTGTGCCTAAAAGGAGATAGGCATTTGGTAATTTTTATTCCAAAGCTATTGTGAAATCAAAAGTAGAATTTTAGATGTTTGGTAAAATATGAAGAAAATTGTTAGAAATGTATAATATCTTAAATATACATATTTTATTTTATTTAATAAATTATTTTAACAAACATTCATGATCTTAGTTCTCATCTTTGATACCAAGGTCAACATTCATGAAAATATCAACAGTATCAAAGGTCCTAAAAATAATAATAAATTATAAAAGTTTGATTTACAGTTTTTGTTTTTAAATATGAAGTAATTGCTTAGATTATATAAGGAAAACTTATATTTTATTATTAAGGTTGTTTAGTGATTTTGAACAATAACAGTAGAAGTTAACGTGCATAAGCAACCTCCGATTTGCTTTCTAAATTCTGTTGTTAGACAACATTTTTAAAATTTGGTTGTAAAAAACAAAATTTAAACAAACTTGCTTTAGATTTTTAAGAAGCCAAAAGCAATCTTTAGAAATTATGTCAAACTGACCTTAAGGCCAATTGAAGCTAGCTCAATTAGTTACTAGTAGGTGTGTAAGTTGTTTATTAGGATCTGTTTGGTAAATAGATTCACATTGTATTGATTTAGATTTTTTTGATTTAAGTTGTGTGATTTGAACCTTGTGATTTGAATTGTAATCTAAGTTTAGTTGGGAGAGTGATTCAAAATTTGAGTTTAGAATAAAATCTGAATTTGTGTTTGGTAAGTATTTAAAATCATGATTTAAATCATAAATTTATATTTGGATACATCCAAAATTCTTATTTGAATTTTTTTGGTGAAATTTTTTTAAAATGTAATAAAAAATACTTGTTAATGTGTTATGTTTTGTTTCCTAAGTAAAATATAATAAAAAAATATGACAAAAATTCATTGCTTTACGTAACATATCATAACTATAAAAAGGCAAAAGTTCAAAGCCAAAATAATAATAATAAAAAAAAAAAGCAAACATAACAAAGCCAACATTGCTGATAGAGGTAGGGAAGAGCCAAAATGACAGCTAGCAGAGACAAGGAGGACCAAAACAACATTTAACAGAAATGGGGAAGGGCCAAAATGATAGCTAACAAAGGTGGGGAAGGGCCAAAACAACAACTAATAGAGGTCCCAAAACGACAGCTAACATAGGTGGGGAAGGGCCAAAATGATAGCTAACGGAGGTATGGAGGGCCAAAAACAGCATTTAACAGAGATCGAGAAAGGCCAAAATGACAGCTAACAAAGGTAGGGAAGGCCCAAAACGATAGCTAACAGAGGTCCCAAAATGATAGCTAACAAAGGTAGGGAAGAGCCAAAATGACAGCTAATAGAGGTCCCAAAACGATAGTTAATAAAGGTATGGAAGGGCCAAAATGACAGCTAACATGGATTAGGGAATGGGGAGAACGACATCCAACCGAGGAAGGGGAATGGGCAAAATAATGGTAGGGGAAATGTAACGCCCCTTTTACAGACGTCACAGATGTCATTACATTCATTCATTTAACCTTTATTTAAGATAAAGTATTTGATTAAAAAGATCGTTTGAAAACATAACCCAGGATCCATGCATTTTTTTTACAACATTCTATAACTTAATCCATAATAATAACAGTAATAATTTACTTGATCATAAACATTCTTTAATTAATTAAAGATTCCAAATAATCAAATCATAATTTAAAAAGAAACATCACAACATTTTAAAAACAATTAGCTCTCACTGTTCGGCAGGCCGAACTTGATAGGCAGGCCGTCCAAGGCTCTGTAAAAACAGGGTTTTAAACTTTTGCTAGGTTCAGCAGGCCGAATATCATTGTTCGGCAAGACGACCGACTAAAAAGAAAATTAGAAAATTAAATTTTAAAACAAAAATCAATACTTCAATATGCGGAAATCCATATACTTAAAATGATAAGATAAAATAATAAAACATAATTCGTGAATTCTTTAAAACTTAATAATAAATGTGTTCAAATTATAAAACATCGTTTATATCACTGAAACTTCCTTCTTCGGCGTTCTTCTGTTTGCAATTCATAGTCCTTTGCTCACACGTCTTGCCTTGCCCTCCACCTAATCCATGACTTTTTTACCCTTATCTGCAACATGATATAAACTGATTAAGTTAAAGCTTAGTAAGTACATTATTATCTCACAAGTTAAAACATTTTATGAACATCATCATAATAGTGCACTAGGCACATTTTCATAGGAACATATCTTTCATAACATTGACCAATTTAAAACTTATTCTATTTTGTCTTAAGGGCCCAAGTGTTGCACCATAATCATCATTGTAGGCGCACCGTCATGAGAGGAAAAGGGTAGCTAATCCTAAACTAAACATGACATCATAACTTATCATAACATTGGTGTGCAACACTTATTAGGTGATACATATATATATATATATATATAACTTTCATGCTTTGAAATACGTCATCATCATACATACATAACTTTATGAACATCAAAATATTTCATAAGAAAACTTTAAATGAAACCATCATAAAATCCGTCACAGAATAATTATCATTATGCACATAATTTCAAACCTTATAAAACATATCATGTTGCAGGTGAGAATGTACTTACTTGTGTAGCTTACTTAACCTTAATATTGTAGGTGACAACACCGCGGTCTCGATGTGCTCGCTTCATATTGTGTTCATGCCATACATTAATAAAAATAGCAATTAACATATATTTTCAAGAAACCATGAAATCATCAACACTTCATAATCTCTTCCAATAACATGTTTCATCATATATCCTTTTCATTTCTTGAAAATATCAATTTCATAAAACATTTCATCACTATTAGAACATTAGACTAAAACTGTCAACACAAAATACATCACTGACCTCCATGAATTAAAGACTTAATAACTAAACATTTACACATAATTTGAGTACCACACTTGGCAGGGATAAAGTCAACACATAAACATGTTATCATAATTTTTCTTTAGTCATAAAAATTACATTTAGCATCAAAATCAAGTCATACATCATACACACAAAATCTGCCAGCAATAACTAGGCAGTGAACAACTTTAAACTTAGGTACGTTTAACACATTTTGACACCACAAAAAAATCTACAAAAATTCACATATACAGTAGACATATAAAACTCTAACATATCCAAAAATTGGCTTCAAAAAAAATCGGAGTAGGTCAAAATACACATTTGAAAATCAATGATAAAACTATCTTAGGTTTGAAAGGCAGTGAGTAATCTTTTGAAAATATTTTCTAACAATTTAAAACACATATATTTTAATTTTAAAATTCATTCTAACATCTTATTAACATATATTACAGTACGACAAAAATATCCTAATGCCAAATAAAAATCATCTAATCATACAAAAACATCACACAACTAGAATTCAATAATTCACTGATAGAGCAATTTCAAAACCTAGTCTTAATGAAAATTCAATAACACATAAAATTTTCATCAAATCATCACCAAACTTTCCAGTTCATAACTTAATATACACATGAACATATTTGGCAAATTTCGTAAATATCAAAGTACATTTGGCCCTTGAACTAAAACCACATTTTTATGCAACATAATCAAACAGCAACGTTTTACTGTGAGTGGCAGAGAGTAGAAAATTTGTATCTTATTGTAGAAAAATCAAAATAACGTGAAACTTGGAGGAAAATCACCTAAAAAATATGTGATCATCATATTAAAATTTCAGAGCAAAATAAAATTCCTAGAAAAAGTTATGGGGGTCGGAACATAGAGACAAACCAACGTTACCGATCAGCATTAATTTGCAGTGAGTGGCATAGAGAAGAAAATTCATATCTCAGCGTAAAAAAGTCCAATTGAGGTAAAATTTTGAGAGTTAGCACATAACACATACATGAATAACATACTAAAAATTCAGAGCAAAAGGAATTTTGTAGAAAAAGATATAGCAGTCAGATTATAGGGTGTTCAAAATTCCAGAATTGATGAGAAGAGTCTCTTACCTCAAAACAATCTTCTTCAATTCTTCCTTAAATTTCTCCCAACGAAAATTCAATATTTCTTTAAGTGTTTGCAAGAAAATAGAGGAGAGAAGAGGAAGAAATTTCATGGAGGAGAAAGGAGATAAAGAGAGAGAGAGAGAGCGCGTGGTAGAAAGAGGAGGTTTGTATACGTGAAAAATGAAAATGGCATAAAAGGAAGGGGTGTCATCTCTATGATTTTTTAGAAATTTCTGATTAAAATTTGGGAGAGATTCACGTGGAGATTGAAGGGGAAAATAGGAAAGTCAAATCGATTTGCTAATCTTACCATATTTTACCTTTCAAAGGAGGAAACTTCATCAATTAATTCCAATCAATCAAAAGTCAAAGGTTTCTTTACCAAAATTAGAGCAATCAATCCAAAAATAAGCCAATCATTTACAAATCATCATCCAATCATAACCAATCATCGTAATTATCTTAATCAAAATTTTGGAGAGATCGCTGCTGATTGTTCGTCAACCATCTTCGGCCTGCCGACTGCACAATTCGGCCTGCCGAACTTGAAGGTTCGGCCTACCGAACTGCCATATTTAAAACATTAAATAAATTGTTAAACACACTACATAAATGACATGAACACCTTGAACACATCAATTCCATGTGGCCGTCACCTGTCATAATACTTAACATAAAATAGTTAGTAATATCATAACACATATTAATATCGAAATTATTTAATGTCAATATTCATTTAACCTAATCTGTTATGTAGAAATTGGCGGATGTTACAGGAAACCTAACTATAGCAGACCAGATAGGGGAAGGGGGTTGGCAAGTTGACGTGAGGGTGGAGAAGTAATTCTCAAAAATACCAACCCACCGATTAAACACACACACACAAAAAGGGGAAGAGAGAGAGAGAGAGAGAAATTGAAACATAAATGCTTAGCTTGTTCACCCCACTGACGAAGTTGTAGATTCCGACGCAACTCTAGCAAGTCATGAGAAGATTTCTGATCGTGTTAACGATGCTGACAACGAGAACAGGTCAACCATAGACGGTGATGCGGATGAGAATTACGACGGCCAGTTCTGCCTCGACCGAGAAGAAAAGAGAATCGAGGGACCAATTTCTCATTGACAGGGGCAATAGTTGCGGTTTTGAGAGAGATGGGACAGGAAAATAGGGTGGGTTTCTAGACCACAAACGGGAAAGAATTGTGGTGATTAATGGAGGTATGTGTGCAATGGAGGCTGGATGGTGGAGATTTATTGTTGAGCAATTACCCTCCAACGACAAAAAAAATCTCAAAACATGAGAGCATAGAGTCATCAATGTAGCAACTAAAGGGAATCTGAATATTTCAGCTTTTATTATAACAAACATATCTGAGTTTTGGAGGGGGAGCAAAGGTAAAACTCTGAAAACTTAGATTCGTAGCATAAAAAAATGATTCATTTGATTTGAATTTTGTAGGAAACAAACATGTATCCAAATGATTATATAGCCTCAGAGTCCAAAGAATTGGCATAATATACCAAACAAACGGGCCAATGTGTCGAGTTCTAGATTCAAGTATCAAAAATTAAAAAACTTAAATAAAAAAACAATTTTCTAAATTCTATCTCTTAGCAATGGCAACATCATCACAAAAAAAAAACAATATTATAATTACAGCAAAGGTAATTAATCTCATACTCAATCTTAAACTCTAAAATCAAAGGCCAATAAATTTTGATGAAATTAGGAGTCCCTTTTAACTTTCTGCATATACCATAAAATAATTAAATATTATCCCTTTTTTAGGAAAGTATAGAATGCATTCATTTTTTTTTGGTCGTCATCTTCTTCTTTTCTTTCCTTTTTCTTTTTTTTTTAGATGAAATAGGCTTGAAATTTAAACCTCTTGGTGTCATTGTACTCACAAATTTAGCCAACTCTACGACCCCATATTATTGTGCATTACTTAGAAGGACACATTACAATAGAGTTTAACTACTATAAAATCTTATTAAATACAATAGCCATAATATAAAAATAAGAAAGAAAAAGAGGTACAATATTATTCTAGCTAGCACGGAGTATCTCACAAGTATCACGCACATTGTGTAATGTCTCAAGTTGACCTTACACTTTTCTCTTCCTTTGTCTCCGTCTTCTTCTCATCATTTTTCTCGTCTTTCATTTGTTCTTCAAGGAAGTCCTCTACCTTATTCTCCACCTCCTCAACCTGAAAAATACAACATAGTTAACATCACTAAGTCCTGCTCCTAAGTGGTAGTCACAAAATAGCAAGAACAAAATTACCTTGTTTTTTTTTTTTTTTGCTCGAAAGAATAAAATTACTTGCAGGAACCATAAAAAATCTTTAAAAAAAATAGAGTATGTGGTATGTAAAAAATGCTTTAGTAATATCATATAATTTTATATCTTTTATATTGTACTTTATCGAATTAGGGACACTGGTTGACTTTAATATAATTCTCATTTTTTCATCATAAAACAAAAAAAAAGGGAAAAAAACTCTGACTTTATCAGGGTAGACAATTAGAGAAGTACAACATTACCATAAAAATATATTTGTTGAAAAAGGATAAGAAAAAAAAAAAAAAGAAGAAGAACAATGAAAGTGCGTAAAAGATTTCTTTTTTTATTTTTTTAATGTTGCAAAAGTACATCATCATATTACATTTAATAAGTAAAAAATGTAAGCATTAAAAAAAGAAAAGAAACGAAAATGTATCTACCATTGGTCCGCCAGCAATTTTGACTACACAAATGGTCAAAAACCCAAAAAATGAAGAAAATAAAAAAAATTAAAATTAAAATTAAAAAAATACAAGAGTAAAAAGAAATTAAGATTTTCTATTTTTTATTTTATAATTTTGTAATTTTATTTAATTTATATTATTTTTGATGTATTTTGGGCGGTTCTTTTTTTTTTTTCCCTCAATCAAAACTGTAAGTTAATGAAAAAGTATATCACTTAGTTTAAAAAATAAGTTAGAACTTGATGTTATAATTTAAATATTGTAATATATGATAGCTTTATATTGTATTATGTAAAAATTTTATACTGTAACTTAAAACTTAAAGTTTCAATTTGTGTCGTAAACAAAACCTACGTTTATCTATTAAATGCAATTTGACAATAGAGGGAAAAAGAAGTTTTTTCTCTCTCTCCTTTTTCGTATAAGCACATGCGAGTTTTGACACCAATGATATAGAGAGTGTAAGGGGAATGAGTTTATTAGCCAGCCATGGATGCAAACCACAAGAGTAAAGGTTTTTGATAAAATAAGTTCTAACTAAAATTTTTAGTTGCTATTATATAAAGTTTTTATATATTATAATAATTAAAAAAATTATAATATAAAACACTCATATGTTATAATTTTTAGTTTAATAGTATAAAGTAAAAAGCTATAATAAAAATATCTCACATATTAAATAAAAATATAATATAAAAATTTTACATGTTATAATTTTTAAACATTAATTAATAGTTTAAACTATAATTTTAAATTTCATATAAAAGTTTTAATTTTAAGTACACTTCCAAAACCCTTGTAGAGCTGGAAGGGGAAGCACCAAGGAGGCCGCCCTAACCCAACCTCATAATTGCAAAACCAAAACAATGTTGAAGATTCCTGTTGCCCTGACAATGCCTTTACAGAATAATGAAGTAAATTATAACATGTGGGCCTCTATTTTTTGCTATTTCTATTGATGCCCCAGTAGAAAAGTCAAATTTGTTAAAGAGACTATTACAATTTAGAAAATTAGGGAGCTGCAGAATATTAGTACATCTAGTGGCTCTGTCACTTGGGAAAACCTATTGGGTTGTGGGGCTTCACGGGGCCTTCGCAATGACCGCAGGGTGGGTCTTACAAATGGTGGGTCCCCCACAATGGGGGCCCACACCAACGCATGAGCGTAGCCCTAATAACACGAAGCCCTTTTATAGGGTTCTATTGATTATCCCATATCCCAGAGTAATCAGCGAGTCGATTTGAAAAACATTACCTTTTTAGGCATTATTTTTCAATTTTATCATTTTCATTATTAAAAAAAAAGTTAAAAGCATACGATTTTTAATAAATATAAAGTCATTATTATTTTTAAAAATTTTAAGTTAAGATTAAATAAATATAAATATGTTTTATTGAATAATACTTTAATTTTTTTGTTAAAAAAATAGTATAAAAAAATATTACAATATAATAAAGATGTTAAAAAATAATATACCACTTAATTTATTTCAAATTGACGTGCATGAGAGTGGGGATGGACCACAGAGCAACCATGCTCTTATGTGGACTTGCCACTACACGGAGCTGAGAAGGACTACTTTTCGCACATGGAGTTTATAATATTCAATATAAAAAAATAAAAGATTATTAACAATTGAATAACGCGAAATCGTACGCTTTAACGTGATGATGGGCCAAGGAATTAAAAAAAAAAAAAAAAGAGAGAGAAAACAAGGTGAGTGACGAGGGATTAGGTAAAAAGGAAAAAACCTTGTCAAGGACCTCCTCCAAACGATTGATGTTGTCAAGAGTTTTTTCGGCCATGTTTTCAACAAACAAAGCAGTTTCTTGAAGCTTTCCCTTTGGAAGATTATCCCCTAGATTATCAGCCACCTTCTCTATATCCTCCACCACATCTTCCACCACATCTGTCACTGCTTGTGCTGTATCCACCACCTGCTCCACTTTCTCTGTTCATTTTGTACATAAATTTTAATTAATTAATTGATTAAATTAATTTAACCATGACTCTTTCAATTTTCACAATTAATAACTGTCGCGATTGATCAACACAATTAGTTCTGCCATTTCCTTACGCTGTAATTTCTGTAGAGGATTCCATTTGTTTTTCCAGAAGGGTATAATCACTGTCATAAACACTCCCACAAGCCATAATTTCCTGGTATTAAAAAGTCAAAATGAATTAACAGTCAAAAAGATAAAGGAGAAAATTACGAAGCATAGATCTGACTTTTGTAATTACCAGGAACCAGGATCATTATTGGAAGGAAGTTGAGGAACGTCTGGCAATATGTCGTTGTTGACTTTCATATCCCTGATCAACAGATCATAAATATCTAGCTAATACGTTCATAACTGCTCAGATCTGCTAAAAATATATATGTATATATATATATATATATAGCCAGTGAAGAGAAGAATATTACATCTTTGTGATTTTACCGCCATTTCTCAGTATCTGCAGAAGACTAGTGCTAAGCGTTGATTGGAGCGTCGAATTTCCAAGAAAGTGAGTTTGGTTGGCGAGACCAGCTGAGAGAAGATCAAGGCTTGAAGGCCGATTATACGATGATCTGCGAGAAGTACTACTTCTGATGTGAACAAGACATGAATAACAAGAAAAAACTGTCGACATAACTCTGTTTCTAGCTTGCTGTAACTCTTGGAGATCAAAACCAGGAATATTAATTTTTCTACGCCTATCTCTCTACGGTGACGATCGGAGTGTTTTTGTGTTCTTAGAAAACCAGAGAAAATTTGTACAGTTTGAACAGTGTATATATAGACGTATAATGAGGTTCTCTAGAACGTGTATCATACATAAAATAAAAAAAAAAAAGACAAATAATAAAAATGTAATAAAGGTCACATTGGCCAATAATATAACATGTGGCTTAGAATTCGAGGTACTGAATATTCAAGATAATTTGATTCGCTGGCTTAGGTAGGCACGCTGTTAAGTGGACTAGGCATAAAGACAAATGTTTAAAAGTCAAATTTATTGTGCCTCTCGATATTTGCTTGAATATGCATATAATTCCATTTTGTTTTCGTATCTATTACGAAACTCCAATTTAGATGCAGAAAAATCATACAAAACACGTGTCATTCAATATTCATCACGTGCCCTCGGTTCATATGAACATGCGTCATTAGAGTTGTTTTATAAGCTTATATGATATGCAAAAAAATGTACTAGTTAATTGGTTTAAGTTGTAGAGGTTATTGAGTAATATTGGCCTTAATTATCCTGCAATTCATATAGATATTATCATTTATAAGTAAGGTAACAAAATTGTTTTGCATTTACAATATCCAAAAACACTCGTAATATTAATATTATGAGCTTACCGACACTCGACACGATAAAGCAAATATTGTAAAGTAATAAAAATCACTCTCTTGAAAGGAAGGGCACCTTAAATTATGCAAATTGTACTCTCTTTTTTTCGGCTCGTTTATGCAAATGATGGCCCACTTTAGTTGGTGGTTGCTCGCCATACCCACGTAGATGGAATGCGCAAGGCTGAAGTTTTTTTATTCGTATTATTTATAATTTTGCTCTGAGCCGGAGTTTTTTATTTTTTTGCTGATGCTTTGAACTGGAGTAGAAACATTAAAGTTCCGTTTGATAAATAGATTTAAATTTGTGATTTAATTTAAGTTAGTATGATTTGAATTTTTAAGTTAGTGATTTAAATTGTTATCTGAATTAACGTTTGTATGTGCATTTAAGTTTTAATTTGAGTATGAAATAAAATTGAAATTTATGTTTGAAGAGGTAATAAAAATGGTTTTTGATTTATCAACAAATCTAATAAAATTTTAATGTTAATTATCTTAAAAAATATGCAATATAGATCTTAATTTATTCTTCTCTTTACTAGGAACACAATGAAAAAAGAATCATCTCAATTGGATAACAAATGAAAAAGTTATGATTTTTTTCCTCAAATATAGGAGGGAGAATTTTAGTTTTACTGTAACAGAGATATCAGAATAGCAAAAGTTTATGAGAGTTAGAACTTTTAAAACTTGAATTCTTGATACTCAAAGGATTCAAATTTTAGGGGAAACAAACACATATCCAAAGGATTCTTAATCTCGAATCCAAATTTGAATCCAAAGAATCTAAGAGTTATCGAAACAAATAGGCCCTAAGGGTTCGTTTGGTAAATGGATTCAAATTAGCGATTTGATTTGAGTTGTGTGATTTGAATTAATGATTTAAATTGTTATCCGAATTGAAGTTTGAATGTATATTTAAGTTTTAATCTGAATATGAAATAAAATTAGAATTTATGTTCGGAGAGGTAGTGAAAATAGTTTTTTGATTTATTAATAAATATAATAAAATCTTAATATTAATGATCCTAAAAAATATGCAATATGGATCTTAATTTATTCCTCCCTTCACTAGAAACACAATGCAAAAAGAATTATCTCAATTGAATGTCAAATGAAGAAGTTATGTTTTTTTTCCTCAAATATTAGAGAGAGAATTACAGCTTTTACTATAGCAAAGATATCCAAGTATCAAGAGTTTAGGGGAGTCAAAACTCTGAAAACTTAGGATCTGTTTAGTAAATGGATTCAAATTAGTGATTTAATTGGAGTTAGTGTGATTTGAATTAAGATTTGAGTTAGTAATTTGAATTGTTATCTGAATTGACGTTTGGATATGCATTAAAGTTTTAATATGAGTATGGAATAAAATTAAAATTTGTGTTTGGAGAGGTAGTGAAAATAGTTTTTGATTTATCAACAAATTTAATAAAATCTTATTGTCTGTTTGGTAAATGGATTCTAATCAGTAATTTAATTTGAGTTAGTGTAATTTAAATTAGGATTTGAGTTAGTGATTTGAATTGACGTTTGGATGTGCATTTAAGTTTTAGTCTGAGTATTAAAAAATTAGAATTTGTGTTTGGAGAGGTAGTGAAGAATGTTTTTGATTAATTAATAAATCTAATAAAATCTTAATATTAATAATCTTAAAAAATATGCAATATAGATATTGATTTATTCCTCTCTTCATTAGGAATACAGTGAAAAAAGAATCATCTCAATTAGATATTAAATGAAAAAGTTATTATTTTTTTCTCAGGAAAGAGAATTTTAGTTTTTATTGTAGCAAAGATATCCGAGTATCAAAAGTTTAAGGAATGTTGTGAACTTTGAAAACTTGGATTCTTGATACTCAAATGATTCAGATTTTAGGGGAAACAAACACGTATCCGAAGAGTTCTTGATACTCGAATCTAAATTTGAATCAATTGAGTTCAAAGAATGCATGAAACAAACATACTCTTAATGTTAATGATCCTAAAAAATATGCAATATGGATCTTAATTTATTCTTCTCTCTACTAGGAACACAATAAAAAAGAATCATCTCAATTAGATAACAAATGAATAAGTTATGATTTTTTTCCTTGAATATAGGAGAGAGGATTTTTTTATTGTAGCAGAGATATCCAAATATCAAAAGTTTCATTTGGTAAAGGTATTCGAATTATGGTGATTTAGATTCTTTTTGAATAGTATTGTGATTTGAGTAATGTGATTTGAATTATAATTTGAGTTATTGTTTGGTTGTTAGAGTTAACAAATTCAAGTTAGTTAAAAGATTCGAGTATGTGTTTGATAAGTATTTAGGTATTTTCTTAAAAAGGATTTTCCTTTTCCTCTCTTTCAATCACTCTCCCCAAAATCTCTCTGACCTAACCCTCTCTCTCTATCTCCCCATTTCTCTCAATGTGCAAATCTTTGTCAGAGATTCCCTTGCATTTGTCACTGTAGCTAAAGAATTGGAATTCTCAAAAAACAACTTTGATCAGTAAAAACTTTGTAAATTTCAACCACCAAACAAGTTTTTGGATAACTGATGATATCCAAGTTATGTTTTGAGTGATTTGAGTCAAATTAATGCTCAACCAAACAGGCTCTAGGAAAGTCAGAACTCTCAAAACTTGAATTCTTGATACTCAAAGGATTCAGATTTTAGAGAAAACAAACACGTATTTAAAGAATTCTTAATACCCAAATCCAAATTTAAGTCTAACGAATCCAAAGAACTCTCGAAACAAACGGACCCTTAGATTCTTGATACTCATTTGATTTAGATTTTGGGAGAAATAAATACGTATCTAACGGATCTTCATCAAATCTAAATTTAAATCCATTGGATCCAAAAAATATATAAACCAAACATACCCTAATTATTGGTGAGAGCACCGTATAAATAACTATACGTGTTAAAAGAAACATGGACATAAATGTGTTAGATTGTTATTAACATTAATTAATACAATAAGAAGCATTTAACATTGTACATCGTGAAACAAATAGGCTTACATAGTGCAGTGTTTTACCTTTTTTGTCTCAAGTGTTTTGCTACTTTTGCCCTTACTGGTTTCTTTTGTTATCATTTCTGTCGGTCTTTCTTTGGTTACTTTGATTTCTTGGTAGCTAGATTGATGTTTTTGCTCTCAAAATGGAATCTCTTTTATTTTACCTGTTTGTTCCTGCCCTTGGCTAATTCTTCTTCCATTTATTGTTTTGTTATTGTTCATTCTGATTTTTTCCTCTTCTTCCCTTCCGTCATTCTATACAGATCCTAATTTTTTGTCCTTTGCCAATCCTTGCTGCCGCCGTTTCTTGCCATTCCTTGCACTCATACCTGTGTTTTTCTGTTTTGCTTTCCTTTCTTATTTCTATAGAAATCCTAATTTTTTTCCCTCTTGCTAGCGCACTTTGCTTCCATCGTTTCTGTGTATTCTGCCTCAGCTTCTCCGTCTTTCTCACCGCTGCACTCAACCCATTTCATGTGAGTTGTGGAAGAAGAAGATGATGATGACAACGATGACGACGACGACTGCGATGATGGGGATCAGATTCATCTTGATGGTCAACAAACAGGGCCATAATACAAGCTTTGTCCGATCAGTTTCCTTCCCCACTCTCCTCCTCACTCTTTCTCTCTCCAATTATTTTATCTTTTTTTTTTCTTTTTTTAATTTAAGGAAAAAGCTTCAACTTCCTAACTAAAAACCAGTTTGGTTTTTAGTTTCAGCTTTGGCTTAACAAAACCATATAATCTGATCAATCTCACCTATTATGCTCACTCACTCTCAAAAGCCTTAAAAAATGCTTATCTCTTCATCTCCTCACTCTCTTCTTCCCTCTTTCTTTTTCTCCTCTGCCCAAATGCTTCACTTTTTTGTTCATAGAAATATTAAGCCAATATAGTGCTTTTATATTGGCTTAATAACCCATTAAGCCAATAACCCATATATCCATATATATTGGCTTTTATATTAAGCCAATAACCTAGTAAGATGATTTGATTGAAAAAGATAATAACCCATTCATCCTATTCATGTATCATTGTAGAAATTTTGCAATAGAGTTGATGGTTGCTTCCATGGATATATGTATTTATTCCTAATTTAGTTTTTTAATATTCTGGCATGGTATGATCCTAGGACTATGATATGGTTATTGTAAGGTTCTATAGAATTATGAATATCTAAAATTAAGAATTCTAACATTTATACTATATATTTTTGGTTTATTTAAACATTATACTTTTGATTTTTTATTTTATTAAATGTGTATCTTCATATTAGATTTAACACAAAATTTTTATAACTTCTTCATATCAATTATCAATTTTGACCCGCTTGAATTGCAAACTAAGAGAGCTTTAAAATCTTAATAAAACTTTATATCAAGTATTTGACTTCAAAAATGCATAAAATATTATTAAAAATAGGTGTTTTGTGTGCTTTGCTTTGGTTTTCTTATTATTTTTTTGAGAGTTTTAATTTTGCTATTTTTCTTTGACATAAGGATACTCCTGGTTATTTTAAAGGTCAAATTCAACTATTACTGACGTAAGATATAAATTTATATATTAAATCTAAATAAAGATATATGAATATACCTAAAAAAAACCCTCCAATGAAGCTACAATTAAAAGAAAAAAAAAAACCCTTGAAACGATATTGCGTTGAATATATTCCGACATTAGTAGCTGGCCGCTTGTGGACCCTACTGTATATACTTGAGAAAGAAGAAGCTAAGCATAGCAGATGTGGGGTCTGATTGTCAAACTGATAAGCAAGTACCACCGTAAAGCTGGGACTCAGAGACTCCACGTCTTATAAATAAATGCAAAGCATGTCACTCCTGAATGGTATTTGTAGTATGATAAATGCTCGAATTTAATATTAAAGTTACAATTCATTGTCAAGAAAATATATAGCAAACTGCAAAATCACACAAATGAGGGAAAGACTCTATCAATAGCTTAAAATATTAAAAATACAAGGCTTGCCCAATTTTAACTTGTATTCTTCAAGCAATCTTATTCAACCTTATAGGGTTATAACTTTGCTATTAATAAAATAGTAGGTCTCAGTTTAAAAAATATACTACATATTAGACTGAGCCCACAATTTTGTATGTAATGGAGTTTTAACGATAATCAAGAAAACATTTTGGTGGGATAGTAATCCTAGCGAACACAGATGGGAGTGATTTGCCAACGCTCCCTACTTACTCATTCGCAATTACTACCACAAGAAAGTAGCCCCTTTCTCTGAGGGGGCTTATGTGCTCCACAACTTTCGTATGTTATGGGGTCTTGAGGACTGGATTTAGCTGCCACCCTAATTAGCAAGCTGAAAAAAGTTTTTCATTCTCTAAAGCCATAACGGTCGTCATGTACAGAAGAAACGAAGGGCTAGTCGAAGGGACGGAGTGTTCGGTTTGTCTGAATGAGTTTTGAGAGGATGAGACTCTAAGGTTGTTGCCCAAGTGCAGTCACGCTTTTCACAAACCATGTATAGACACATGGCTCAGGTCCCAGACAAACTGTCCTCTTTGCCGTGCACATATAATGAACAACGTTAATGATAATCACAATCATCGTACTGGTTCCACCAATACTAATTTAGATAACTCTAGGAGCCAAAATGGTGGGAATGATCATGATATTGTAGAGGAAACCCAGATGGGGAATTCGGAGAATGGTGCTACTTTTCAAAGGGTTGATCAAGATGTGAATATTTGTCCAAATGGAAATTGCGATTCGGAGAGGCAAAACGCCATTAATGGGGAAATGGTGAAGAGCGAAGCGGCAAGGGCGAGGCTAGCGAGGCCTTTTTCCATGGATTGGTCAATTTCTTCTTCGTCACCATCGGTTGTGAACAAAATTCACGAGTTTGGACAAAAACAAAATCTGGGAATAAGCCCCGTTGCTATGAAGAGGACGCGGTCCTGTGGAGGGAGAATTTTGTGTTCAAGACCAAAACAGAGATTGAGCTCGGTTTCTCTTCCCTTGAAAAGTGGTCTCTCTTTTCTTTTGCATATGTTAAATTTCTAATTGGTGAGATGTTATTATAATATGGACATGGTCTTTCATGACATGGGCTTTCTTAAGTTGAGAGTATGCCAATTCAGTTTTTTATTTTTTATTTTTTTACCAGCTAGGTATTATATGATGCAATGCAACTGATAGGCAAGATAAATTGCGAAGCAAAACAATAGAATAAGCTTTGCTTAAATTAAAATGCAGGAGCCTACTGATGTCTCAAGTAACAATGTTTGAACATTTTTCAAGAGTTTTTATCACGGACAAGTTAGTTTTCGGCAGTATGAAGTAATTTTCTCTTATTTGCAACGCTATGACGGTTGTTGACTTGTTAATTTGATTTAAAAAAATTATCTCCTCATAACCAAACCAAGAGTTAATAAACTGGCATGTGAGTGTTCACCTTAAAAATAGTGCACCGTATGACAGAAATTAAAGTGCTCCTATTCATTGATGATACCGTTAATATTCTATGAAATGGTAGAATTTTCCTCGTGGAATTACGAAACCATATTTGGGCGTAGCTAAATGAGCTCTCAGTTATTTGGTGCCATACGGGCAAAAAAAAGAGGAAAAATTATTTGGTGCCATAGCTTTGTTCTGGTTGATGCCCGATCTAGTACGTACAGTTTCCAGATAGAATTGGAAAGTGGTTGGAATTGCCCCACTATATTTGCTTACTTAAAAAAAAAAAAATGAAAACTCCCTGTATTATTATTTGTTTCCCTTAAAAAAATAAAAGTTGATTCTCTAATTAGTTTCGGAATATATAAATCGTAGCGTGCCCTGATGGTCAGGTCAACGATAGCCTTTTCCCGGAAAAAAAAAATGCTAAAGAAACTAACAAATGGGCAAAAAATTGAAAAACTCAGTTTTAACTGCTCAATTTTAACTCTAACAGTGTAAAAATCTCACATACTACAATGCAAAGTAAAAATATACTACAGTATAAAACTCTCATAAGCTACAGTATTTTTAGTTTTTAACTCTTAATTCTAACTTACTTCTTACACCCCTGAAATATTGTTCTTCATTGTCCTTTCCTTTCTTAGACATCATCAAATTCACTTCTTATTCTTTATAACGAAGACAAAGCATAATAGTCCAAAGGCTTATATGGCAGCTACGACTTGTTATTGACGCCATTTTTTTTTTTTTCATTGTAATTTTAGTTTTACCCTTTGGGTACCTATACAATGCAACCTTGTACTGCCTAAACTTTTCAGCCTCCAATAAAATTGAGTTACTTATATCGATAGTTTTTATTTCATGATCAAATATAGCACAAAAACAGGTATTATACTTTTATCCAATTTATTTAACTAAAATCTCTCCGTTTCTTTTTCCTTTCTCAAATCTCAATGACCTAAGCAAGTTTGGTAAGTTGGTGCCTGTTCCATCTCTAAAGAGAGTAACGACAATGAATGTAGAATACGACATAAATTTGGTGAAGCGACGACAATATAAAAACACCAATCAACCGAAAAAAAGACGACAATAAGACAAACACGAGAAAAAGATAAGAAAACGACAATAATGTTTAACACAAAACGAATGTTGTGAAACGACAACAATATAAAAAAACTTCAATCTTAGAAAAAATGAAGTTCGCCAACAGAAAATGACGCTATACTAAAACTTCAAGGACTAAAGAATGGAAAAAACAACATTAAACCTGAAAATGACAGTAAATATAAAAATAGAGCGTCACGGTTTTAAAACGACAATGAGACCAAACACAACAACAATGAAATGAAAGCAACACGACACACGCTCGTATAAATACAACAATAATGTTTTATACAAAATGAATGTTGTGAAACGACCACAATATAAAAGACATTCTTTTAACATCGCCCCAGGAAACGATGCTATGGTAAAACTACAAGAACTAAAGAATGCAGAAAACAACATTAAACCTGGAAACGACAGTAAATATAAAAATAGGACGTCACAGTTTTAAAACGACAATGAGACCAAACACAACAACAACGAAATGAAAGGAATATGGTACACGCACGCACAAATCATCGTTTGAAGAAACAAAATAAGAAGGACAATAATTGTCAAATACGACATCAATGTGCTGAGGGGACAATAATACCAACGACGTCATTTGGCAAAAACAATACACAACTCCACAAATTACTGTGAAAACGACGTAAAACAAATGCGACAATGTTAACCTAAGTAGAAAGTGATCCGGAGTTCTGGACCACTTTTTCAATCATAAACAGTGTAAAGCTCTCAACAATAAAAAAACTACTATAGTGTAGAGCTCTCACATATTACAATAAAAATAGTTCTAGTCAACAGTTCTAATCAAACAAACTCAAATTAAGTGAACCAATGGTAATGAAAACAACAGTATTCTGAAAAAGGACAATCCAGAAAAGATAAGAACCTTCAAAAGCGACAATAACTGTATAAAAATACCGAGAAGATCAGAACTAAAATCGACATCATTTTTTTTACTTGTATTTTATTTTTTTGCATGCTTAAAATTTTCTTGGTGGTGCTAATCATTTTCTTTTTTGAACCAGGGAAATAAATTTTAAAAAAAGCTCATTGAAACCGTGCAATGTTCCGTTAAAATGGTATGTGTACGGTAACGGGGCAACAGTCTGGTGATCCACTTGACCAATATTTCCTGGGAACATTGAGCAATATTTCTAGAATGGCGAACATCACGGAACGACAATAATTTCACATAAATTCACAAGAAAAAAATGACGCCAACAACAGAAGCAACGACAAAATTACAACAACGACATCAAAGAAACCACAAATTATGATAAAAACGACAATGTCCAAAAACGACATGAAACTATAAACTTAAATTAATATTTGGATAAGTTTCAAAATTTCCCCAGAATTATAAGCCTTGTCAGAATATGTCTCCTGACATTTAGTTTTTAATATCTGTTGCCCCCGAACTTTGACATGCTTGTAAATTTCCCCTTCTGTCAATTTGCTAAAGGAAAACTACACGTGACATGCACGTAAAGGGCATTTTAATAAAATCTACCTGCAAAGGAGTCTTTAGGTTATTTAGGGGTTTTAGTTCTGTTTTTTTTTTCAGATTTTCCTTCCTTAAAAAATAGAACTCTAAAAATGGAAGGTTTTGTTTGTATTGGAAGGAGAAGAAGAGAGCTGCTCTATGTTCTAAGACTATTGTGCGAGTAGGCAAAATTTTAAGCATGGGTGAAGGCACTGCAAAAAGGGTTAAAATCCCTAATAATGGTTAGCATAATTTTTTTGTTACTTATCTTAATTTGTAGTTGAATGTTAGTGGTTTTTGGTAATTTTCTTTTCGTCATTGGAATCCTTGATGATTGGGTATATTCTGTTAAGTAATATAAATGCTTTTCATGGAAGTTGTTTGGAAGGGACCATAACTTTTTGTTTCTTATCTTTATTGTTCTTGTGAGGCAATGTGTTGTTGGAACTTTCCGCGAAGAGGGACCAAAATTTGTTGAAATTTAGGCGTGGAAGTGATTTTTTTTTTTTTTTTCTCTTGCTTTGAAGGCGTGGGAAAGTTTCTTCTTTCCTTTGAAGGCATGGAACAAAACAAAGTTAATAAATTAAAAATGTTTGCAAAGCCTAAAGTGGGTTTTTTTTATTCATTAACTAGTTTAGGTACTTTAAATTTCTTATTGATGTTAGTTTAGTTAATTTTAAAAATCATTTTTTTTCCAAATGAGTTGACTTTTCAATTACAGTGTGGTAGAGCGATATATTATTTTTAGTTAATTGCTAGTTCATAATAGTTTAGGAACTATATATATATATATATGTTTTAGGTATAATTTAAATTTTGTTTCAAAAAATTATACTAGTTTAATTAATGTTGTTTTACTATAGCTTGTATCAGTTTATATTATTTTTGTTTTACTATTTGTTCAGATCAGTCATCCGCTATCTTTAGCATGAATTTATGGCATGGTGGTGAGATAGTTCAAAAAGATAGGAGGTTGCAGTATATTGGTGGGTCAGTTTATGTTATTAGTGATTGTGATATAGATGAGTTTTCAATTTTAGAGACTGATGATGTTGTTGTCAATAAATTAAGACATTCAACAGGGGCTGTGTACTATCTCAAAGTACCTTGCATGACTAATATGCAATGTGTGAAGACAGATGAGAGGGTGTTGAATCTGTTAAAATCGACAACTTCAATTTCATATAAACCAGATTGGAGGGGTAATTTTGTAATTGCAGTGTTACAAATCCAACTTCTAATCCAAAAGATGCCACGTATAATTTTCCGTTAGAAAATTGACAGAAAGGGAAAATTTATTAGCGTACCAAAGTTTGAGTGAACAGAAGTTAAAAACTAAATATCATGAGGCATTTTGTGACAAGACCTATAATTTAGGGGAAAATTTGAATTTGTCCTCAATATTTTGAACAGGGCTAGAAGGCAAAAGAAGAATCAAACGAGGAAAAGTCAACGGGCTTTAGAACAACCACAAATAATAAAACGACAACAATGAAAACAGAATCAAATCTAAAACGACATTCAATAGAAACTTATAATGACTGGAACAAAGCCTGGCACAAACATACGAAAACGGCAAAATAACAGACAATAGCATCAAAACAATTTTTAAAAACAACGTAAAACTAGAAAACCACAATATATCGTCACAATACGTCAGTTGAAAAAAATGATGAGAACATTGGAAATGAGAAACAACATCCGTGACTTTCATATTAAGAACGAAATCAATGTCCAAAAGCTGAAGAAAAAACGAAAAACGACATCACAAACCAAAACGACGATGATCATGCATAGCAAAATAACTAGAAAACTAGTTCACCTCAAACAAAGACCAATGGATGATTAAACGATAAGAAACTTGAAAACTATCCACTCAGAAAAAAAAAAAAAAGTATCTTTGTATTGAAAATAAAACGCCGAACTAATACAAAACGTCCTTAATTCGGTTGAACAAAGCGATTAAGATGATAATTATATATCCATCGAGTAACCATCATCTATGAAGGCCGTTAGTTTATGAAATATGATGATCGATTGCAAAGCCTTTCGATTTAGCGCGCATCATCTACATGCACCATTAATTTTTCATTTTCTTGTGATGCGTATATGTCGATGGTTTTTGTGCTCATGCATGCCGCATAATATTCGATGGTTTTGTCAACTATATATTAGAATCCCGGGAACGTTGTAGAATAATCAACACGTTTGTAAGAACATACATGGCAATCCAGCTATATATATATATATATATATATATGTAACGCCCCGAAATTTATTAAATGATATTAGAATGTAAAATGGTGGATTAATATACCATAATGAATATTTTAAACTTAATTTGATCATTTGATGAAATTTTGAGTTTAAAGTTATTTCTCTTATTTTAATGATTTTTAATGATTTCTTATTATTTTAAAATGTTATTTTGAGTTTTAAAACAAAACAATTTGTCAAATGTCAAATATATTTGGTTTTACAAAATCGTGGGCGGTACACGGTTTTCGTACAGTAAAACCGCTCACTTTTTTCCTCTATTTAATTTCTCACTCTCCCTCTTTTCCTCACATTCTCTCCTTCTCTCTCAGCTCTCTCTCTCTCCCCCGTGCATCACACTCTCTCTTTGCCTCTCCCTTTCTCTCTCATTTTCTCTCAAAATCCTTGATATAAATCGAGCCCTAAGCTTTGGTTTAGTGGATTTGAGGCTCAGGAACATGTTTGAACAACTGAAAACGTAATTTGAAGCTTCGATTTGAGGTTACTTTTCAAATTTCAAAACTTTTTCAATTTTCAATTTTTCATGCATTTTGAAACTTAAGCTTGATTGAACTTAGAAAACCTTTTATCTAAGTTAGAGAAACTTAGAACAACTAGGATCTAAGTTTTGTTTGAAGGAAAACGAATTCAAATCAAGATTTTTCATTTTTCTCAACTTTTCTCTATTTTCAGATTTTCTTGGATTTTGAGTGCAAATCTTGTTTAAATGAGTTTAAAAGTGTTCCAATATGTTTTTCTATCATCTATGATTGATTTTCATGCCTGAGAATTGAGAAAAACATATTAAAATGAAGATTTGAGTTTTGGGAGGCCTAAAACCCGTGGCTGGAAAATTCTAGAATTTTTCAGTTCGGCATGCCAAATTTCGTGTTCGGCAGGCCGGATTCAAGGGATCGGTAGGTTGGATTCATCAATCCGGCAGGCCAAACTTTTCCAAGTTCGGCCGACCGGACTTAGTTTTCCCGCAGCAGTTTGGCCAGCCGAACCAGGGAGACCGGCAGGCCGACCGAACAAGGAGAAAATTTGTGATTTTTCATCCGTTTTCTCTGTTTTGAACCCTATTAAAATCTCAACTTTATAAAATGATTTTAAAGATAAAAATGGCACACTAGGACACCATGAACTAGTTTAACAACGTAAAATATCTTAAACTAGATACTGATAGACCTAGTTTTATCTAGGGTTGTTAGTGGTTCCGCGGAGCTAACGTACAGCGGACCGAAATTACGGTGAGGGACACCGGCACAAGTATCGAGGTAGGACTTCTACCCTTTTTCTTTAATAACCCAGTTTTAAATGATTTGGCCTCCAAAAGGGTTTTTACAAAAATGTTTTCAATGATTGATTGAAAAAGGAATTTTATCGGTTATCTTTATAAACCGTAGATTGAGATGAATTTCATAATAAATATAAATAAAAATACCTGGAAAATGGGTTTTGAATAATGATAAAAATGAATATGTGGGCATGATGCCATAATAGAAATAAGGTCATGTAGTGTACGACCT
The DNA here is from genome assembly GCA_025403435.1 of Artocarpus heterophyllus. Lineage (NCBI taxonomy): Eukaryota > Viridiplantae > Streptophyta > Magnoliopsida > Rosales > Moraceae > Artocarpus > Artocarpus heterophyllus. The sequence continues at coordinate 6,844,282 of CM046333.1, forward strand.
TGGGGGTAGTTCCCGAAACCCAGCTGGGCCACTACGGTGGTGTTATTCATATGGTTTGCCCAGAAAAAGAGATTGATGATCTTTCTGGTAGACCAATAAACTGTTTGGGTAAGAATGGTTTTGTTTAAACTTAATTATTCAAGTCTTCTCTTAAATAATTTCTTGAATAATGACATATTCTTTTTAAAACTTATGTTTCTTAAAATATAGTCCTACTGAGCCATTCGCTTACATTTTATTTGTTTTCAAAATTTTCCCCCCTAGGTGGATATCAGCTCAGGTTCAGAGAGGATTCCTCAGATAGGACTCAGGAGCAGTAAGAGGACTTAGAAGGTTATTTAATTATCTAATTCAAGGCATGTAATCTTTTGGCTTTCTTTTCTTTTACTTGGACTGTGGTTGTAAAATAATACTGTCAGTACTATATGTGTGCACAAGATGTGGGTCAGTGGCACTCATTTTTGTTTATTTTATTTCTTCATATTTTCTTATTATCTATTTGATAATCATATTTGTTTAATTAACACAAAATGCCTGTTTAAAAAGGTTTTAGATTTTCTATATTTCCATATTCAATTTTAAACTCTTAAACTTATGTTTTTAACTAAATTCTCATTTATTTAATATAATTAACCTATCACGTCACCTCCCGTACTGCGGGACGTGACAATATATGTATGCATACATACACACACAGATATATACGTATATAATGTTGGGTTTGGTACCTTATAAACTGTGACATTGTACATATTGTTAATAAATAAATAAAGTGACATTTTTTATTATTTTGGTTGCTTATATGTATTATGAATACATTTGTAAACGTCAAGAAAATTTCATGATTATTTATGTAACTATAAATTTAGTATATAAGTATTATATGCTTAGGGATAAAATTTATACATAATAATCTAAATAGTCCGTAATAATTAATTAAAGTTTGGGATCTTTAATTAAATATTACAAGTACGGTCCAATCTCATTTAGAATGAAATAGTCTTATCCGAGCTATTAATGTAGAGACATTAAATTAGATGTACTTTATATAATGAGATTATATAAGACTGGACCAGATAAATTATAAATCTCTAATAATCATCCGTTACAAATAGAGTATCCAAATTTACTACTATGATGATCATATATTTGACAGTCTTAATCCTGAATATTTATTAGACTCCTATTTATCATATTATGTTTTTTGACTTACATGCTAAGATTTATCTAAATACAGATCATAACTTAACATCTTAGAAACATAATGTAATAAATGGCTGGGAATGATATTATATAGACATGGAATCCATTCCTTCCTTATTGAAGTTAAAAAAATAGTGCTTTTGAGTAATGATTTAAAGTTTGAACAGTAGAGCATTCGTTCATAATAAGATTACGAATTAACTATTCAGTAGAGAATTATTGGAACTCAAGGATAAAGATATAATAAGAGAGGTAAACAGAAATTGAACCTAGCTCTTATTATGAACTATTTATAGAGGACTGACGCTGACTTATATGTAATGATTATATCAATGGACTACTTGCTAATTTTCTTTGAGTAATTTTCACTATAATCTCAAGAGTTTAGTTTCAGGTTTATAGTGGAGTAACACCAAAACTAATAAATTTGACACATTAATTAAAGAGTTTGATTAATTGTCAAATTTATTAGAGCTTAGGAGGTCCATAGGTCCCCAATACCACTTCTATAACACTGTATTGGATTTAATGCATAGAATGACTTATACATATTTAATTTAAAATTATTCAATTCTAAATTAATTATTTCACAGTTAAGATATTAATGTGATACAGAAAAAATATTTTCTGTGACACATAATATAATGTGATAAATGTTATCACATTTAACTGAACGTTAGTTAATTAATTTATTTAGAATCTATTCTTAAATAAATATGATTTATTTTTAAATTTATATGTATATATATAAGATTTTAATTATATTATATATTTATATATTATGATATTACCTTATTCTCTTATATATATATATAATATTTTGAAAAGGAAACATGATTTTTCTTTTTTTTCAAAAAAAAAAAACCAAATACATATATATATATATAGAATCACATTATCGTGATTCGTTTCAATTTTGTTTTTTTAAAAAGAAGAAGCTATGTAAACTTGTGGTTAACTCTATATATATATATGTGTATGTGTGTGGAATGACGTATGTGTATATTTGACAAGGTAAAGGTATATTCTTTCCCCATATATTTGATATGAGGGTTATTTAAGATTTAAAATTAATTAAAAAATAACTAATTATTCAGATATAAAAAGAAAGAGATAACAGTTATCTCACGGATTTTTTCACGTAACTTTTATAGAATACTCAGAGACAAAAACTGAGAGTTTTTCCTTTAAAAAAAAGGTCAGCTAAGGTGTGACGTTAATTCATTCTTGTAGTTTGACGCCCACTCGTCTTTTCATTGGTGTGGAGGCCTAGTTTGAAAGATCGTAGTATCAAAGAGGAAAGCTAAGATACCCTGATAGGTCTTTAAAAGATTTGTAAAAATTCTCAAATGCTTTCTATTATTAATTAAAATTATATATATATATTCCTGATGAACAAAGTTTTCAGAAAATTTTTGTTTGTCAACGATTCATTCCTTCCACTGTTTTTCATATTTAATTCCAACGTGTAATTGGCAGCTCTGGTCTGTAGGTCCAAGATTATTGTTGGTCCTGTTGAAAGCCTCAAAATGTGACCACAACACATTTCTTCTCAGCCTCTAAAGTTTTCTGATATATTTGGTTCATCTTGCAGAAATGTCCTGAAATAAAAAACAAAATAAATGTCGATTACAAATTTAATGAATAATAAATCGGTAAACAAGCATCTTCAGCAAAAGAACCCCCAAAAAAAAAAAAAAAGAATTACAGAAGAAGTACACTTGTCAGCAACAAATTATAAAATGGATGAAAAGTGATTCTAGCCAAAAATAACAATTAAAATTAGGACTAGATACTCCTTCCACACACTCAAGTTGAGTATCTACATAGATGCAGCGATTTAATCCTGCAGATTAATTAGTATTAATCGATTCATATACCTAATCAGTAATATATTTTTCTAATTGGGATTGAAATCGGTATCATTGTCTTATACAGTTCAGTAGCACTTCTGGAAAAATCACATCTTATATGAAGGGGAAAAAACGTATTTTTTATTATCTCGTATAGTGATGCCTCAATGTGATGGACCATTAACATTCTTTCGTTACTTTAATTTAAGAAATTAGGAAATTAGACTTTCATATTTTTTTCAAAAGAAAATAAAAACGAAAGAAAGAAAGAATAAAAAAAGGAAAAAAGAAAGAAATCTAGGCTTTCATGATTTTGTTTTAGAGGCCTAACTAATTAAAAGTTCCATAGACATATTCATTGCGAGGATTGCACCCACATTAATATAGGCGGTGGCTTATTTTTAAATTATGATTAAAAAAATAGCAAAGCACTATTTGGTTAGTTAAACCATGACAATGTGCGTGTGCGATGTAATTTCTGCCTTGAAAAAATAGCCACATTGTAATAAAGTTTTTTCTTTGCACCCTTAAAGTCATATATCCTTAGCCACCTCATTTTTTACAAAACATCTTTAGAAAAATAATCGGACCTTGATTAATTAATACTTTTTTACGCGTGTCCATTATATATGTACATCATGCAACTATTTCCATGTTCAATAAATACCTCATTTAAAAGCATTGAATGTTGTGGCAATAAAGATTTAGAGGATATAACAATTCTAATGGGTTGCTAATATTGGTGTTAGCCTAGTTGGTAAAGACAGGTGGCTTATTAAGGGGAGATCATAGTCTCAAATTTTGGGAGTTTCTAACAACGTATTAAGAAAAAATTGCAGGGTTTGCTATTGAATTTTTGCTTTACTTTTCATGTATCACTACAAGAAAAACTATATTTAACGACATATTTTTTACGATATATAGTTTTTGAATATCGTTAAAAAATACATACAACGACATTTAAAACAACAATGTCGTTAATAACATTTGAAACAATAATTAACGACATTCATAAAGATGTCGTACTAATGATCTCCTTTTAACGACAATAGTTTGGTGTCGTTAAAATAATTTTTTAACGACATTGCATCGTATGTCGTGAAATTATTTAACGACGACACCAAACGTATGTCGCCTTTGTTGTTTTTATACGACATTGTATTGTATGTCGTGAAAGCCTTTTAACGACAATAGTTTGGTGTTGTTAAAATAATTTTTTTACGACATTGCATTGTATGTCGTGAAATTATTTAACGACGACACCAAACGTATGTCGTCTTTGTTGTTTTTATACAACATTGTATTATATGTCGTGAAAGCCTTTTAACGACAATAGTTTGGTGTCGTTAAAATAATTTTTTTATGACATTGCATTGTATGTCGTGAAATTATTTAATAACGACACCAAACGTATTTCGTCTTTGTTGTTTTTATAAGACATTGTATTGTATGTCGTGAAATTAATTAACGATTAACGCCAAATATACGTCGTCTTTATAGTTTGTTACATTTCTATTTTTACGTCGTAATTAATTTATTTTTCTAACAGAAAAAAGAATAAAATTATTGTGTTTTATGAAAAAATTCATGAAAAAGACTTGGAAAAGGTTTGAACCCACCACTAAATTGTTAAAATTAACCAACTCAACCAGTTCCCTTAGGTAAAATCTTGTTAGTACATGTAAAAAGTAATATTTAGAAACTTTTTTTAGGAACAATCGGTTCCCTTTTCCTCCCTTCTTCCTCAACGAAAAACAAAACAACTATTCCCTTAAAAGAAAAACCAGACTCTGCAAATTAAAAAAAAAAAATTCCAACTTGCTTGATTCTTGCTACTCTAGTCTCTCTGGTTTGATTCCCTTGGAGATTGGAAATTTGAAGAACCTCCTCATGTTAGACCTCTTTGAAAACCATATGTCGGGTCCAATTCCTTCAACTCTGTGGAATCTTAAAATCCTCTTGTCTCTGCAACTATTCCACAACAAACTCAACGGCACAATCTCGCCCAAGATTGGTAAGATGAAATCCTTGCTTATCTTTGACGTGAATACTAACGAATTATATGAGCGTTGCCAGATGCTATATCTAGCCTCACAAACATGACAGGTTTCTTTGTGTTCTCCAATAATTTCTCCAATCTCAATCAGGTTTCAATCTTTTTTGTGATCATTATTTTCGATTTTCTATTTTCTTCAATTTTAATTGAAACAAAATTCCTTGCGATGTTGAATTTTTGTTTGAGGAAAACAAATTCCCCCTCTTCCCCACACTATCTCTCTTCTCCATATCTGCTTCTCCTCCTTCGTCTATGTCTTCCCTCCATCACTTTACAATTATCGACTAGGTTTTTCCTTCTTTTGTTGTGTTTGTATTGAATTTCTTGATTTAGTATTGTTCTTCTTTGTTTTTTGAAGAATATATGTGGGTTTTGCTTGGAAATTACCCTCTGTTATTTTAAGTTTTTTTTTCTTACACTCTTTTGTACGTTAAGATTTGGAACCTGTAATTGGTGCTGCTATAGGGAGTTTGTTATTGTGTTTTTCATACATGTATGAATCCTATTCTATAAGTAAACTTGAATTCTGTTCAGTAAGTAAACATTAGTTCTATGCAAAGCAAGTTGGGACTTGTAATTTTCTACTTTGTTTTGAGAACTTTCATAGTTTTGGTCTCCTCATTTACCTCTAAAAACATGTTTTTACTTTGATAGATGACATTCTATCTGACAGTTTTAAAAAATTATAAGAAATTAGACTCGTTTATAAGAAATTATAGGTTTCTTTGTAACAAGAATCTTCCCCTGCTACTCCTCCCGGCTTTCTTCTTGTTGTCTTGTTACCACTTTCCATCGTAATGTAACTCCAACAATTATGCAAATTTATTATCCCTTTTGATGAAAATGATGATGATGATATTCTTATCTCTTCTTCTTCTCCACCAACAACTTTACTATTCATTTAGTTTTCCACACACACCCAAGATTCCCAAATTCCACCTTTTGATGCTGTGAAATGAAGAAAATGCAATCCAAAAACCAATCCTTGTTGTTATATGTTTCAACTCTTAGCAAATGGGGAATCAATCTTTCCTTCTCTTTCAGATATCTTTCTTTAGCCTCAAAACTTAAATTAGTGTTGTTTCAGATTCAATGCACAAACCAACCACGAAATGTCGTCCCCAACAATCCAACTGTTATTCATTTCCAAATCAAACCAAGAATTAAAAGAGAATTCATCACACCATGTCTTCAACATAACAAGAACAAATAGAAATAAAATAAGATAAAACAAAACCAAACCCAACATTTGTATGTACTTTTTTTCTTTTCTAATACAATGAAAGGATATTGAAGGCCAACAAGTTAAATTACATGGAATCAGAAGAGTACAAAACATCAGCGAAAGGATAAAGGACAATATTAATTGATATGAAGCAATGCCCAGGAATAAATAAATAAATAAAAATGAAAGAGATGATATATCTGGGATGGAAGTGCAGAATGGAGAAGAGAAATCAAAGTACCTATGATGAAGATGAGGAATCTGATGGTGAGAAGAAAAAAGAGATGCCCTTTTAGTTTTATGGAGATTTTGCATCTCAATTGTCAGTGAATACGTCTGTCTCAAATCAAAATCTGTAATTGAATTTGAAAGACAAGAAAAACAAAGGGGAAATTATATAGTTTTAGCTGCCTCGGACAAGGTAGAAATCTGTAATTGTAATTGTCTCACAAAAAACACGTTTTTACTTTGATAGATGACATTCTATCTGACAGTTTTAAAAAATTATAAGAAATTAAACTCGTTTATATTTTTTTACTTTAAAGATTCTTGTTTATATGTTTTCTCTCTTTTCCTTGTTACAAGGAAGATTCTTGATCAACTTGCATTCACTTAGGTCCAACTTGCACAACAGTTCAAGAATGAATTTGAGATTCTCAGTGACTTAGAACACTAGAACTCCAGTGTACGCAGTTGGCCAATTTGGTTAAACATCGCCATAGAGATAGCTGATGCACTAGCTTATTGGTTTAATGGCTTGTTGGTTTAATGTGATGGGGGGATTTTTCTTTCCTGAGTTTTAGTTTGGTGCTTACTTTGGTTTACTTCTTAGGCCTAGCTATGTGATGATATATCTTGGTTGGTTTGGTGCTGCAAGGCAATGTCGTATGCTGATATGAATCACCTAGCATTCTAGTTGATATGAATCACCTTGTGGCAGGACAATGAGCATGCCGTTTGTTTCTTTATTTTTGTACTGTTAACAAAAAAATCAAATGTTTCATTTCATCAAAACACAGAACCCCATGAAACTCATCAAACTCTTTTTCTTTGCACTGATTAGTCACTTAAATTAAATAGATTACTTTGCTAATCAAAGCTTCTGCATTATTTTCTCTTTTAGTAGATGCTGTAGGCATCTCAAGTTTGTTTATTTATTTTTGAATGTCAATGAAAAATTAGCTCTTCATTTATAAAACACTTCTCATCTTCATAATTTAATCATCTTTTTTCTTCACTCAAAATTCAGCCATGATAGATTTCCACAACTACATCATACTTCCTAGTTTTGCTAGTCTCTTCCATTGTGGTCCGAACCATATTAATATACAATTTTGTTAATATAGTCTAATTATTCTTATTGTTATTTCTATGAATTAGGTAAGAAGATATGACAGAGAGATTATCACGATGGACTAAAAGTTGGACAAATTTTCCAAGGTTTTTTCTCTAACCACTATACTTTTAGATTGATTGAGTCATTATAAAATATCTAAGTGATTGAATCTGAATTAATATGTAGTAGATTCTCTTGTTATGTGTAGATTTGGTGTGGAATAATAACTTGCTACAAAAAGAGACATTTAGAAACATTTAGTGAATGGATTTGAAAGAAGGTGAGAATTATATTAGAATTCTTAGTTACATTATGGTTATTTATTTAGTTCTATCAGTAAATTTTACTTATTGTACTTGAGCAGGTCAACACTCAAACTAGGATGGTGCCTAATACACTTAAGTGGCTTGTACGTGGACCTAGGCATTTTGCAATGTCATATTCAGGTTATGTCATTAATGGAAAACGTTTTCATACAACAGAAGTTGAGAAGGCTACACAAGACTATGGGGTTTATCTTGAAGCAAAGACTATATGCAGATCTAGTGCCAAGGATACAACACAAGTTGTTGCAAATGTGTAGTACTATGGTGTGATAAAAAACATTTTACTTTTGGACTATAATGCATTTCGGCTTTCGGTTTTTCAATGTGATTGGGCCAACACTGTCAGTGGTGTTAAAAAGGAGGAGGGATTCACTTTAGTTAATCTACATGAAGGATTGAGCAAATTTGAAAAAGATCCATTCATTTTAGCATCACAAGCTAAACAAGTCTTTTACTCTAGGAATAAGGAAATATCAAATTGGTATGTAGTAATGAAAGCACCACCAAGAGGCTTTCATGACTTAGCAACATTTGATGAAAATGTTTATACTTCATTTCCACCACAAGATGTATCACAGCTTGACTTAAACAATAGGGAAAAGGATAGCTCAGATGTGAGAGAAGACGTTGAGGGCGCTATTGTGTAAACTTCCTCATTAAATTGAGATTTCTTTACTTTTATATATATATATATATATATATATATATATATATATTGCTAAGGTACTTATTGATCATTATTGATGCTTAGACCTACATGATGAAAAAAATAAAAAATAAAAAAGGTCTTGGACAGAAAAAAATGCACTAAAAGGAAGTAAAAGAAAGCCTGAAAATAGGTTAGAAACGTCATAATTCATCTACACCGTGATGGGCATTGCTATGGAAAAGTAAACCTCATCATTTAAAGAATGAAAGAAAGATATTCCACAAAAATAAAAAATCAATTTATTATTTTTATTTTTATAATACAACATGTCCTGATCAATTTCTTTTTTTAGTGATCTTTTTTTTGGCTGATATACAACAAGTCTTTTCTTTTAGTTTAGCTTATTTTCTTTGTCATTTTTTAATTTTTGATGTTCTGTTGTAAAAGGTGAATGTAGACTTTGGAAATAATTTGTAGACACAACAAGCTAAAAATAATTTGTAAAATGCCTTCCTCGACATACCCTTTAGTTGGCGACCACCCACGTGAATGCAATGCGCAAAAAGAAAGAAGTTTTTTACAATTTGTAAAATGTCTTCCTCGACATACCCTTTGTTTTTTGCTAATGCTATGAGCTGGAGTTGATACATTCTTGGAGAGAGCACCGTACAAATAACCATAAGTGCAAAAGAAAAAAACTGGTAAAAACTTGAAACCCAGAAAAAATTTCTTTCATCTTTATTGTGTTCGCCAACAATCCAATCTCATCTCCATATTCGTATTTCTCTCTCTCTCTGTCTCTTTCTCTCTCTTTTTGAAGTGGATTGGGAAGCTCAAGAGCTTCTGAAAGCTCGCCGACCAACTCCTCCATCTCGGACGTCAAGCTACTCCATCTCCGTCGTCAATCTTCGGCACAGATCTCCCTCAAGTAAGCCTCTTCGATCTCAAAATTCCTTCTCTTCATTTCGATTTTGCTTTTTTGCTGTTCATCGAAAACCTATTTCTCCATTGTCGATCAGAAACGAAGAGCAGAACCTCTAGCTAGTTAACGACGAGGAGGAGCTCCTTCCAAGCGATCATGTAAGCTTCAATTTCTCTAGCTTCTATAGCTAGAATTTTGAATTTTCTTTCCATTTTAACTGTTTGATTTTGAGTTCCTTATATTTTGACTCAAAATTAAATTTGTTTGCTTGTGCGATTGAATGATTTCTCAATTTCACTGTATTCTGTAATTAATTTTTATTTTCTTTCTGTTTCAGCTGCTTGATTTCAAATTTTCATCTGTTTTGATCGATACTCTTTCCTATTACATATAGATACTCACTGCTTTTAGTGTGAATGGTGTTTTTTCTTTTCTTTTTTTTTTTTTCTGCGATTCAAAGACAATATAAGAAGGAATTACTATCTTAAATACAAAATCACTTGGACATATCATTACAGAGTCTAAACAAAGTCCACCTTTGGTATGAGTGCAATCAATTTGGGTCATGGAGACTTTGAATCTTTGATGATGCCATTTTCTCTTTGCTCTTAGTTGATTTCGTTTTTCATGTGCTTCGTATTTGTTTGGCCTGAAAGCTTATATGAAGTTGGGAGGAGACCCAAATTGATCGTTATTCATATGATAAGGGTCTTATCATGTAATATATTCTGTTACTATAAGCAATTCCTCCATTCATGGTCAGAGACAGGAGTAGTTCCAGATGTTCTGTATCCTAGTGATCAAATTCAAGCTTTGTTTGGTCCTTGTAAGAAGTAACATTTGACTAATTATTATCAACTTACAGCTTAGATAAATAAGTGCATTAACCGGGCCATGACCCACTCGTTGCTAGCTAGAATGCTAAAAAGATAAATCAAATTTGTTTGATATATAGACAAATATATCGCATTAAAGTACCCCAACAAATCCTCTTCTAAGAGCTAGCCTTAAACGAACTATCAAAGAATCTAATTGCTTTCTTTTGGAATGATCCACAACTTCAAGCCAATGCAAGATAACACATTTCTTTTTAGCTGAAGACGATAATAATCTTAGGTGACAATACCTCTCCAAAGACTAATATATGACAACAATCGAAAGATTACTTATTTTAAGGCTCTATTTTATCTGACAAAATGACTGATAGCGTTACAGAATATGTTTTTGGCTAAAAGTAGCTATTTCTCTTATGATGTTTCTAATACTAAGAAGCTCGTTGGTGTGCATTTTTTTAGCAGGCTGTATTGGGCTTTGTGAAAGTGTTAGCATATTGCTTGCCAACAAGAGACTTGCAGAAACTTCTTTCTAATGTTGTTTAGAAAATGATTGTCTAAGTTGTTCTGCTGCCTCCTATGAATTTTATTGCTATAGAGATTTATAAGTGCTTTGAATGTAAATAGGGATAGAGTCAGGTTGTCCAACTCATTTGGTGCTTTGGATTTACTTCTATATCTCTAGCAACTCTTTAAAAGTTGTGTTATCTAACTTTTTGGTACTTGTATTTTTGCTTTTAATTTTTTTTGTTTTGACAGGTCTACTAGCTTCATTTTATCCCACATACTCGATGAACCCATGCTCAGCTATCTCGGCTACAAGATTGTTGTTCTTGACAAGCTTGATTACTATTCAAACTTGTATATAGGACTCATTCCATTTCCTTTCACAACAAGATTGTTGTGTTTTTACAATCCTACTTACTGTTCAAATTTGTATATAGGATTTATACATTTACTTAAATCTAATATCTGTCTACATATTTAATCGACAATTGTGAGCTCAATAAATATATCGTATTTTACATTATATGGTCCTATACGAGATTTTAATTATAGATTAATGTGGTTTGAATTTAATTATTATAATTCTAAAATAGCATTGGCTCGTCGAAGTCAGTATATCTTTTAACGACAATTTATGAAATATCGTTAAAATATTTTAACGACATTTAAGTAAGTGTCATAGAAAGAATAAACGACATCCCATATCTCTTTTACGATACTAGTCTAAATGTCATCTATAAGGTGTGTTGTAGATTCTTCAAGGCTTTGACGATATTTATTTAGATGTCGTCTCAGATGCTTTCTACGATATCTCCTACTTGTCGTTTAAAACTAATATTACGACATCCCATATGGTGTCGTAATATTAGTTTTAAACGACAAGTAGGAGATGTCGTAGAAAGCATCTGAGATAACATCTAAATAAATGTCGTCAAAGCTTTGAAGAATCTACGACACCTCTTATAGACGACATTTAGATTAGTATCGTAAAAGACTTTTTACGACATGTTTCCTATGTCGTTAAATATCACTTTTGTTGTAGTGTGTGCAGCCACAAATTAATTATTATATTTAGAATCAGTCGAACTAGCTCGCGTTGCCCTAATTGACTACTTATGTTCATTCCAATATCATTTGTATTTGCAGACACCGCCTTTTACGAATCAAAACTTACGTGTTGAATGATCTATTAATTTTTATTGTTAGAATATAATTTAGTGATCTTTATCATCTTTTGTTCTTGTATGTAGCTTGAAAGGACAAAATTTTGTGCTAGTATTAAAACCTAGAAATTAATCGGCTACTTGGTAGGGACCGAAAAGCAATGGGAAAGCATATATTGGTGCCTAGCGACAAGTACCTTTTGTGGATTTCGCCTAACGATATAGCACTAGTAACTCGTTGGCTTTCATGAATCACCTAATTAGTCTTACCTACGATTCCCCTTAAACGAGTCTCACCTACAATTCTTATGCAGGTACATTTTATCCATTTCCTAACAAGAGACTAGCATTGGGTGATACTATTGATCAACATGAACATGGAACCGCATGTTTGGAACATCGATTTGAAGTTGTCACATCGATGAATATGAATCAATCAAACTCATGATTAAACCACATAATACAGAAAGTATGATTAATTTAGGTGAATTAATAAAGCAGCTTCGCGTGAGAGAGAGTGAGAGAGAGAGTCAGGTCAAATGATTCAGAAAATTCAATATCGATAGGCACTGCTAGTTCTTTCTCTTTTGTTTCATCATTTGGGAGAAGTACTTATCCAATATGACATGGTTGAAACTATGGGAATATGCATTAGTTTGAAGCCCTATAAGTACCCCTTACTTCCTTAACATGAATATCAAGGAGGAAGAGTAGTAAGGCTCTTAAAACTCTCAAACCCCACCACCAACCCCACCACCAACCCCACCCCCCTCCTTCTCCTCTCTCTCTAAATATTTCATATATACACTTAGATATCCAATAATATATCTCTCAATATATATATATATGGAAGGAACCAAGATACTATTGCAGCCTCCAACTTATGGAAACCTAATCACCATTCTTAGCATTGATGGGGGTGGAATCAGAGGCCTTATCCCAGGAACTATCCTTGGTTTTCTAGAGGAGGAGCTTCAGGTTCGTAATTATACATATACATACTAGCTAGCTTTTTATGCCAACAATATTAATATTAATTATGTGCAAACTTAATGATAATAAAATAACACCTATAATGTTACTGGTAATAATCTTATCTGGACATTGCGCACATCTTCGTTTTAAATAGCCCATATTTCAGCATGTGTCTATATATACATCAATATTATACATAACTAATTAGCATGAGAATATGTATATATGTGGTTGGATGTGCAGAAGCTGGATGGTGAGGATGCAAGAATTGCCGATTATTTTGACGTGATTGCAGGGACAAGCACAGGAGGTCTTGTGACTGCCATGCTAACTGCCCCAAACGAAAAGAACCGTCCTGTTTTTTCTGCCAAAGATATCAAGGACTTCTACCTAACTGAATGTCCTAAAATATTCCCTCAGAATACGTATGACATTATAACGTTAATAGACTCACATATATGTATATATACACATCTACATATATGTTTGTTAGTTCTTTTTTTTTTTCCAAATACGTTAATCAATAACATAATTTAATTTGAATTAATTTTTCAAACATGTTTAACAGTTGTCCTGTACTCCCCGAACTCACAAAAATAATCAAAGCCTTAAGAGGACCAAAATACGACGGGAAGTATTTGCATAAACTTGTTAGAGAAAAGCTGGGCAACACAAAGTTGCACCAGACTTTGACTAATGTTGTCATTCCAACATTTGACATCAAGCTACAACAGCCAACAATTTTCTCTAGCTATGAGGTAATACATAATTAATTTCATTTACATCCCTTTGACAATCTTTCTTGTCCAGTTAATTATTATTTATGACTTCCATTACTTTTGCCTTCTCTTAATTTGTAGATTCAAATTCAACATGATATTAAATTATTAATTAGCCAAAATGAATTCTAAAATACTCAATAATATTGGTGAGACAGATGAAGAAAAATCCCTCCTCTGATGCCTTACTCTCAGACATATGCATTGCCACCTCGGCGGCACCAACTTATCTTCCTGCTCATTACTTCAAGACCACCAATGCTGCCGGCGAAGTGCTTAGAGAATTCAACCTTATCGATGGCGGCATGGCTGCAAACAATCCAGTACAAAACAATAAAACTATATATTTAATTGAATTTTAATGTTCTCACCAGCAATAGTATTACATATATTTAATTAATTTAGACATAATATTTAAATTATTCTTCTTTGATCATCAGACTCTAGTTGCTATTGGTGAAGTGACGAAAGAGATAATTCGGGGCAATCAAGACTTTCTTCCCATAAAACCCTTGGACTATGGTAGATTTCTGGTGATATCATTAGGAACAGGCTCTCAAAAAGAAGAAAAAAAGTATAATGCTCCAGAAGCTGCTAAGTGGGGTCTGCTAAGTTGGTTAATTAATGGTCAATCTAACCCAATTATAGATATTTATTCTGACGCAAGTTCCGACATGGTCGACCTCAATCTTGGCGTGGTTTTTCAAGGCCTACAGCATGAGAAAAACTACCTTCGAATTCAGGTACGTACGCAGTGACAGAGTCATCTTGGGCCAGCTCACCCCCATCTTAAGGGGATCCTTTTTAGCTTTTACTCTAATAAAACTCATTTTGTACGCCTTTTCCCTCAAGTTTTCATCCCTAATTTTTATCTAAGATATATATAAGATATTTTAAAAATTTTAAATTACAACATAAATTTTTACTCTTTAAGTACTTCGTATTTTAAACTCAAAAAGCGAAATGTAAAATAAAATATAGTGACATTACAATACAATTATTCATAATTTCCTGTATGTAAAGAATCTATAGAAATTTAGTCATAAAAAAAAAATGTCATTGTGCTGTTATTTTAGTTTAAAGTTTTGGTCTAATTCTCGTTTTTGAGAAAAGTTCCCGACTCTACTGTAAGCACTTACTATGTGATCAACACAATATATATTTCATTCGAGTATTATAATATTTCAAATTTTATTCAGCTAGCAGCAATTGTGCAAACGCCTGAAAATATACAAGACAAGCATTCATGACGCTGGAAATAAATCTAAGAACATAGGTCCATTCTCAAAATAAATAAATAAGTAAAATCAACATGGATATCAAAAATCAAGCGTGGATATCATTCTATATTTGATATTCCTTGTTTAGTTAAAATCAAGCATAAATATTATTCTATGTTTGGCTTTTCTTATTTCGTTTATTTATAAATCTGAGAATCTAAACTAATAAAATCTTATCGCTTTACCTTTTTATTAATAATGTTATGCATATCATAGGATGACAAGTTGAGTGGAACGGTATCTTCGGTGGACGTAGCCACAAAGAAGAATTTGGATGATCTGGTCAAAGTTGGTGAAGAACTTTTGGAGAAACGTGTTTCCAGGGTTAATTTGGAGACTGGCCTATTCGAGGTAGTCGACAACGAGACTAACAAAGAGGCTCTTGTAAGGTGAGTATGTACATATGTGTGTGTGTGTGTGGATATATATATATATATAGATAATGAAACAGTAATTAATCAAGAATTCATTTTTTAATTAATTTTGCAGGGTTGCTAAAATGTTATCAGACGAGAAGCAGCTCCGAGATGTAAGGTCCCCTCACACTGGAGGACATGCTACAAATTCCCAGTGATATATTTATGATTGTTGCCTGTTCATTAATCAAGGCTTTAGCAATTTTATTCTTTTGATCAGCAGTGTTAATGCATTGTATCAAGTGTTCATTTAGTTTTAGTACTTTAAGGCAGAAGCTGGCTCCTATTTCATCCTTTGTTTTACCTGTTAGATTTCTTCTACTGTGTACGGATATAAATATAGTGTGAAGTGTGATACGATTGTTTTCAGTTTGCTTAATTGTTCTTTTTTAATGGAAGTAAAAACTAACGATCTTCTTCTGGTCTAGAAATTCTCTCCAACGGTCTAAAACATGTAACAATATCATAATATGAGCGTCACCATGCTCATTTCCTAAATAAAAGTAAGCTTCAGGTTTCATTGGAAACGTAACTAACGTTTCTAACGGTTATTGTTATTATTAATCTTTTGATATAAATCTGACAGTTGTTATTAGGTGGATAGTTGATTAAAGACGAAGTTGAATTCTTATTACGTCACATTATATAACCATTAAAAACAGGTCTATGTATATATATAAATGGTTAGTCACTGTTATGGTACTTAGTGGTATATATGCGTGTGTATATATAGATTGTTAAATCTTTCATATACTGTTGTTATATTTGCATAAAGTTTATTGATCTGAGCATTCAAAGTTGCGCAGATAAGAATATTGTGTATTCCTATTGTATATCGACCTTTTATCAAATTATTAATTTATAATTATATTCCATTAATTATAATTATTGTCATTTTTTTTAATATACACTTACATACGCCGATGTTTACTCTTTGATTATCTGAAACTATTTATCCACACAATTTCCTCAAGAAACACTTTATCCAGGTGGGGGGAGACATCGTCAAAATGGATAAGAAGGCCGGCTGCCAGAAGAAATATTAATGTTTGGTGACTTGGTGCTATTTGCACTTAGCAGTCGCAAGACAACAGATCATGTACCGAGCTGTCATGCATTGTCTTGTACATTCTATACATACATACATACATAAATATATATATATATATCTGTGTGTGTATATCTTGTTTTAAGAAATTGCACCAAACTTGCTTATAGAATTAATTTTAATTGCAGTACTGTTCCATTTAAAAATAAACCAGATTTATTTGCTCAAGCAAGTAACCTTTGAGGAATAAGTAATACTATTTATTTAAAGATCTGTGATATGCAATTTACCAAATTTAATTAATTATATATTAATTAAATTACCAAAAGTGGAAAGTAAATAAAAAACACAAGCAAATTTTAGCGTGGTTCAGTAATAAACCACGCCTAGATATTTAACAATCGACTAACAAAATAAATTATAAGTGTCAATTGAACTTATTCAATTTAAAACTCCTTTTAGTGATTGATTTTTATGCTATTGTACTTTTTGATGGCCTTGTTCAATGAACAACACTTGTCTTCAATATCTGCTTCTATTGATTCCCATTAAAAACAGAATGTCTTTTCTCAGAATCTGCAAATACTCTTCTAAAGAACAAAACTCCTTCTCCTAATGAATTTTCAAATTAATGCTAAAATCTATTGTAACAGATTTGAATTTGAATTTAAACCGCATTATCTCCAAGATGTGGATTTCCTGAATTCCTTCTCAGATAATCTTTATTTAAACTCTCAAAACGCGTGAAACCTTGAGCTCTTCTTATAAGAAATAAATTCTACTTCTTATCCAATTTTATTCCATTTCAATTTTGAATCTTATGACATAAAAAAAATTCCTATTTAAATTTGTATTAAAAAATATCTCTAAAAATCTCTGAAAATACCTCTGAAAATCTCTAGAAAAAAAAAGCTTCTTTTAGCTTCCGAAATCTTCTGTTTTTTAAAATATTCAAGTTTTTTTTCTTGATAATTACAAGCTAAAAAAACTAACATTTATAATTACTTTTTATATATTATTTAATTATAAAGGAAGAAGGCCGAGTGGAATTTGTTTATGAAACAACTGAACACTATGAAAATAGATATGCAGCGATGAAAATTTGGTGATTGCGTGTATTTGACGATTTGGTTCATACAACACTTAATTGAGACTTGACCTAAGCACGATAGATGTTGTTGCATTCTGCTAGTCAATTTGGAAATAGATTGTGACTCTTACCTACAAGTCACAACAAAAATCAAGTCCATGATCAATTTATAATGTTTATTAACGTTATCTTCTTCCGTTGGGTTTGAAACAGGAGGTCAGTCGCTTCGTGTATTTGAGGAAAGTCTTTGTCCTTCAACTTCTATGAATATTGTCATGTTTTTCTCTCTCTTTTATTATTATTTTTCCTTTCCCGTCTCTTTCTCCGTCTTTGTTTTTTTTTTTTTTTAATTTTTTATGTTTGGAAAAATTTTCCCCCCAGGATTTATAGGTCGTGTGTATCCTTTTCAAAAAAAGTGTTTGCATAATTTAGTAAAAAAATAGCATTTTTGTAAATAGCAATACACATGAAAAGCGTTAGAAGGAGGGCTTGAACCTCCACCTTATGGCTAATAGCCACAAGCCAACTGAGTTATTCTAGCAAAATGTTCAAAAATTATTATTATATATTTAAGGAATGGTTACTTATTTTTTATACCTTGTATTTTAAATTTATTTAAACAATAAATGTTCAGTTTTTGATTTTATAGAATTTATATCTTCAAATTAGATGTAATACATAAATTTATACCTTTTAATTATCAATCTTCAATTTAACCTAATAAATTGCTTAAGATACCCTCAAAACAAAAAAATAAGAGAACTTTTAAAAATTAAAAAAACTTTACATTAAGGTTTTTGACTTCAAAAAATGTTGAGAATACAATAAAAAAAAATAGGTGTTTAGTGTGTTTTTTGTTTCTCTTTGCTTTTTATTTTTTAAGTTTTAATTCTTATTTTCTTTACTTAAGGATAATTTAGTCATTTTAAAAGTAAAATTCAACTATTGATTGAGATAAGATATATATTTGTGTATTAAACATAGCCTGAAAATATACTTTGATAAGATCAAAAACTAAAAGTATAATTTTTAAATTAAACTAAGACAAAGGGTATAAAAAGATAAATATTTCTTTAAAGAAAGCTGCATCTAAGTAATAACTAACCGTAATATATTGGGTCGGGTTTCCATTATTCTTATAGTATACAAATAAATTATAAACACCTATTGCCAAAAAAAAGATTAATCATATACACCTTGATGGTGTATATAATGTCCTATATCTCATTTGATAATTATCATCAACTGATGGACCGTCTCAATTGATTCATTTAAATCACTGATAGACCATCTTAATTGATTCATTTAAATCATTATGCTCGCATTAGGACATTGTTACACATTGACCATTAACGAATTTATTATATGTCATGTTTAAATATCGTAATTCAATATTGCGAGGAAAATACGAAACATACTTAGATCGTACACTAAATTAAATTTTTAAGCATCTGAATAAGGGGAAAAAAGTGGACCTATTAACGATATCGTAGTTGCTGGTCATCAAATCATGAGGTAAAAAAAAAAAAAAGAAAGAGAGAGAAAAAATAAATTAATGTTACTTGGTATTATTTATCGCAAGAGAGAGTAAACATTCAACATATAAAACATTACACGTTAACATTACTCCATCAAAAAGATGGAATTTTATTTTATTTTATTTTTTGAAAGAAACATCATGGGCTTCATTTGATGAATTGATTAAAAACGATATATTAATATTACTCGAAATAATGACCAAGCTCAATATGTATATATTTATCACTTGGAAACTGTTGCTGCTGCAACCGCCTTTTTAAATATAGGTGATCTTGCTTCACGAGTCTTTCTCTCCCGGGAAAGCATTCCAGCAACCCTGGTTAAATTAAAATATTAATGAAATTACGCAAATAAACAAATCAACGTCATTGAAACCTTTAATATTAATGAAATTGATTGTTTTATTAGGGAATAGACTACTAATAATTAGTTAATTAATTACCTTTTAAGAGCTTCTTCATTTGTAGCTCCATGAGAAGTCTCATAGATGCCGCTCTCCAAGTTCACCTTTGAAACCGATTTCTTCAACAATGCCTCTCCAATTTTCACCAGGTTATTCAGGTTTTCCTCCGTTGCAACGTCAACAGAAGATTCCTTCTCGCCCAGTGTATCATCCTGCAACAACTTTCTCCCCGGCTCATCATGCATGATTATTTTTTTACAAGATAAATATGCAAAACGCGTTTACTTTCCACCTAAGGGAAAGGAAAAATAAGAGGTGAATACAATTTTTAAAAAAAAAATTTACTTACAAAATCAATAATTATGAGAATTTTATAAGACTCACACAATATAGAATGACAAAAAAGAATGTCAATCTAAATCACATCTTCTTTAATATTAATTAATGTCAAATTTACTTAGATGTTTAAATTTAATTGTTATAAATCAATCTTTGTTAGTTATGTAAGAAGATATTGGGCTCTTAAGTTAGTAACCACGAAAAAGAGAATAAGTTTATTTCCTATTATATCATCGAATAAATAAGCAGTAAAAAAAGAATGAATAATCCTCATTCTTATTATTTTATTTTTCTTTTCAATCTCATTACCTTTCCCATTACATTCTCTCACGATTTGGTAAACGCACCCATAACTTAAAAAAAAAAAATACAAGAAAGATATATAATGTTGGTCTTCCATCTTTCGTGCCCAGTTGAGTTATATGATGCTAAGAGGGAGTACGTTGCACACGTACCTCCAATTACTTTTTAAAATTTTGAATTTTTGTTTTACAATTTTTAGAAAATTTTAGTTGTGCCCCAACACAAGAAAAATTACAACAGTGACCAACTTAAATAATTAATGTATATTGTAGTGTCCTTATATTACAAAAAAGGTTACAATCATGTCCCCTCTTAATAATCAAAATATATAATTACGTATTCTTTCATTAAAAACTAGCTATTTCTAATTGTTTTCACTTCCCCTATTATAAAAAAAATTCTCAGCTCCGTCACTGTCTGCCTATTGCATAAATATTTAACGATATAGGAATATGATACCTGGATCCGAAGGTAATTTTGTTCTGAGTGCAGAGCCTGAAACACAGTAGAGAGGAAGAAGTCAACCAAGTCACCACTAGCTTGAGTAAATATATCAACCAATGGAGAGGAATGGTTGTTGTTCAACCATCCCAAGATACCCCATTTTGCTGCTTCATTGGCGTTGTATTGCTCTTCACTTTTTGGCGAGCCTGTTCCTAATGATATAACCAGGAATCTCCCCATTTCCATGGGCTTGATGGGAAAGAAGTCAGGATTTCCCTGGTGGATTTCTTTTGCAATTTCATTGATAGCAACCAAAGCCTGAGGAAAAAAAAATGATGAATGATATTTTGAGCAGAGGGTAGTTCTGCCGTGAACATGTAATCTATTTAATATGTTAAGTCGTACCGGGTTGTTGGCTGCAACACCGCCATCAACGATATGGAATTCCCTGACAACTTCGCCGTCCGAGTTTTTGGTATTAAAAAAGTGAGCCGGAAGATAGGTTGGCGCCGCCGAGGTTCCGATGCATATATCGGAGATAAAAGCATCTAGGCTAGGGTTCCTTCTCATCTAAACAAAAAACCAATAGTAAACAAGACAATTTTTTAAACATGTGAGATATTTAACATAACCATTTAAAATTAGATCAAATCAGTAACTAATTAATTACCTCATAGCTGGAGAAAATAATAGGCTGCAGACGCTTGATATCAAAAGTTGGGATTATAACATTAGTGAGTGTGTGGCGCAATTTCAAGTCTCCTAATTTCTCTCTAAGCAGCTTGTGCAAGTACTTGCCGTCGTATTTCGGCCCCGTCAGAGATTTAACGATCGCGGTGGCTCCGGCGAGGGGGAAGCTGAAAAAAAAAAATAGATATGTGACCAAAATTATAGGATTTCATGTCAAACGTACGATATTGTTAGGTAAGAAAACATGTGATCACAATATGGTAGCTAGACCGCTAGTTATGTCAAAGAATTAATGGATAATGTTCACCAATTATGAAGCCTATCTTGAGGGAAGATTTTAGGGCAGTGTTGAAGGTAAAAGTCCTTGATATCCTTTGCGGCAAACAACGGCCGGTTGTTTTCGTTTGGGGCCGTAAGCATGGCGGTCACAAGTCCACCGGTGCTAGTCCCCGCGATCACATCAAAGTAGTCTGCAATTCTTGCATCCTCACCATCCAGCTTCTGTAAATGCAAATATATCCAAAATATTAGCAAAAACTAGTATATTTATTTAAATTGAGTTGAAAGATCTAAGTTTCTCATCCTATATACCTGAAGCTCGGACTCTAAAAAGCCAAGGATTATAGCTGGAATAACGCCTCTTATGCCACCACCATCGATGCTAAGGACAGTGATGACATTTCCATAAGTTGGAGACTGTAGGAATGATCTTGCTCTCTCCATGAGGAGAATTAATAAAGGAAAGGATAATAAAACGATAGAGATTAAAAGATTTTGGGGGAACAAGATGAGGCGGCTGGCTCCTTTTGTATAAAAACCTTTGAGGTACCCCACGGCCACATATTTGACTTTTATTCTTCAATAGATTAAAAAAAGCTTAGAGCGGGACCCGCTAGTGACTAATGCAAATGTACTTATTCAGCCTAATTACGTGTAAAGGAAAAAGAAGTCCAAGTCTTAAATTGTTAAAACATAAAAACAAATAACAACTTTTAAGGAGATTAAATCATTTCACTTAACAGGTTAAACCTTTATAATAAAAGTTTAAATCTTTAACAAATTCCACCATAATATCAGAGCCCAACCAGCTCAAATGAATGGCTCAATCCATTCACAAGGAACACCATCGTACAGAAGCATGTAAAGGGAAAAGAAGCATTGTGCCTCAAATAACATCAAAAGTCTTGGTTTCGAAAGATAAAAGGCCTAATTTTTTTTTTCTTTTACCCAGAAAGCTAATTGGATTGTTTCAATCGGAACAAATGGGGCATGCTTTGAAAGAAGCAATTTATTATCAAGCTATACTATTGGGAATAATGAAAGCATCTCTAAATACTCAAAGTTTTATATCGAAAACGAGTTTTCAAGAAACGACTCAAGTTTTAGCAAAAAATGCTCTATAGTGTCGTATGAATGGTTGAAGGGCCTGAAAGAAAGGAATTTTGACTTAACAAGTTGACTTTTTTAGATGGTTAAAATTAACTTTATATTATAGCTTATTTTTTCTAACACTATATTATGTGAGAGATTTACACTGAAACAATAAAAAAAATTAGTTGAAATTGAGATTACCAAATACAATATTTGCTTATTCTTGAAATTTAGTATAGTAAATTAATATCACAAGTTGGAATATTTTCCTTATATTTAAAAAGAATTTATGTTCCATTAATAATACCATCTTTGTTATATATCTATTCATCACATTATATGTGCGGCAGACTATTTTTCTATGTAAAACCTAACAGTCTTGTTAAGCCTTTTTTTATTCCTTGTATACTACTCGTTGTAATAGATTGTTGAGTAGTTTGGTAGTATTTGATTAGAGTAAATTAATATCCCACTATAGTTTATATACACGTATGAAGAATTCAAGAATATTTCACAGGCATTATTAGATAGAAGTAAGCATTCTAGTTAGCCACTACGAGTTTCCGTGTTTATCGGAGGGAAGTCTTGTGCTTTCGCAAAAGCAAACTGGTTTCAGCTATATATTATAACAAATAGTGTTTGAGATTTACCTTTAGTCTTATTTTAATTCTGGACATTTTAAGAGTTTTATTTTGGTTCTTAATTTTTTAGTTTGCTTTAAGAGTTTTATTTTGGTTCTTAATTTTTTAGTTTGCTTTAGATTTGATATTAAATATTTAACAAAATATTATTAATGTGACGACTTGTCTTTTCGGGCAGTCACTTTACTTTTTTAAAACATCATTACTTAAACAGTAATCTTACTTACTTAGTAAGAAAAATATTGAAATAAATTTTTTTTCTTTAAATATTCTTTAAACGTACTTAAAAACGTTGTGACCTCTGTCGCCATTCAAGTTGAGACCTTGCTCAACACTTGACTTTAAAACTATTTTAAATCGTTTCTTAAAACTTAATAAGAAACATTTATTAAAACATAACTTAAAACTTAACTTTATAATTATATTAAACAGTTCATAAATATATTGTAAAACTTTGAATACATTTATTAAAACTGTGATTTTCTCGATATTTTGATAACATTACAATAAATAGTGGAAAACATTTCCTTTGTGTAACGGAAGCAAACTGTGGTAGTATCCATACCCAAATCCTCGTATCCGTCCTCCGCAGCACCTAACTCTTCTAACGGGTCATACTGGTCGCCCATAAAACTACCTACAGCATGAAGAAACTTTTTATGAGCTTTCGCTCAGTAAGTTCAAACATATTTTCACAAAGCATTTAAAATATGCGTTAAAACTTTTCTCACAAAAACCTTTCTCTTAAAACGTTTTTCATAAATGTTTTCCATAAACATTTCTGAAAAAAAATTTTCATAAATGTTTTTCATAAAACATTTTTGAAATATTTTTCATAAATGTTTTCATAAAGCCTTTTGGTAACGTATTTCATAAATGCTTTAACATAAAACAATCATCAGATTGCTCTTCATAACGTCATTTATGTTTTCATAAACATTTAATATAAAGTATTTCTCAGAATATTTTCCATAGCATATAAATGTTTCATAACAAGGAAAAACAAGTAAGATCACAATACATGTTTCCATTTATGTTCAATTATGAACTTTCAATTATGAGCATTTTATAAACATTCTTTTCTTGCTTTAACTTTCTACCTTTGTTTCTTAACTTTTCTTATCTTACTTTAACTTTCTATCCTTGCTCCTTATCTTTCCTTATCTTACTTTAATTTTTAGTGTTCGTACTAACATCTTTAATCATGAGATCATAAATGTGATGCTTTTCTTGTAAAAGACTTAAGACCATCGAACTTCGAGGTCATGTACCTCACATCTAGGAGGTCCAACTTTAACTTTACTTTCATTACTTCACAACGAAGAGGTTGGTACGACACTTTCTCTTTTTCTTTACGTTACCTTGTTATTAACTTTAGTGAGCACAACAAACGCAATCACATCATATGCAAACACACTTACAATTCATAGTTTATATTGTAAAATCTATTGTATAACAAATGCAACTTATAGCATAACAAATGCAATCACATCATATGCAAACACACTTGCAATTTATAGTTTGTACTGTAAAATCTATTGCATAACAAATGCAACTTATAGCATAACAAATGCAATATAAAATGCAAACACATTTTGCTAATCATAATTTGTACTCTGAAACTTATTGCATCACAAATGCAACTTATTGCATAACGAATGCATCATATAACGCAATCACATTTTGCAAATCATAACTTTTATTC
This sequence comes from Artocarpus heterophyllus, assembly GCA_025403435.1. Taxonomy (NCBI): domain Eukaryota; kingdom Viridiplantae; phylum Streptophyta; class Magnoliopsida; order Rosales; family Moraceae; genus Artocarpus; species Artocarpus heterophyllus. Next base: position 6,869,378 of record CM046333.1, read on the forward strand.
TAAAACTTATTGCATAACAATTGTAACTCATTGCATAACAAATACATCATAAAACTTATAATTTAAACTATAAAACATTATGCATTGTCATAATGCAAAACATACTTTAAATATTTTAAAAATCATAACTTGAACTTTTAAAAATATTATGCATATCAATATGCATATAGACTTTAAACATAACGGTTGTAAATTCATTGCAAATCTTATTTTGTACTTTAGAACCTTTTTGCATAATAAATGCAAATATACTTTAAAAACAACTTGCATAACAATTGCAAACACATTTGCAAATCATATAAATAAGCATTTAAAAATCATTTACTTCATGCTGTAGGTGAAGTCTGAACTTACCTGGACTATACTCTAATGTTCTCTATTCCGTTCCTGTCTCGTTCCTTTTTCCTTCCATTGGTCGGCTTCTGTGTCCTGATCATACGATAGCCAACTCATTAATTAACTTTCCTTTTATCAATCCACTCGATTGATAATAAAATGTAAACATTAACCATTCTTTCCTTTTAACTTGACTTGTACACTATCGATTTATCTTTTTCCTTTACTTAATTTTGTAACCCATTGGGTTACCTTTCGTTTACTTGAACATCTCTTATTAAATCTCTCGTCACACGTAACGGTTATATTACTTAATGTATCACGGAACATTTTTAATCTAAGAACGTTATGCTAAATCGGAGTGTTTGACTCCGTTTTAGCCGTTTTCATAAAAATGACATTTTTACCCTTTTTGGGTTTTTCGTCAACTTCGTAACTCTATAAAACCCATTACAACTTTAACGTTCAATTATCTACATATCATGGAAAAATTTCCACTAAGGAGTGTTTCCTAACATCGGCGTTTCGGGTCTATTTTAACTTTTTTTATAAAATGACCATTTTGCCTTTAACTCTTTTTCTTTCATTTATTCCTTGACTGAACTTTAAATCCTTAAAACTTAGCATCTATAATATTTACTGCCTACAGCAGTATAGAAAACCAATGTTCTCTAGTGAAAACCCAGTTTTCACACAATTTACAGTTTTGGGCCCAATACAAAAATATTTGTATTTTTATCCTCGAAATAAAAAATAATCTTTTTACACCATTAGTCCCCATTTTTCATGAAGAACATTTTTGCTCAAAGTACCATATTCATAATCCTTTGAAAAAAATGACATTTTTGCCCTTTAAAATTTTTTCCCAATTTCAACAAATTCTTGTAAAATTAAAATCTCACAAACGGTTAAGATTTTCAACAAACTGTCCATTATACCTAAAATTTTCGTCGAGATCTATAACTTTTGTGTTATAACTTTTTCAAAATTCCTACTGTACATGGGTTTTTTGGGGCATTTTTCATTTCTACCGAGAAAGAACTTTTTTTTCAATTTAGTCATTGGGGTATTTTTGTAAAAATCTATTTTTAAATAATAAATATACCCCTGCATAGGCAGTTCCAATCCTTGTTTGAATCATTTTTACACCCCTCGTCATTTTTACAAAATTAGTACTAAAATTACAAAAATAATACTTTTTGCAAAAACTAACATTTTGCACAATAAAACCTAAATTTTCACAACATCACCATGCCATACTTCACATAGACATGGAATTTCATCAAATACATGCTCAAGAACCCACATGGGTTTAAAAGAATAAAAATCAAAACAAAATTCATAAAATTTCAAAACTTTGAAATTCAAAACTTACCCAAATAACACTCTTTTGTTTTCTAGCCTTCCAAGGCTCCTTGAACTCCTTCCTAGGCTTCATTTTCATGCAAAAACACCAGGAATTAATTTGCCCCTTAACCCATGAAAAATCCCTTGAAAACTTGCTAAAAAGTTTGAGATTTTATCTTAAATCTTGTGAAAAATCCTTGAGCTTGCTTCTAAAACTTGTTTGGGGCTATTTTTTTGCAAAGAATTGGGTTTGAGAAAATTCTTGGGATGGTTTTCCCATGGTGGCCGTGGCTTGGAGGAAGGAGAAGTGGGATTTTTTTGCAAAATTTGCATTTAATGCATGTTTATCCCTTTAGGTGACTCATGGTTATCCATAAGGATACCCTAGGCGGCGACATGCTATTGGGCCACATTTCTAAGCTTGGTGGCCCAATCAAATTCGGTTGGGTGTCCCCTTTGTGGGACCCAAAAATTTACACAGTGTAATTTTTGTCACACAGTATTTTTCTTACACTGCCTGGTCAAATCAGTGTACCTCCTATCCTTAGACTATATAAAAATATTTTACTTGCATCTGGTTTATTTTTGGAGGCCAAACATAACCTTTTCCATATCTACGTTTTCACTTAGCAGTATTCTTTCTATACTGCTTTAACTTAAACAGTCTAATTTTTATACTGCATGACTTTAAATAGTCTAATTCTTACACAGCATTACTTTTGCAATGTAATTTTAATACTGTATAACTTTATCAATGTACTTTTTTATACTGCGTTATTCTAATACTGTATAATTTTTCATGTTACTATAGATATTTTTCCTTAAACTGTATTTTTCATCTTAACTTAATGCAGCTTTAATGTATTAAAAATACCGGGATGTTACACTTAAAATGTTCCACGTTAGATACTAATCAATTACTTTGTTTCACTTTTTATTACTTTGTAATAACTAAGAGTTATTAAGGACTAAAAATTAAAAAATCTAAAGTAAAAAATTAAATATAATTATTTGATGTATGTAATTAAAAAAACCCAACTTTATCATAGTGTAAATAAGATGAATTTAATTTTAAAAAGAGATAAGTTAAATTTTTAATACCAATATATAGTATTAGATTAGAGACAAAATGTGAAACAAAGTAATGATTGGAGACCAAGAGTGAAACAAAGTAATAGATTAGGGAGCAAAGTGAAACATTTTAAGAATATTCGTTAAATATTCAACATCAAATTGACAGAGGGACCAAATTTAAAATAAACTAAAAGATTAAAGATTAAAATGAGATTTTTGACATACCAGATACTAAAATAAGACAAAAGATAAAACTTAGAGACTATTTACGAAATTAAGTGTTTTTATTGTTCCTCTTTAACAATGCTTAGAAAAAAGTCCCTTTTTTTCCCTGACCACAGAGAGAAATCTCTTAGTTTGAATTATTGGTCAACCAATAACGTTTGGATAGGTTATCTTGCTTCACGTGCCTTTCTCTCCCGAGAAAGTATTCCAGCAATCCTGTTTAAGACAACACAAAAAAGAAATTCGTGTTATCTATATTAACCTTAATTTATCACTAATTGAACAAATATAGAATAAAAGTACTAATCTTATGTCACGCCCCGGAGTACGGGAGGTGACATGGCGGAATATTTAGATTAATTAAAAGAGGATTTAATTGAAATTAAGAGTTTAAAAATCCAATTAAGTGAGAAGTAAAGAGATTTTCCACCACATTTGATAAACGAATTTATAAATATTTAGTAAATAATAATAATTAAATAAAAAGTAAATAAAAACCGCGAATTGGGTTCCACAACCCACAACTTGTGCACACACATGGTTCTGACAATATCATAAATACAATTACAGTCCAAGTACAAATAAAGTTTAAGTCTTACATGCCCTGATTAATAATACAGAATATAAATAAATTCTCCTATTGCTCCTGAGTTCGGTCCGAAGAGTCTTCTCCAAACCTAAATGGGAAACCACCTAGGGGGAATTTAAAACAGATAAAACGTGAGCGAAAGGCTCAGTAGGACTATGTTTTATAAAAATAGTTTAACGCAAAGGAACACAGCATTATTAGAAGTTATTCAAAGAAAACTTAAATAAATAAATAGATAAACAATTTGAGTAGAACCGTCCTGACACAGAACAGTCTACTCGTCAAATCAAAACACCAATTTACTTTTACCTAGGCAAACCATGAAATCACCACCGTAGTGGCCCAGCTGGGTTTCGGGACCTGCCCCCAAGGTCGATCGCTACACGACCCGATCTCTGATATGGCATCATGCCCATGTGTTTATTATCATTATCATTCAAAACCCAATTACCGAGTGTTGTCAATTACATTTATTATGAAATTCATTTCAGATCACGGTATATTAAAATATTACCGATAAAACCATTTTCAAACAACCGTTGAAAACATTTTGATAGAAATCATTTTCAAAGCCAAAACATTTCAAAACCAGGCTACCAAAGAAATAGGATAGAAGTCCTACCTCAATACTCGTGCCGGTACCCCACACCGTAATCCCGGTCCGCTATACGTTAGCTCCACGGAACCATGAACGATCCTAGATACAAACTAAGTCAATCAATATCTAGTTCGAGACATTCTATGTTACTAAATCATTTCATGATGTCCTAGTGTGCCATTTGTACCTTTAAAATCATCCTATAAGGTTGGGGTTTAAATCTGGGTTCAAAACAGTGAAAACGGGTAAAAATCACAAAATTTTCCATGCCTCGGTCGGCCTGCCGGACGCCCTGCTTCGGCCTGCCGAACTGCACAGTTCGGCCTGCCGAACATTTCTCCAGATTCGGCCTGCCGGTCGGAAGAACACCGGCCTGCCGATCATCACTCCGGCCTGCCGAACATGAACTTCGGCCTGTCGAACTGGGAAAACCCAGAAATCCCAGCCACGGGTTTCTCGATCCCCAAAATCCAAATCTTGTTTCTAACCTGTTTTTCTCAAATCCCAGGCATGAAAAACAACTATAGTTGATAGAAAAACATTCTAAAACATGTTTGGACTCATTTAAACAAGATTTAAACTCGAAATCCTCAAAAATCCGAAAATGAGAAAAAGAGGAGAAAAATGAAAAATCTTGAATTCAATCCGTTTTTCTTCAATCTAAGCTTAGATTCTAGTTGTTCTAAGCTCATTTAACACAAATCCACGGTTTTCTAAGCTAAAACAAACTTAGATTTCAAAAACACACAAAATTGAAAATTTTGTAAAAAGTTTAGAAATTTCGAATCTAACCTCGAATCGAAGCTTCAATCCGCGTTCTCGGTTGCCGAATCACGTCCCCGAGCTTCCTCCTTGCTGTTCCGAAGCTTGGATTCGAATGTGTTTTCAAAAAATTTTTGAAAGAGATTGAGAGAGAGAGGGAGACTCACGGTGAAGGAGAGAAGAGAGAGAGAGAACCGAAGAGTGAGGAGAGAGAGAGGAAGGAAGGGAATAAATAGAGAAAATCGGTGGGCGGTTTTACTGTGCGAAAACCATGTGCCGCCCACGGTATTGCAAAACGGAGTATTTTTAACATTTTACAAATTGTTGTGTTTTAAAACTCAAAACATCATTTTAAAACAATAAGAAATCATTTGAACACATCAATTTAACAAAACAACCAAAAACTCAAAATCCAACCAAATAATCTAATTAAAGTTAAAACTTTAATTATGGCACACCAATTCATCATTTACCTTACATTAACATTAAATAAATTTCGGGACGTTACATCTTACTAACCTTCTAAGAGCTTCTTCCTTTTCCAAATGTTATTGGTTGACCAATATCTCTAATAATTCACGAGGCTCTAATCTGCTTGAAAAAAAAAATAATAAGACTTTAAAAAGCTTTTCAATGATTTTGTAGAAGGTGAAAAGCAAGAGAGGCTTAAGAGGAGGAAGCTCGTTTTAAGTATGAAGTGATTATCATGAAACCTCGAGTGCTCCTTATATATAATCTTTTTGTGAGTTCACCTTTGATTTGTATGCTCCCACAAATGGATTTTAAGATGGACCCGGAATTCAACAAGTTCAAATAATTTTTTGTTCTAATTATGACCCACTTATTAAAAAAAAAATTTCCTTGCATTGTTGGAGTTAGACCAAGTAAAAATCAAAATGAATTCTGAAATTTTTAATCTTGCAAGGAAGAAGAAGTTTCATGTTGGTTATTGTATACATATGATCAATAATGAATAACCTATCACTTATATATCTTTATCCTTTCGGCTTTTGATTAGTAGTTTTTGGTTTAGGCAAATTAATAAGAAGATGGGAAGAGAATTATTTTATGCGAATAAAATGATATCGCAGATATTATGTTTCTTTTTTTTTTTTAATTCACATATATATCTTTATCCTTTGAGCTTTTGATTAGTAGTTTTTGGTTGAGGCGAATTAATAGGAAGATGGGAAGAGAATTTTTTATGCGAATAAACATGATATCAACAGATATTATGTTTCTTTCTATTCTTCTTTCGTGGAATTAGACCTACCTCCTTAGACACCAATGGAAAACTCTCCAAATCCTTTTATGATTTCTAAACGTTGCCAATTGTGTAACACTGGAATGATGAGAGGATAAGTTCAACGCATGTGCATAGAATTTATACATGTCTGTTACATCAATATCGCGGTAGAGATTTCATCGGTAGGAAAGTAAAACTGATAAGTAAATGAGAGAAAGTATATGCATACTTGTTGTAGTAGTGATGTGAAAGGAAACATATGGTCCTAATTTACATCTTTCAAGTTTTCTTAGCTTGATTAATATGGTGTTTGATAAGTATGATTAGAACAATTTTTTAGTTATTAAATGACATAAAGTTTTTATATGTTATCGAAAAAAGTAAAAAATTGTTACAGTATAAAGCTTTCACATGTTATAGTATTTTGAACTAAAAAATTAGTTTTAACCATACTTGTCAAGTACCTTGAAAGAATTTTGACGATCTTCTTAACCCTACCTTGAAAGAGACTTCTTTAGTTGAAAAACACACACCGCGCGAGTGTAATAAGCATGTTAACAAAAGAAAATAAAAAAACTAAAAAAAAAAACATTTGAGAACTATAAAAAAAGGTTTTGGGTAGTTAAAAGAAAAAAGTTTTGAAAAACAAGGAAAAAAACATTTTGGTTGGAAAATTAAAAAAAATTCGCAAAAAAAGAACAAAACGTTTTAAATTTCAAACATTTTGAGAGCATCACTCGAAATTTATTATCATTATATATATATATATGTTAAAGATGTTGGATAAGATGCTTATAAAGTTACACAATTTCATTACAAGACTGTTCGCTTGACTTTCAGAAAAGAAAAATGTAAAAGTCTTTTGGTAGTTGATATATTTTTCGAGAAAACTTGAAGGCTTGAAACAAAAGGAAAGGCACCCGATGGATAACATCGCTCAATGCCGCACGTATAGGGTTTTCTAAATATTGAGAAATTTCTTTATTCTTTTTTTTTCTTATTATCTTTTTTGTAAGAATTGGTGGTTAAAAGGTTAACCTATTTGAAATGAGTGGCTCAAATCTTTATAAACCAATAATCAAACCCATTCTTAGCAAAACTTTTTATATTTTTAACAGGTGCAAACGGGATAATTACCTGTGTTTTTCCTTAAGCATGAATAAATATGTAAATGCTCAACTTCTTCACAAAAAACCTATGCTACCTATAACACGAAGAAATAAAGTTTATTATCTTTTTTTATTTATCATGAATTAATATGTTTTTAAAAAAAAGTATTATTACATAAAATAAAGAGATATAGAGGCAAATAAAATTTTTAAAGGATTTTTTAAAATAAATAACCATATTTTTTCTAAATTAGAGAAATGAACAGTCAAAATGACAAAAATAACTTTATTAATTATTAATCAGCTATAATACTTCAGTGATAAACTTGAGTATATCGGTAATAAACTTGAGATATATCAGTGATCAACTCGAATACATTAGAGATAAACTTGAGTACATCAATGACAAACCATAATATATTAATGATATAATGTAGTACTTCAATGATAAATTCATGAACATCTGTGATAAACTATAGTATATTAATGATAAAAAGCTTAGTTTATCAGTAATAGACCTTAATGTTATCCCAAGAATAACTACCCAAGAGGGGGGGTGAATTGGGTTTTCGAAACTTTTACAATTATTGAAAATATTCTAAAGTAAAATGCTTAAGAAGTAAAAATGAGAACGAGATAATAAGAGCACAACCAAGCAACAATTAAGCAGCAATAAAGTGAAGGGTAAGGAGAAGAAATGCAAACGCTATTTATAGTGGTTCGGCCAATATGCCTACGTCCACTGTCGCCAAGCTAAACTCCTTTGCTTGACCTCTTACACTAATAGACCGTCTTTTCGGCACGATCACTCCTTTATACAACCGGTGACTTGCTCAACCCGAGGCTCACCACACCTTCTTACAAAGTGACAATTTTCCCGGAGATTGTCTAACCAAGAATTCCCCAAATTTACAAGGCTTTGGAAACCAACAATGAAAATAATGTAGTTGTAATTTTGGTACACTCACAAGATATACACTCCAAAACAGAAAGAGATGAAAATACAAATATGGTGTGTGTTTGGAGGTGTGAGTAATTCTCAATTAGAGTATGAAACAATTTTGGCTCAAGAGAAAATGTGTGTAATGAATGCTTGAGAAGAACAATGTAGAATAATGTCAAATTTCACTTCAATTCCTTTAACAACCATTGCACATTGAATGGATAGGTATATATAGCCTCCTAGTGCTTAGAAACATCTGAATGAATCAATTTTGAGTCAAACTAGCCGTTACAAATGGATCTCCAACGGTCAGAAAACTAGCCGTTACAGATAGTTCGGCAGGCCGAAGAATGAGGCGCTAAAAATCAATTTCTCAACGGTCACCAAATCGGCAGGCCGGTTCACAGTTCGGCAGGCCGAACTTTGAACCATCGGCAGGCCGAAAGTTGAGTTCGGCAGGCCGACAGAGCCTTTGCAGCGAGGGGCTAAAAAGTCCCCAGATCGGCAGGCCGAAGCAGGGAGTTCGGCAGGCCGATCTCCATAACTTCGGCAGGCCGAAGATGCCTTCGGCAGGCCGGCAGAGCCTTTGCAGCGAGGGGTAAAAAAAATCCCCAGATCGGCAGGCCGAAGCAGGATTTTCGGCAGGCCGATCATATTCGGCAGGCCGACCAAATTTGGTCGGCAGGCCGATCTGCCTGAGGCCAAAAAGCCTTTATGACCTGATTTTGAAACCTGTTTTATATCAACATATTTAAGCACTTCTAAAATAGTTTAAATCATGATTTTCACATGCAATATGAATTCAAAAATAACATTAAATGCAAGTATGCAATGTGAGTGTGTGCTCTTGAGCTTTCTTATGATCATTCAATTTGAGAATTACTCACTTACAATTCTAGACTATAAAATAAAACTTGTAATCTTCAAGTCCTTGTGAGTTCCCTTTCAAAAGACTTTTTCCACAAGCTTTCTTGAACTGTCTTCACTTGATAACTTGAAAAGTAAGCTTAGAGACACTCAAGATAATTATTTATTTAAAAGAATATTTTGCACATAAAATTGTATTTGTTATCATCAAAATAGCTTTGTGAAACCTTGGAGCCAACAATCTCCCCCTTTTTGATGATGACAAAACAATTTTTGATTGAATTTGAAAAATTGCAATAGCTCCCCCTTAATATGTGCAGGGATACAACATGTAAAAAAAATAATTTGAAAGAGCTCCCCCTGAAAAATATGCTTTTCCTTTACATCAAATTTCATTACAAATGTCAGGAAACCAATAAGGATTAAAGAAAATATATCACAAGTACCACCAACCTTATATCTCCACAATCAAAAATATGCATATTCTCCCTCTTTTTGTCATCAGCAAAACGAAGAAAACAAAATATAGGCAATTGATATAAAAGAAAAAAATAATCAATTTACAAGTATAGTTCATAAAATTTTCAAAGTCAAAAGAATGATCAAGCATGATGAGGGATTTTATGGTTGGCTTGATGATCCTCCACCAAAGTGCATTTGACGAAGAAGATTGAGAATCTCTTGTTGACCGGCTTGCAGATTTGCAATGTCGGCCCCCATCTTTTGCTGCTGCTCAAAAAGGAGCTGTTGATGCGAGTAAAGCCTTTGAAGAGTGATAGGCTCTTCGTCGTCATCTTGGCCACCTTGAGCTTCAATGTTGGCTATCTCTTCTTCTTCTTCTGCTTGAGCACCTGGAGGTACGGCTCGCCCACCAGCTAGCATCCATTGCCCGTGAACTTCCTCAAATCCCATTTTGCAAATGGTTAGGACACCAAAAGCATTATAGGGTTTATACAGAGCCACGTCCTTCTCATCAGCAGTATGGACATTAAATGAATAAAAAAATTTAGAAAGAAGCATTCCATATGGCAGTCCGACACTTTTCTTTCCTTCAGCGACATCAATCATCCGTCGCACCAACAAGAGGGGTAAATTTATTTTGGTACCACTAAGAATACAATAAATATGGTGGAGGTCAATAAATTGGACTTCGTCCTTATGGCCAACTCTAGGTAAGATGTTGGTAGTAATAAGCCTATGAAGAATTCGACTCCTAGGAGGTAAAGATGCTGCATTGATTTTCCTAGGTAGGCTACCATCATCATTTTCGAAAATAACCTTAGCCATAGGTTCTTTATCAAATATCCAAGTCTTGACTCCATAAATATCTACACCTTCTAGTGGCATATCAAGGATTTCCCCTATTACAGTTGGGTTCAACTCTATGTGTCTCTGTTTCAAAGTCACCTCAATTTCAAGGGGATCATATGATGCTCTAAGATTGGCATAAAACCCTTTAACAAGCCTAGGATATGTATTTTCCTTCAAAAGCATAATGTTCTTCCATCCTAGTCTATCTAACAAAGGTTCTATACCAAAACTAGCAAAATCCTCAAAACAAACATACTTGCCATCAATAATTTTCCTAGAGGAGAAAAATTTAACATAATTTTCGTTTGAAAATTCCTCTAAGGTTACCTCTTTGTGGGTTTCCTTGTGAGCGACAGATTTGGTGCGCTTGAAAGGACGAGAACCTGAAGCCATTTGGAAATGCCGGAGGTAGAGCTCAAATACAAGCAGGGAACAGCGGGTTTTGAGGGAAAGTGGAGAATCTTGAAAGAAAAGTGTAAGAACACACGGGAAATTCAAAAAAAAAATGAGGAGAACGATGAAAGTCCACAAAATTGATGAAAAATGCAAGAAAATCGATGAACGGTGGAGTGGGTGATGATTTTCGCACTTGAGATTGGAAAGAGGCGGCCGAGGAAAGTAAGAAAATGAAGATGAATGAGGGCATGCTCGAGTTCGGGGTTTATATACCCCGACAAATCGGCAGGCCGAACTTATAGTTCGGCAGGCCGAACTCAGCAAAATCGGCAGGCCGATTCTGAATGGTCGGCAGGCCGATTGCTGCAGTCGAGCAATTGCCAGAAAGTGCAGAAAAAGACTGTTATGTCCAATTTAAAAACACAAACTTATTTCAAAATGATGTGCAAACATATGTACACATAAATTAAGCATAAAAACACAGTAAAACACTGAATCAACCATTGAGTTCATCTAGATAAGCATTAAGTACATCAATGATCAAGCAAATGCAATTCATAAGGATCAATGATTCCAAGTCCTCTTCTAAGATGTGAAAAACGTTCTAGTGCAAGAGGTTTAGTGAAAATGTCTGCTAGTTGGTCATTTGTGCTAATGAATTCCAATGTGATATCCCCTCGTTGAACATGGTCACGCAAAAAATGATGTCTAATCTCTATATGCTTTGTGCGTGAATGTAAAATCGGATTCTTTGACAAATTGATTGCACTAGTATTGTCACATAAAATGGGAACATGATCATAGCATAGACCTAAATCCTTTAGCGTTTGCATCATCCAAAGGACTTGTGCACAACAACTAGCCGCCGATATGTATTCCGCTTCCGCGGTAGAAAGTGCCACCGTGGCTTGTTTCTTGCTAAACCATGAAACTAAGGCAAAACCTAGAAAGTGACAAGTACCACTTGTGCTTTTCCTATCAATTGTGCAACCGGCCCAATCGGCATCGGAATAACTTAGCAAGTCTATGTGTGTGCCTTTGGGATACCACAATCCTAGGTTCTTAGTACCACTCAAATATCTAAAAATACGTTTAACGGCACTAAAATGAGATTCCTTAGGATTAGATTGAAATCTTGCACAAACCCCTACACTAAACATAATGTCGGGTCTACTAGCAGTCAAATATAGCAAGGATCCGATCATACCTCTATATTTTGTAATGTCCACCGCCTTGCCATGCTCATCTTTGTCAAGCTTGATTGAAGAGCTCATAGGAGTTGGCATTGGCTTAAGATCGTCCATTTCAAATCGTTTGAGTAGATCCTTAACATATTTGGCTTGATTTATGAAAATTCCTTCATTTGTTTGCTTGATTTGAAGTCCAAGGAAGAAGTTTAATTCTCCCATCATGCTCATCTCAAATTCACTGTGCATACACTTAGAAAATTCTTCACATAAAGTGTGGTTAGTAGCACCAAAAATAATATCATCAACATATATTTGAACAATAACTAGATCTTCACCTTTATTTTTGATAAAAAGAGTAGTATCCACTTTTCCAACACAAAAATCGTTTTTAATCAAAAATTTACTTAGTCTTTCATACCAAGCTCTAGGAGCTTGCTTTAGACCATATAAAGCTTTCTTTAGTTTGAAGACATGATCCGGATACTTATGATTTTGAAAACCGGGAGGTTGAGCAACAAAAATTTCTTCTAAAATGTATCCATTCAAGAATGCACTTTTGACATCCATTTGATAAAGAGTAAAACCCTTGTAGCATGCAAAAGCAAGTAACATTCTAATGGATTCTAGACGAGCAACCGGTGCAAAAGTTTCTTCAAAATCAATACCTTCTTGTTGATTGAAACCTTGGGCCACTAGTCTAGCCTTGTTTCTCACAACATGACCTTGCTCATCCTTTTTATTTCTAAATACCCATTTAGTTCCAATTACGGATTGAGAACTAGGCTTAGGAACAAGTTCCCAAACATCATTTCTTTCAAATTGATTTAGCTCTTCTTGCATTGCTAAAATCCAAAACTCATCATTTTCGGCTTCTTCAAAACTTTTTGGTTCAATTTGAGATAGAAAAGCTAAATTGTTGCAAAAATTTCTAAAAGATGCTCTAGTTCTCACCCCATGAGTTGGACTATCATGAGTAATAATGTCGGTTTGAGGGTGATAAGGGTGATACCTCCATTCCTTTGGAAAAGATTGTGAAGTACCTTCTTCTTTAGGAGTTACTTCTAGTTGTTCATCATCCTTTGGTGAAGCTTGAATGAAGTCATCCTTTGTATCCTTTGCATTGTTTTTGATTTCTAGATTCTTCATTTGATTCTCCAAACCTAGATCATCATCATCTTCTCTTCTTTCCATAGAAGCGTTAGTTTCATCAAAAACAACATGCACGGATTCTTCAACCACAAGAGTTCTTTTGTTAAACACTCTATAAGCTTTACTAGAGGTAGAATAACCGAGAAAGATACCAACATCGGATTTTGAATCAAACTTTCCCAAATTGTCTTTGGTGTTTAAGATAAAACATTTGCAACCAAAAACCTTAAAATAGCCGATATTGGGTTTTCTACCCTTCCAAAGCTCATATGGAGTTTTGTTCATTTTTGGTCTAATAAGAACTCTATTTATCACATAGCAAGAAGTATTAACAGCCTCGGCCCAAAAATATTTTGGTAAATTATTTTCATTTAGCATAGTCCTAGCCATTTCTTGCAAAGCTCTATTTTTCCTTTCAACAACTCCATTTTGTTATGGTGTTCTAGGTGCCGAAAAAGTATGTTCATAGCCTTTCTCGTTGCAAAATAACTCAAAGGCATCACTATCGAACTCGCCTCCATGATCACTTCTAATGGAGGTGATCATGTAGCCTTGTTCATTTTGAACTCTTTTGCAAAAGTATGAAAACATTTGTAAAGCATCATTTTTATTTGTTAAAAACAAAACCCATGTAAATCTTGAAAAATCATCAACTATAACAAAGGCATACCTTTTACCACCTAGACTTGTGGTCCTAGAAGGACCAAAAAGATCGATGTGCAAAAGTTGCAAGGGTCTAGTGGTAGCAATTTTGGAAATGGATTTAAAAGAAATTTTGACTTGCTTTCCGAATTGGCATGCATCACACACTTTGTCTTTTTCGAAACTTAGTTTTGGTAAACCTCTAACAATATCATTTTTGGAAATTTGTGAAATCAAATGCATGCTTGCATGGCCAAGTCTTCTATGCCAAAGCCATGATTCATCATTTAAAACCGAAAAACAGTGGTTTTGATTTGAATGCTTTTCAATATCAATTGTATAAACATTATTGTGACGATCACCAATAAACACCACTTCACCATTGCAAACATTCTCAATCAAACATCTAGAAGACTCAAAGATAATCTTATACCCCTTATCACACAATTGACTAATGCTAAGCAAATTGTGTTTCAAATTATCAACCAAGTATACATTTTCAATTGAGGTAGAGGAATTGTTACCAATATCACCTATACCAAGGATTCTTCCTTTTGCATTGTCTCCAAAGGTAACACTTCCACCTTTCTTCTTAAAAAAATTGGAGAAGAGTGATAAGTCCCCCGTCATATGTTTTGAGCAACCGCTATCAAGGAACCATCTTGCTTTCTCCTTGTTTGGTGCCTACAATAAAGATTCAAGTTTTGATTCTCGGTACCCACATGACCTTGGGTCCATCATTGTTAGTGCTCTTGCCTTTTGGAACCCACTTGTATTTAATTCCAAAGTAGGCATTTTTCTTAATTGGACAAGCAAAGGATGTGTGTCCATCTTTATTGCAATATGTACACACATATTTTGGACTTGTTGATGCCTTGACAAAGTAATTTTTAAAATACTTTTGATCAATATGTGGTTTATATCCTAAACCACCTTTGTTAAATACGCATCTTTGTTCTCCAAGCATTAGTTCAAAATTTTTCTTTCCATTCGTGAAATTCAAAATGGTCTTTGTCAAATCATCAACCTTTTCCTTTAGGGATGCATTTTCAATAACCAAGGAATCATGCTTGTTTTTCTCAACTTTCAAACTCTCTATCTCTTCTAAAAGCATAGAAATTTTCTTGTTGAGAGAAGAGTTTTTGAGAACCAACTTTTCATAATCATCATGCAAATTATTGAAAGCATTTCTCAATTCATCAATTTCAATTTCATTATCGCTATTGGATGAGTAGGAACTACTTACCTCATTATCGTCATCTATCGCCATGAAACACATGTTGGCGACTTCTCTTGGTGCATCATCGTCGGAGTCCTCGGATTCTAGCTCATCCCATGTAGCTTGTAATGCCTTCTTTGACTCCTTTTTGCCTATTTTCTTTCTTAAAGGACAATCCGGTCTTATATGACCAGGTTTCTTACAATCAAAACAAATAATATCATCTTTAGTTTTCTCACCTCGTTCAATCTTCTTTTTCATACCTTTTCCACGATTGACCTTACGACGGAACTTTTTGTATCGTTTGGCAATCATTGCCAATTCTTCAAGGTCCTTTGAATTTAGGCCATCTTCCTCTTCCTCTTCCTCCTCTTCATCATCATCGGTGACAGAGGCTTTTAGTGCAATCCCTTTCTTTCTTTTGTCGTCTTCTTCTTCTCGTTGGTTTTGTTTCCTTGTAATCTCATGTGTCATGAGTGATCCTATCAATTCTTCAATAGGCAATGTTGATAGGTCCTTAGCTTCTTCTAGTGTAGTCCTCTTCACATGCCAAGAAGGTGGTAGTGATCGCACAAGTTTTCTCACCAATTCGCTTGTGGTGAAGTTCCTACCAAGGGATTTCAAACCGTTAACGATATCGGTAAAACGAGTGTACATTTCAGTAATAGATTCATGTTCTTTCATTTTAAACATTTCATAATCATGAAGAAAAAAGTTAATTTTAGTCTCCTTGACTTGGTTCGTTCCTTCATGAACCACTTCAAGAGTACGCCAAATTTCTTGTGCCGTGGTGCAAGATGTGATTCTATTGAACTCATTTCTATCAAGGGCACAATAAAAAGTATTTATTGCTTTAGCATTTAAAGAAATTTTCTTTTTATCCTCCTCGGTATACTCTTTACGATCTTTAGGAACTAGACCATTTTCTACCTCTTTCATAGGTCGAAAAGGACCATTTTCAACCACATCCCAAAGATCAAAATCAATCGATTGAAAATAAATGGACATTCTAGCTTTCCAATAATTATAGTCGGTGCCATTGAAAAACGGAGGTCTATGTGTGGATTGACCTTCTACACATCGGGTAGCCATGCTCAAGATTGTAAAATCTTTTTGAAAAGTTTAAACGAACTTCCGGCTCTGATACCAATTATTATCCCAAGAATAACTACCCAAGAGGGGGGGTGAATTGGGTTTTCGAAACTTTTACAATTATTGAAAATATTCTAAAGTAAAATGCTTAAGAAGTAAAAATGAGAACGAGATAATAAGAGCACAACCAAGCAACAATTAAGCAGCAATAAAGTGAAGGGTAAGGAGAAGAAATGCAAACGCTATTTATAGTGGTTCGGCCAATATGCCTACGTCCACTGTCGCCAAGCTAAACTCCTTTGCTTGACCTCTTGCACTAATAGACCGTCTTTTCGGCACGATCACTCCTTTATACAACCGGTGACTTGCTCAACCCGAGGCTCACCACACCTTCTTACAAAGTGACAATTTTCCCGGAGATTGTCTAACCAAGAATTCCCCAAATTTACAAGGCTTTGGAAACCAACAATGAAAATAATGTAGTTGTAATTTTGGTACACTCACAAGATATACACTCCAAAACAGAAAGAGATGAAAATACAAATATGGTGTGTGTTTGGAGGTGTGAGTAATTCTCAATTAGAGTATGAAACAATTTTGGCTCAAGAGAAAATGTGTGTAATGAATGCTTGAGAAGAACAATGTAGAATAATGTCAAATTTCACTTCAATTCCTTTAACAACCATTGCACATTGAATGGATAGGTATATATAGCCTCCTAGTGCTTAGAAACATCTGAATGAATCAATTTTGAGTCAAACTAGCCGTTACAAATGGATCTCCAACGGTCAGAAAACTAGCCGTTACAGATAGTTCGGCAGGCCGAAGAATGAGGCGCTAAAAATCAATTTCTCAACGGTCACCAAATCGGCAGGCCGGTTCACAGTTCGGCAGGCCGAACTTTGAACCATCGGCAGGCCGAAAGTTGAGTTCGGCAGGCCGACAGAGCCTTTGCAGCGAGGGGCTAAAAAGTCCCCAGATCGGCAGGCCGAAGCAGGGAGTTCGGCAGGCCGATCTCCATAACTTCGGCAGGCCGAAGATGCCTTCGGCAGGCCGGCAGAGCCTTTGCAGCGAGGGGTAAAAAAAATCCCCAGATCGGCAGGCCGAAGCAGGATTTTCGGCAGGCCGATCATATTCGGCAGGCCGACCAAATTTGGTCGGCAGGCCGATCTGCCTGAGGCCAAAAAGCCTTTATGACCTGATTTTGAAACCTGTTTTATATCAACATATTTAAGCACTTCTAAAATAGTTTAAATCATGATTTTCACATGCAATATGAATTCAAAAATAACATTAAATGCAAGTATGCAATGTGAGTGTGTGCTCTTGAGCTTTCTTATGATCATTCAATTTGAGAATTACTCACTTACAATTCTAGACTATAAAATAAAACTTGTAATCTTCAAGTCCTTGTGAGTTCCCTTTCAAAAGACTTTTTCCACAAGCTTTCTTGAACTGTCTTCACTTGATAACTTGAAAAGTAAGCTTAGAGACACTCAAGATAATTATTTATTTAAAAGAATATTTTGCACATAAAATTGTATTTGTTATCATCAAAATAGCTTTGTGAAACCTTGGAGCCAACACTTAATGCATTGTAACATTACTAAAAAACCCATAAATAACAAACTTTAACAGAAAACCCTAGACTCTAACTTTCTCTATCTTCTCTTCCTCTTCTCTCACTACATAGCATCTCCAGACACTATCGGCGCCATCTAGAGCGCCGACAAATGTTATTTTGATTAATAATATTAGAGGTTATTTTTGTCATTTTGATTTTATAATTAATAAAGATGGACCATTTGACTAATTTTAAAAAATATGGTAATTTATTTTAAAGAGACAATTAAAAAGACCATCCAATCTAATTTTCTTAAAATAAATGTCACAATGTTGTAAAAGATTGAAAAAAAAAAACTCCAAGTAATAATGTTAATGAACGGATAAAATCATTTTTGAAAAATGCATCAACAAAACTAACCATTCACACCGACGTCAAACGCACCCACCCACCCCCCGTCTTGTCTTCTGGCTCTAGCCGGACTCCCCCAGCAACCCATATAGTGGTGCACCCAGGCTGCCCCTATAGCACGTTCTCCTCCCTCTCTTAGAAGCTTAAACTTTGAATGACATTACCATGCACCCCTACCCTCACCTCACAACACATGATCTATGGTACGACTCCCCAACATTCTTTCTTTCTTTTTTTCTTTTTCTTCTTCCTTAATTTTTTTATGTTTATAAAAAAAATAAAAAAAAAATCCTATTGTTTTGGGGTCCATTCAATTTCATTTAACCTTCATTAATTGTAGTGATATTATTTGCATTCCTTATCAACAAAGGAAAGGAACAAATCATGAAATCAGTTATAAATAATGTAAAACTCTCACATGTTACAATAAAAATAAAAAAAATTACTATAATATAAGGCTTTCACATGTTACACTAAAACAATTCCACCAACCCTACCAATCTACCAACAAAAGTCTCTTTTTTACTGTCTTTGTAGCTATCCATTTAATTAAAAACTGACAAGTCATTGAAAATTACACGTCACGCACTATAACTCTATTCACTGTTGACAGAGTTTATGCTTTCCGTTACCTTTCCTCGTTTACCTTTTCATTTCCCTTCCATTAACCACTACCAACGGAAACAAACATTGCTCGTCTCACACGATTCAAATCTGCCTTTCAAGAAACAAGCAAAGAAGAAGAAATTAATTTTCTAAGGTTGGTTTGATTCACTACCTTCTCCACGCATCAAGAAGGAGAAGCTGAGGAACGCTACAGAAGCTTCTGAATGAGTGAATTCCTTAACAGGCTTTGGAGCGAATCAAGCCATAGCTTTTTGGACGAGTCGTCCCAGCGACGAACATGGTCGAAGTTCCACCGACCTCCTTCTTTGGGTTTCTCCGATCAGCCATTTTTCCGGACCTTTCAGCTTCCTGTCACCGCCTTCTTTGATGGTCTCATAGTGCTTGTTTTGGGTTTCTAGTTATTGCATTCTTTTCTCAAGACCAGTTTCCTTCGTGTGCGGGAGATCCATTGAAGTGGATGGATCTAATTTGCTCGTAATCAATTTCTAATATGATTCGGATTTTATAAGCAATGCTGGTGTTCAATGTCTTGTGGCTTTATTGTGATACTGATACTATCAATGGCAAGATTATCTTTCATTTATTGAAAAAAGGAAGGAAAGAGAGATCATCTTCTTTATGCAATCAATATGTATAATGAAGAAAGCTCTAGAAAATAATTTATGAAAAGAAGTCTAAAAGATTGCTTCAACTGTGGTAAAATAAAGTCTGGCAGAGGCAAAATGAAACCATGTGAAATGACAGAAAAGGGTTACATGAGAGGATGAGATACGGAGAGCATGAATTTAACTCCATCAACAGGGCGTTGAGTAAAATGAGTGAGGTGTAAATTAGTAATGACTTGTCAGTGTTTAATTGGTGGGACAGCTGTTGAGACAGCAAACTGAGAGGACGGATCTGCACTCATAAACAGTAAAAATAAAAATCCAAGTTAGGAACAATTCATTACTATTAACGTTTTCATTTTTGATTTTATTGACCTTTGGGGTCGTAGGCGCCATCGTGGTTTTCATTCCTCCATTATAGTAAAGTCGAGAGTCTTACTAATGGAACAAAAAAGGACCCATACTCTCAACGCAAAAATGATTAATAAACTCTTAACGCAATTTGGTGGACATGATGTTAATCCACGCAATTGGCGACCGAAAACCCGTAGCCTGTTGTATTATTCATTCCGGTAACCATTATGTAAGGCATATTACTTTTCTTTGAAGGAAAAATATTTTTTATTTTCAACCAGAAGATTATTGAATAAACAATGTTAAGAATTCAAAATCATTCACCATATTTTTCTTAAAAAATACAATAACGAAAATTTTCAAAATTTAAAAGAACAATTTACTAATTACACAACAAAAATTCACTCCACTTGCTACTTGGTAAAAGAAAAAACTTAGAATATCTCTCCTCATTTTCCTTTTTTTAGATTTTATTTTGAAATATATTTAAGATATTTTTTGGGAATATAGTTTCAGATAATATGTGTCGGATATTTAGCAGGAAGAAAAACCAATGTTATTTTTTATAGTAGGAAAAAACAATGTTTTCAACCAAAAAATGAGTATCTTTTTGGGTAAAAAATGAGTACATTACCCCCCAGAAGAAAGAAGAAGAAAAAAATGTGGCCATTCATAAATACTCAGAAATACAAGGGTATAGTTACAAAAAAGTATATTTTCCCGATAAATAGAAGGAATACGTTTCACGGACCAATTTTCGCTTCTATTTTTCCGGAGGCAGAGGAGAGAACAACTGTCGTGTCGCCGAAGTAACCAGAGACAGAAAGCATAGAGTGAGAACGGATGTCCGGGATGGAACGCCTTCAGAGAATGTTTGCCGGGGCGGGAGGAGCTTTGGGTCACCCGCCACCGGACTCCCCTACTCTGGATTCGTCGGAGCAGGTCTACATTTCCTCGCTTGCCCTCCTGAAAATGCTCAAACATGGTACGCCATTGTCTTCTCTTTCTATTCGATCTCTCCCTCTCTCTTCTGATTTTTCGGTTTGATTCTTCGCATTTTTCTGGTTCTTGTTTTTTCTAGACCTCGTTTGGGGTTTGAGGGTTTCCTTGCTTTCTGGATTGCGCACGCACGAACTAGGGTTTATCAGTATCGTTTTTGTTTCCTCTCTTTTGAATCTAAGAACGAAATTTGAGGAATCGAAACAGAATCGAAACCCTAATTAGAGAGCATACTCTCTTTCATATGAAATTTTATAGTTGAATGGGACTTTACGGGGATTTGGAGTTCAAATTGGGTATAATTTTGATATGTTCATTTGGGACTTGACTGTTTTTTAATTTTAGGGAGAGCTGGGGTTCCCATGGAGGTCATGGGACTGATGTTGGGAGAGTTCGTCGATGAATACACTGTTCGTGTTGTTGATGTCTTTGCAATGCCACAGAGTGGAACCGGTGTTAGCGTTGAAGCTGTCGATCACGTGTTCCAGACCAACATGCTCGATATGCTTAAACAGACTGGAAGGTACTTCCTGTTTCATTTAAATTCATGCATTTTTTATTTGGTTATTACCGATTTGATGTTCTGGATTCCGGTTATGAAGAAATACTTGCCTTAAGTTGGAAGATATTGTTTCCTTGAGAAAATATTGGAAAAAATCAATCAATATCAGATATGAGTAGATTTGTGAAATTATGTATTCCTGACGCCTCATTTTTCGTGAGTTTCGTCAATTTTGCAAAGGAAGGTTTATTGTTAATGGTGGTGGATATCTAGTTTAGTTAGTTATCAAGGCTTCGGTTGTTAACAGATATCTGCAAGACTTGGCTTTTTCATGTCATATTCCATTAAGCTCTAAACTTTGTTGCTATATGTGACATCATAATGATGATGAGAACTTGTGGGTTGCTGGCTAATGTTGTATTTCTTTTGATTCATCTTGCAGACCAGAGATGGTCGTTGGTTGGTACCATTCACATCCTGGGTTTGGCTGCTGGCTGTCCGGTGTGGACATTAATACACAGCAGGTTGTATTTGTTCTCTGTTTGTCCTTTTGGCATGGAAGTTGTATTTTTTGTTCATTTTTCGTTTTTCCTGATTTTGAATTGTAACACATGGATATCATACACTTATTTATTTCTTCATGAAACTTTGATATTGATGGTGCTCTTATATATGAATAAATAGTTCAGTTTTCAAATCTCAGAGTAGCTCTGAACTACGGATGTGTGAATTATCCTCTGTTGGCCTTCTGCACTATGTAAGAAACTGCATCAAACTTTGATTAGAGCACTATCAATAAACTGCACTGTGTGTGACACATGGATATTATACACTTATTTCTTCCTTCTTGAAACTTTGTTATCGATAGTGCTCTAGTGTATGAATAAGTAGTTTAATTTTCAAATCTCAGAGTAGCTCTGAACTACAGATGTGTGAATTATCCTGTGTTGGCCTTTTGCACTATGTAAGAAACTGCAATAAACTTTGATGTTGATGACTTGGGGATGACTTGAATTTTGATATATGCACCTTTTATTTTTTTGTATGGAATATATGTTCTATGTTAGTACGTATTTTACATATAATTTATGTCCATAATGCTCATGCTGAGTGATGCTTACTCAATGAGGACGTTAATGCTATACCCTAACTGTAAAATATGCTTTGTAATTATAAATTGACTCCATATCTCTTTTAGAGTTTTGAAGCATTGAATCAACGAGCTGTAGCCGTGGTGGTGGATCCTATTCAAAGTGTGAAAGGAAAGGTGGTTATCGATGCATTTCGCCTCATCAATCCCCAAACTATGATGCTTGGCCAAGAACCACGACAGACCACGTCCAACCTTGGCCATCTTAATAAGCCATCAATCCAAGTGAGTGCAGAAAGAGAAAAAAAAAAAAGAAAAAAAAAGATTTTCATATACCAACTGTTTTGCTGTCACAACTTCTTGACCTTTCATGACTCCGCTTTCAGGCATTGATCCATGGTCTGAACCGGCACTATTACTCAATAGCAATTAACTACAGAAAGAATGAACTTGAGGAGAAGATGTTGCTTAACCTTCACAAGAAGAAATGGACTGATGGTCTAACGCTTCGAAAATTTGATACGCATTCCAAAACCAACGAGCAGACAGTGCAGGTAACCATTTACGAGTCTTATTGTTGTAGTTATCTTATCTATTATGGTTTTCTATGTTTACTATTAGGCAACGTAGTGTTTTGTATTTTTAAAAAAGAAGCAGATTACCTACCAGTATGCATGGAAAGTTCTTGATATAGCCAAAAGCAGGATAAAGTGATGATAATGAAACTCAATTTTTTCTCAATGGCTCCCTTAAGGAACCTTGAATATTTATAAAAAACTTCTATGTGCTTTGCATTTTTATTTTTATTTTTTTATTTTTTGGGTTTAGAAGTGGGTTAATAATTTCGTTGCTTCAACTTTTGTTCCCCATTCAGAAAAATCTTGTAGTACTTTTGGCCACCTCGTTTCCGGTTTACAACATCTGTCAGCTGTATTGCTTGCCTGAACTATTTTTTTGTGAAAGTTAGCAAATTTTGGGTCCATGTAGATTCATGTATTTGGACACCATAGATCTCGTGGTAAATTGTAACTTGTCGTTTATGCTATGTTTGGTATGATGGATTATTGGAAGGAAAGAAAAGGGTGGAGAGAAAAAGAGAAGGAAAACATTTATGGTGGTTGTTTGGTAGAGTGGAAAGAAAAGTATGAAGAGAAAATAGGAGGGATTTTTAAGCCATGGGGTCCACCATATTTTATTTTTCCAAAGGTTGCTAGATTATGAGAGAGAAAATATATTGTTCATGTCACTTGCTCTTTAAAGTACAATTTTGCCCCTTAAATTCCTTTTAATATTTTCTTTTGCCCTCTTTAGTTGGATAAAAGATTATTTATATGTATTTTTCAATTATTATTATTTTTTTTTACAAAACTATTCCTCATTAACCTTGAGCAAATTTTTTGATGGGATTTTACCGTAGCAATTACGTAAAGCATTTTTTTATTTGACAATTATACGTTGTAATATTTGGGCAAAATAGTAATTGTATTAATAATAGTTTTTCCACTCTTTTGGTTTTTCTTGTAATATCAAACAAGAGAGGGTAAAATTATTTTCTTGCCACTTTCAGATACCAAACAAGTGAAAGGAAAATCAAAACCTTTTTTTTTCCTATAGTTTTCTTTTCTTCATAATTTTCTCTTCCCTCCATTTTCCTTCCTTCTTACCAAACGGAGCATTAGGCAGCAGATTCCAACGGGTTCAGTGATTTTGTAATTTTGTTTGAAAAGGTTGTCTTTGAATTTGGTTTTCCTGATTAAAGTCTGTTTCTGAATTATCGTTATGTGCATTAGTGCACCACTACAACACTTATAGGTTAAGATACTCTGCTTTCTTATTTATTCCGCTTGTTCACTTCTGAAAGTCATTCAACTGTTGGTTTGGTTTCGGATGTTCAGGAGATGCTCAACTTAGCGATCAAATACAATAAGGCGGTACAGGAGGAAGATGAGTTGCCACCAGAGAAGCTTGCAATTGCGAATGTGGGGAGACAAGACGCCAAAAAGCACCTGGAGGAACATGTCTCCAACTTAATGTCTTCCAACATCGTTCAAACTTTGGGAACAATGCTCGACACTGTTGTCTTTTAGAGTTTGTTTGCAAATCCAATAGTTGAAATATTGTGTTGAACCAAAAACAAAGCAAGCCTACTGATTCCTTTTAAGATCCCAAAAGCATGCATGCGAGCGATTCAGATATGTTCTGGTTCTGCTTATATTTGTTTCTTACTGAATATTTTACTTGTTAAACAAATTCAGTGTGTTGGACTTGAATTGCTTGTTCCACTTTATTGAATGGTTCTTCCTTTTGCTGGCGCTTTATGTTGGCCAGATACTATATTTATGGGCTAAATTTACTTGAGAGATGTGCTCTAACGTGCCACCGATCGTTTTCAGTTCAGTTTAAAGATATACGCGATTATTATAGCTCGTTTCTCGTGATTTTTGATTTTGATTGTCGGACATTTCTTTTAAACAATATCACACACAACGGCTTTTTTGCAACATCAATTATGCAAAGGACGAGGGCAGAACGCTGACGATGAAAGCGAACGGCTTTCAAAAACAGAATCAAAGAGCATTTTTATTCAGCCCTACGGGGCAGTTATTGATGGGGCCCGTTTTGAGTGAGAGTTCTGGACCGGTGCTTGATGGGCCTGAAAAGCCAGGCTCAAACAGATACGGCAGAATCAGTCCCTTTAAAGCTGCTTAATTTTCCCACACACTACCAATAAGACACCGGTTTATTGCTCTAAAGTCTCATCGTACAATACAAGTCTCGGTAAACCACCTTATTTATTTATTTATTTATTATTATTATTATTTGTATCAAACTTACTCCAAATTAACCAATCACCTTTTGATTTACAAAAGAAGCCAAACGCTTAACCAATACCTCGGCCTCGTCAGACTCCGGCAGAAGGAGGTGAAAGATGTGATCCTCCCCTTCAGTCTCCACAATCTCAATCGTCCCTTCCCAATTGCTCTCCTTAACTTTCTCGTAATAAAGCCACCCTCTATCCTTCAGTATATCCTTTCCAGCAACAAGTACAAGAATGTTACCACAACCCTTCAATCCCTCCAGACTCGGAGCTCCGTCTGCAAACGGGTTGATCAGCGGGTCATCGTTTCCCTTATCCGATGGACAAACCACCTTCCACCACCGGTCCACCATTCCTCTCCTAACCGGATCTCCAGCCTCCAAACCCACCGGATCCTCTCCCCAAAAGTAGGGATGAATCAGACCAATCCCAGCTATCTTCAGACCCGGCTTGGGGTCCGACCCGGATATCCGGAAAACCATGTGGTGTGCAATGTTAGCTCCGGCGCTCTCCCCGAGAAGGAACACGTGGTCCAAATCCACGTCTTCCTTGAGCCACGGCTCGTTGGCGGCGGAGTCGGAAGCGAGCCACTGGAGCGCCGCCCAACAGTCGTCGTACGCGGCGGGGAGAGGAATCTCCGGTGCCAACCTGTAGTCGACCGAAACGACAGCAACTCGAGCCGCGGCGACCAGCCGATTCAGGCCGTTGTGGTAGAGCGGGTCGGCGGTCGACGATATGAAGAAGCCTCCTCCGTGGAAGTGAACCACCAGAGGAAGCTTGTCGTTTTTGTCGAGATTTTTTACGACGGGACGGTAGAGTCTGGCGGAGACGCCTGTTTCGGGCTTGAAAACGACGTCCTTGGAAACAACAGCGGTTTGAGGGTCCAGACCCGGTGGTGCGACTTGGGTCCCGGCAAGCCTCTCAATGGTTCCGTCCTTGTAGAGCCGGAGAAACGGGAAGGCGTCGATTGATATTTCTTCTGGTGATTTGGTCGAACCCATTTTGGTGTTTAGTGTGGACATGAGAGAGAGGAAGGTGGACGGGAAGGCGTTGATTGATATTTCTTCTGGTGATTTGGTCGAACCCATTTTGGTGTTTGGTGTGGAATGGTGTTTGGTGTGGAATGAGAGAGAGGAAGGCGAAGGGGATTTAATAAAGTTGGGAAGTTCGCGAGATTGTCGTGGGAAAGGATTATTACGTCCAATTACCGGTGGGAATTAATTGCATGTCAATTTAATACGTAGTCTTATTTTAGAATGGGCCTCGTCAGTTTTGTCAATAACGTTATAATCTTATCAGTTAAATAAGATCGCGGACTAATTACACCGACAAAATGGGGACGACTATGGAGTGATTTAGGGTCGTGTAAAATGTTATAAAAAACGACAATCATTTAGGCTGCTGAGTCTGTCAACGACGTATCTTCCTTTTGAGGATCTGACCAACAATTTAATTGTGGGCATGATTCGCAGTAGACTTTTGGAGCCAGACAACTAACCAGGAGTTTGGGGAGGGAATTTATGAACTTTTGCCATCGATGTACGTCTAGTTGTTGCCGTTTAAATATTATTTCTTGTATAGGGTATTTGACTTTTTTTTTAAGCTTAAAAAACAAGTAAGAAACCACCGCCGACAAGAATCGAGGACATCATTCTAATTATTATCTCATTTATTAGTTTCAACTCTCACCGTTTAAAGCCCAAAAGCCCATGCATGAATGCGAGAATCAAATCCTTGCTGTGTTTCTATTGTTTTTCGAATTTCAAAAAGGTTCTGAAACTAGAGTGTACGATTAGGTCTTCGATGCCATGGTGGCTGGGCTTGCCTGGTGCAGGTCGGTGAGGGGTGATAGGACTGGGGCTATGGTGACAGGACAATTAAAAAGATGGTTTTTTTTTTTTTTTTTTCCACAGCTAGTTTTTTAATTATTTTGTTTGAATAAATGTTATAATCAAGTGCAACAAGAACTATGTAAAATCATGTTGAGATTAAATGTTAGCCTTGAGGATCACTCTCTAGTACCGGTAGGGAATTTTATCTTTCTCCACCATAGACTGGCTCTTTAATATTTTATTTTGATATTCTATCATAGTTTTATAAAATTAATTTAAAATTTATTAATAAAAAAAATTTACCATAAAAAACACGAACTCAAGATACTATAATAAATTTTTAAAAACTATAAAGTATTGTTTTAATATTTTCTAAATAACAATATATTAATATATCAATATCATATTTCTCTAAAACTCTATATACTAAAATGATAATATCCATTTATAAATCTCGAGAAGCTTATCTTCTGCAGATACCGACAATAACGGTTTTGCCAATCTCACTGATAAGGAGTTGGAAGATCTCCATGATTATGCTTATAAGAATGCGTATGCAAGCTATAAAGTACGTTCCTGACGCAAGGAAACGTGCATATAATTTGTTTATCTATTTATGGCTGGTTTTACCGGGGTATGTTATATAGTGTGTATATATGTATCAGAAATAAAATTACGATTCCACGTTCAAATCATTAATCTTGCTGTTAAAGAAACTTAAAAACAGAAGAATTGGTACCCTCTACAAGAGTTCCACTCGCTAGTATGAACCCACAAGAATGTTAGAAAAATGGTTTTGTGGCAAACAGAAAAATTAAAAATAATAACAAAAAAATTTTTTTTTCTTCTTTTTTAAAAGTGGATGGCAATTATTGTACCAAAGAATCATTGATTAAAATCATTTTACTCATACAACAGAAGACTCTAATTTAAAAGACAACTTTTTTTACATTCAAATGTACTATTTTACGAGTATCAAAGTTTCAACCTCGTTGACTTTAGATAGAAGTGATAAGGAATGTTTCTCAAATAAGAAATATAAACTGTGTATTAACTAAGGCAAAAATTATGGGATGCAAAAATCATGGGATAATGATTGAACAAAAGCTTGGCAATTAATAAATCCCGTAATTCATGGGATAATGATAAAGAAAATTCCACTAACGTTGGAGCCAATATAGTAAGTCTGCACTAACAAGAAAAACATCATCATATCACATTGATTAGGGGCATCAAATAATTAAGTCATTTATGTTCTTTATTGTAATTGCCTGATTCTGTAATATTAAAAAGCTCATGTATAAGTACATGCATTCGAACAATAAAATAAAAGAATTAGAGCCTTACCAAAATTCAGAAAGTCTTTACATTTCACCTTCAACTTTACATTTCACCTTCAACTTGAGGTGGCATGATAAGGAATGTTTCTCAAATAAGAAATGTAAGTTGTATATTGACCAAGGCAAATATCATGGAATGCAAAAATCATGGGATAATGATTGTGCAAAAGCCTGGCAGTTGACAAAGCCCATAATTCATGGGATAATGATTAAGAAAATTCCACTAATGTTGGAGCCAATACAGCAAGTCTACACTAACAAGGAAAGCATCATCGTATCACACTGATTAAGGGCATCATATAATTAAATCATTTATGCTCTTTATTGCAATTGCCTTATTCTGTAATATTAAAAAGCTCATGTATAAGTATATGCATTCGAACAATATGAAATAAAAGAATTAGAACTTTACCAAAATTCAAAAAGTCTTTCAAGAAGTACTAGAGGAGTACCCTAGTAGGGATAATATTAAGAGAGATCTATATGTAGTGGCTCATCCATATCTCGTGCATTGAAGAAATCTATTAAATTTTTTGGGTTGAAAAGAAATCCAATAAATAACTATATCCCAAGATCTCGCTTACGTACGTATACGCAACAGATCGAGAAACCTATCTCAAATACAGCAATTCATAATATATCTTTAAACTAATAAAGAGTGACACAATGGGATAGAATTGCATTATTATCTTCTAGAGTGAATGATAATTAAATCAATAGGTGACTTCCCGCAATATCGGGAAGATAGTAAACAAAAAGAATTGCTTTTTTAAGGATAATATATTTCAAATCAAGAAAATTACAAACACTAATACCAACTCATATGGTTTGTCTTAAAAGTATCCATGTAGTGTTAAATTAGTATGTCAATGCTAAAGTTTAAATTTTGAATTAAAAAAAAGCACTCTCTAACGCTTTGTTTTTTTTTTCGTAGGTATTATGCCACTAAGTATTACATATGTCAAATTTTGTTATTTCATTCTTATAATTGGCTGATATAATGACCTTTTCGTTTAATCAATATTATAATACTATTGTCCAAATTACTGCAAAATTAAAAAGTTTGATTTTACAAGTTTCAGAAACTTAATAGTTTTGACACAAATTAGATATATATTTGATATTACATAATGTATTTTTAAGTACAAAATATTATAGCATATCAAATAGATCATTTTTGTAATTTTCTTAGAACAAAATATAACATTGATACTAACATTTGCATTAAAGAAGGTCCATAAAGAATATTGCAAACAAATTACTAGCGATTTTGTTGAACTCACTTTGAATAGTGAAACGAAGAATGCCTTGTTAAATGATTAAAATTAAAGGTCTTACAGATGGGTGGAGCAATGTAAACAAAATAGATCACACCATCCCCATCCCACCATGCCCCTATAAATAAATAAATAAGAGCAAGAAAGGATATGCACATTTTTTAAGTTAAAGGCTTAAGTCATTAACGAGAGTAACCTTATATTTATTTGAATAATTTTTGAATATGATAAATCATATATTACACCTCATATTTATTATTATAACTTAAAAGACGGAACACAAACTCTCTGTTTATTATTATAACGTATAACAAATGATTTGAGTTTTTTTTTTTTTTTTTTCCCGACATCAAGAGTTTTGATTCAATATATGTTTTTTGTTTGTTTAACAAAACAGAAAACATACAAAACAAAAATTTTAACCTACTAAAAATTTTTACCATCAGTGCCATATTTTTCCTATTATTAATTTTATGACTTCCAAAAAAGAACAAGTGTTGTAATGCAACAGTTCATCCGTTATGTCATTACTCGAATTATGTAATTTATGTTAAATTGTCACTCTTTATTTTTAAAATGCGTTTTTCCATCCTTTCAAATTTTTGTTTCTTTGCAAGTAAATCACTTGTATTTTTAAATTATGTTAGATTTTGAGCATTTTGTATTGTATTTTTCTTTAATTATATCACTTGCATTATTTTATTCCCTCTCCATCGACTTTTAAAAGGTGTTTATATAACCCCTTAAACTTTATTTCATTAACAATTGACAACCTTCCCTTCAATTCTGTTCACTTTTTTGTTTCAACTTTACAGACCTTCCGTGGATTGTCCTGGACATAATCAATTATTCCTCCAAAAAGTTAAAATAATTGTTAAAACATGATCATATTGAAAAGAAGATTTCTAAAAAAGAACACTATTATTTAACATAATACAGCCGACCCCTATCCCTCAACACATCCTTCCCCGCCACACAAACCAACAGTCTCCCGCACCCAATCCCCGCCAAGCTTGGAGCGCCTTCGGCCACCGGGTTGATCCGCTGGTCATCATAACCCGATTCCGACGAAGAACAAAAGAGTGGCCAAATCCGGTTTCATCTCCGGGTTCGATTCCTCCGACCCGATCGGAACGAATCCCAAAAAAGGGGCACTGGAACTCGGGGTCTCCAGCCGCCATGGCCAAGTTATGGGCTATGTTGGCGCCGGCGCTCTCTCCGGCCAAGAACGCCGTTGAGCCAGGGCTCCAGGCCGTTACCGCCGTGGTGGGAAACGATCCAATGCAGCGCGTCACAGGAGTCGTTATACGCGGTCGGGAGGGGTGTTCGGGGGCTTTACGGTAATTTATGGAGACAGCGAGGACTCTGGCTTGGGCGACGAGGGCGTTTAGGTAATTGTGGCACTTGGGATCGAATGGGGAGGAGACGCAGAAGCTGCCGCCGTGGAAGTAAACGACGAGAGGGAGCTTGTCGAGTTTGGTGTCGTTTTTTGGTGGGAGGTAGAGGCGGGCTGTAATGTCGGATTCGGGGATGGGGATGGGAATGTCTTTGGATACAACGCCGTTTTGGGGGTCGGTGGATGGCGGGACGGTGTCGGGCCGACGAGTCTTTCGACGCGGCCGTCTTTGTAGACTCGGAGGAGTGGCGGTAGATTATAGGCTATTTCTGATTTGGTTGGGTTGTCCGTTTGGATATAGCTAGAAGTTTTTCTGGATAATGCCCCCTCTCTTCACTTCGTTCTTTTCGTTTGGGGACGAGTGATGTTTGCAGTTTGGGGCATTTTGAGAAATGAGCTCAGCAAAAGTTTACATGTCAATATTGGGGACAAATTTGTCAAAAAAATATATAAATAAATAAAGTAAAAAGTAGTAATGTTATTTTAAGTTATGTATGGTACTTGAGAAAAAATATACATTAAGGAAACAAAGTTTAAGAAAAATAAAGGGAATGGTAAAATTTTTAGAGTTTTCAAAGACGTGGGTGTGTTTTAGATTTTAGATAATTTGGAGTCGACCTTATTTATTAATCTTAAATAAAATAAAATAAAAAACCATAAAAACAAATTACAGTATATGATATTTTTTAAAACAAAAAATAAATAACATATTTTAAAAATTTTGGGATAAATAACCTATTTACGATTAATGTGAATAATTTGTTTTTTTCTATATTAATTGTGTGAATAATTTATTTAACTCAAATACCTCCTCATTAAATGGAAATTATAGCAAGTGTCATTTTTACAAAACTTATTGTTGTAAATTGCAAGTTTTAAAAATATTTATAACAAATGTCAAATTTATGTTGTAAGTAATTTATTTACTTATTTATTTATAGTGTAAATAATTCTTATTACATAGTAAATAAATTTATGATACGAATAATATATTTACCTTTTTGTTTAATGTTAAAATTTATTATCTATATAATAAATTATTTACATTATAAATTATTATTTATTACAAATATTTTTAATATACGATGTTTACTGCAAAAAGTTTTTAAAATCTAACATTTCTATTTTAAAACATATTATTTACTCCAAAAGAAAATTTAAAATAAATGCTACATGCCCCCTTTCCCACCCACCACTCTTTCGGGGGGTCCTCAGATGGGCACTTTTATCCAGCCCAGTTTGGTTAATAGCACAAAACCAAAGCCCAAATGACACTTGCTCTCCAACGCTCGGCCACCTCGCACACCAGCCAACGTCGAAGTTGTCGTATTTAGATTTTTCAATTTTTTTTCGATTGCCCGCAAAAGAAAACGACAGAAAAAAGCCCAGAATTCATCAAGCTCGCCACTTTAAACTTTCGCGTTTTCTGCAGAGAGAGAAGTTGGAAATGGAGAAGATGATGGCTCTGAGATCGATATACCGGTCAGCCTGGTCTAGATCTTATCGCGTGCCGGCCGTCAACAAGCAGGTGCTCCGCCAGTACTCCGCCGCTCGAAACCTCTTCAATTTCTCATCGCCGCCCACCTCTTCTTCTTCTTCTTCTTCTTCTCCCAACGCCTTCGCTTCTTCTGGTACTCTTTCCTCTCTTCAATAAAAGCCTCCAAATTCATTCTTCGCTTTCTTGATTCAGATCAAGCTTTGTTTATTCTTATTTTGTTGTGCTAGTCTCTTTCTATTAAAAGTAATTCGCTTTACTGTTTCAATTTATTATCGCTTTTTGCCCTTTTTCCTGTTTGATTATATGTCTGAATGATCCATTGCAAACGGAATCCCCTTTTTGTTTCCGATACGCAATTGACTTTCTCTGGCTTATATTCAGGATCTAAATTTGAATCCACTGCTTAATAATTTTACTACGAATTTGCAGCTCTAGAAGCTTTTTTTGCATGCCTGAATTCTTTTAAATGCTGTATCAATCACTTGCCTTAGAATTAAGTTTGGCTTTCTATGGAGTCCAGGACTTTTCTTCCTTTTTTTTTTTGGGACATATGCATGTTCACAATTTCGAAGGACAGAATCTTGATGGTACTTAAATTATGCAGCAACATTAGTAGGGTGCAATAAAGCCCACTTCCTTATTTATTGTCCTGTTAGTTGTTACATTTGGTAGATCTTGTGGCCATCAGTTTTGCAGCGTGTTGCTTGTTGCAATGTGCTAATGTTCATTTTATCGGGGATATTATCTAGTTTCTTCGTTCTTCGGTTATTGTGTTCTTATTTTGTTCTCTTTTAGATAGCTGTTATATGTTGTTATTATAAATCCCTACTTTTTTGAAATATATAGATTGCAGGTCTCCTCTTTCAATGGGTTTGGGAAGTAGACGATTTTATAGTGAAGATGTAACACACTTGCCTGTCATAAAAGACCCTGAGCTAGAAAGGGCTTTTAAGGATTTGTTGGCTGCCAGCTGGGACAAACTCCCTGATTCTCTTCTCCATGAAGTAAAGTCGGCATTGAAGAAGAGCAGTGACGACACTGGCAAGGAGGCAGTGACCATTGTTTTTCGCGCAGCTGAAGCAGTTGAAGAATTTGGTGATATGCTTATGAATCTTAAGATGGAATTCGATGACACCATTGGAATGTCTGGCGAGGTATTGGTGTTCGCATGGGTTGATAAGTTTCTATTTCTTATTTTTTTCTCTCCAATTCTGATAACTTTGATGTTTTGAACTTGTTTGTAGAATGTCAAGCCCTTGTCAGACGAGCATGCGAATGTGCTTCGCACTATCTTTACTCGCTACTCTACCTACTTGGATGCATTTGGGCCTGATGAGGCCTTTTTGCGGAAGAAAGTGGAGACGGAGCTGGGAGCAAAGATGATATTCTTGAAGATGAGATTCCGTGGGCTAGGTGCCGAATGGGGAAAGGTATTTACAAATATAGAAAACCTTGGTATTTGTTGTCTCAGAACGTGATTCTTTAGCAATATCATCCCAACAACATAGCATTCCAAGCAAAGAAAAATTTCTAACCATATGACACATGAGAATCAGGAGCAAAAATTAATGAGTCTAGAGAATGTTGGCAACTGCAAAACCCTTTTTTGCTAATTTTTCCCTCGTTTCGGAATGGGAATTAGGAAGGGGACTCGCCAAGAACTTATCAAATGGATGCTTTGCCTTAAAGCTTTTCATTTCTGTAATGCTTACTATAATTTGGTTTGCTGAATGCAGATAACTGTTCTCGGAACCTCTGGGCTTGCCGGGTCATATGTTGAGCAAAGAGCTTAACGTTTTCAATATTTATGATCTTTCTTGTGTTTAGAATTATGTTTCTGAATGTTTCAAGAAAGAAGACCTGCATATCCTCAGAGAACCATAATTTTCAGGCTGATGGCTGTTCAATAAGAGCTTCTCTTTGTCAACAATAATACTAGAAAATATGGCATCTTGTTTTTCATCACAACCTAGAATCTTACAACTTTTATTGCACTGCAGAACCGAGTTGGCTCTATTCACCGGTGCACTTGTGTTTCCTTTGCAGAAAGAATTTTAGTTCCTTGTATGCAAAATGACAATTTAACTACGGGTGAAAAGGCGTATGTGCTGCAGTAATCCACAGGTTATCTGTCCTTGCGATGACATGTTAGAGAAAATTTCAAGATGACCATCGTCTTCATTATCGTTTTGCAGTAGAATGAACTATCTATTTTAACAAAAGTAGTGGCCTCAAATCAGAAAGTTAGTTATTGCTTGATTTTTAGCCAGGGATGATCCTTTCTTTTTCTTTTTTTTTTCCATTTGTGCTTGAAGATGTTCATTTTATCTCCAATTCCAGGATTGAAATGCATGGGATTGAAAACCCTGTTTTTATAAACAGCAGATGTAGACGTTATATTTCCAGTCAGAGAAAAAGACGTAGAGGTTTACCGCTGGCTACGCATCGCTTGTCTACATGCTTCTCTCGTTAAGAAATTGAATGTTAGCTGGATGTAATGTTTTCAATAGGAACCTGTTCGCTAAGGGTACTGCAGTCGTGTTAAAAAAAAAAAAAAATCAATTTTGGAAAATTAGGGCGTCCTTTTAGCCTTAGCAGCATGGATCTATGTCCAACTAATTTGCTGTTTGAAAGAACGATTAGAATTAACAGTTTTAATTTAAAAACTGTAATATATGAGAGTGTTATATTGTAACAATTTTTTTGTTTGTTATTATAACATATAAGGGCTTTACACTATTTATAATTATAACTGATAGTTTCAATCGTTCTTTTAAACAATCTATCAAGCTTGAAAGCCAGTTTAGGAACACAGCTTTAACCAAAACTATGGCTATTAATTTTATGAGAGAAAACATTAGAACAAAATTAGTTTGAAGCACGACTTTTAGTTCGAATCAATGTCCCCAAACAGACGAAATAGTTGGTTGTGTTATTGGGGCAAAAAGGATCACTAGCTTTGTTAATCCTTGAACTATGAGTGTTGTAGCATTGAACTTTTTTTTAGCATGGTTGGTTCGAGACACAAAAATTGGCGAATGAACATAGGTAATTCACATCCTTATCCCATAATAATTGAAAATTTTCATAAATAATTAGAGCAGGTGCTATTTCAATGGGTTTTCATGGTAATAAAGATAAAATTTTGCATATAACATACCTCTTTCTTCATTAAAAAAAAAAAAAAAAACTGTGTGAACTTTCGAATTATCATGTGATAGGTACATGATTATCTTTGTTAAATTATAAAAATCCTGTAAATTTTATTTCCAAGTACCATAATTTTTTTTTAAAAAAAAGTTCAGGTTTCGCGCCACTATACTCAAAAGTCCATGGACTACAGTGTTTAAGGTTGCGAGGTCTTGCAGTTTTGCTTGGTCCAAATTGGAGTCAAACTAAGCATGCCTTTAGCCGCCTTTTGATGGCTTAGCATGCGCTCGGTTAAGTGGGTGGGATCTGCTCAACCATCCACCATGTTGACAAAGCAAATATCATCAATACAAATTTATAACTCCACCTTTGGTGGCTATCAGCCTCCACCGTCCACAATGGCCGAATGCAACCATTACTAAAAGAAAAGAACTGAGCTTGACATTCTTGTTCTCTGTAGGAGAGCATGACAAAGAGCTTCTTTTTTTTTTTTTTTTTTCTTTTGCTTGGAATCATGAGAAAAAAGCTCAAGTGTGCTTCTTCAAGAACAAGGATATAAAACCAAGAGAACAAGTAGTCTAAAAGATATGATGAAGAAGACAATTCACACTGAAAGTTTTGACCCCCCCAGTATGCATTTTATTACTTGATACGCAAAAAAAAAAAAACTAATAATAATTAGAGTAGAAAAAAATCAGCAGTAAGTGAGCTTGGCAGTTTTGGTGCCTTTACGCCATGACCAAGGTTCTTCAGGGGACTTGGGCAGAGGTGGAAGCAACACAGCCTCACGACAGAGGCCAAAAGGCCAACCTTCACAGTGAGAAATTTCTTGAATTATGGAACGCCTCTGAAACTCTTTTCAAATCCACCCCTGCCCCATCTAAGCTGGAGCTACATGAGAAGCTTGTCTTCACAGAAACAAACACCTCCTTACTCGCAGCACTCGAACAGCACGAAAAACAGCTTTTCACAGACAAAAACTCCTCTCCTTCATAGTCATCATCGCTCATCTCCTCTTTTTGTTCTAGCCCTTTTGGCGTTATGTATAATTCCCTGGTTTTTGGAGAGTAGACCCAAGAAAAGCTATCTGACATCAAAAGTATGGGCTTCCTCCTCAACTTTTCTAATGCGCCGATTTGAATCGCAGAAACAACCACCTGAAAGATAAAAAAGAAAGTCAAAGAATAGCACAATTTTCAAGAGAGGACATGGAGCTGAATGTTTCAGTTGGGGCTGATAGTCCATACTTCTTGTTCATCATCCAAGTCCCTTGTTGGATATTCCACGTCAGGGCTTGAAGTCGAAAAACGTCTTCCAAAGGCATGGCAATTGGAAAAAGCGTCCTTCAAACATGCGGCGAGAAATTTGCATCTCTTGGAGGGATTTGTTGGCTCTTCTTCATGATAAGAGACGGTCATGTTTGAGGAGAAAGTTGAGAGAGAAAATTTTGCTTGAGGTTACAGAAGCACAGAGATATATACACACAAGTTTTGAGAGATAATTCCTACTTGTTTTGATGTTCAATTTGACTTCCTTGAGTGATAGTGGCCTTTCAGCTTATTTGATAATTATATTCTTTGGGGAAAAGGCAAAGGTAAAAGCACAAATCACGTTTCTAAGAAATGGACCTAATAAATTCCATTTAAAAGATACACATGTTTGTTTCAAATCTATTATTCTTTTGAAGAAGCTTACTTTATATTTGTTTGTTTCTTTAAATTTCCTTGATTTTGGGCTTAATTCTGTTGTTTTCAGTGGTTCACTTCAAGATAAAGTCATGGTGAACTAAAGACATATTACCAAACCATGACTAAAATGGACAAATCAGTTAAAAATATTAATCCATTCGTTGAAGGTATTTCAGTAGAATATAATATGTAGAAACAAACAAGTAAACTACACCCACTAAGCATCTGGGTCCCATACGCTTTTCAATGGAAATCAATTTAAGAGTTTGAGAAATTTAGCCAAAAAAGAACAAATAGAATAGCTTATATCCTTATAAATCCAGAAACCTGAAACTGTCCTTACTGTATGTAAAGTACACGTCATCCCTTAAAACAAAAGTAGTGGAAAACATGATCAACCAAAACGTCTTAAAGAGTGCATATCGCTCAACAGACCAGAAGCAGAATTGCAGCCAATACAGGCTACTCTGTCCCATAGTGGTAACAGCCAAACGATCAAAGGTACACATTGTAACAATAACTGTTCATTACAAGAAAGAGTGTTTCTAGCAAAACCCCACTTTCTTTCTTAAGGAAAAAGAGATATATACATGAATCAACAAGCAGCCTCTCCAATAAATAAATACATTTTATACAAATTAAGCATTCTTCTTTCTCTTCTTCAACCTACGGATTTTGCAACTGCAAGTATGTTGTTCAAAACCAGTTGAGAGAAACACGCACTACAACACGAAAGCAGTGTTTAAATAAGCACATTAACATCTACAAGACAAAGAAAACTAAATAATTAGGAAGTAGAGAATTCAAATTCAATTCAGTTGCAAGATCTCTGGAGTTGCTGCGAGGTTAGAGAGATGAGAGACTGCAGTTTAGCAATGGCAGCGGTCTTTTCAGGCGGGCACTTGCAAAGGGAAACGTTCAACGAGTGAAGAGCCTCATCAAGCTTGCCTGCAGCCAACGCCAAGCATCCGGCCTTGAAGGCTTCATCAGCCGTTCGGACATCATATTGCGCGGTTGCAGTCCCATCAGAATTCTTCTTCTTGCCCGAAGGAGAAGAAGATGGAGATGGGGATTGAAGGAGGGCATTCGCTCGGGCAAGCTCTAGATTGGCAATGGCAGAATCTATCTCAGCCATTAGGGCTTCTGGGGTTGTTGGGATGGTTTTGACACCATCAAAAACGTTCCAATGAGGAGTTATTATCATTCCTTGAGCAGAAGCAGAAGTAGGAACAGAAACCATCTCCCTCTTAGGCTGCTGTGTTTGCGAGTCTTGTTGTGGTTCCACACTATTACGCCTTCTTCCCCACATAATCATTAGCTTGAGAGAGAATTTGTCAACTTCAATTCAAGCCCATTTGCCAAACGGACTGGACAAAGAAAGAAAAATGGGGTTTTTACTTTTCAGTCACAAAAGCAACCACGAGTTCATTCATAAACATTATTGAATATGAATACAGACTTGTGTTCAAATATATTACAATCAGTAATTTTTAATACAAACTTATCAAAGATTAAAAAAAGGAAAAAAAAAAAAAACAGCCTTTTCAAATTCAATTGTAAGAGCTATAATTGAGTATATATCAGATAATAACTTTCAGTTCACCAGTAGACATCGCCTCCAATATTCAGTAATCAATCCAAATTATAATTTTAAATTATGAGTATCTGATAACAGAAAATCGGCTCTTAACTCGACATTACGGATTAAAATTAGATAAAATAAAGGACAAACAACGGAATTTTTTAAGAAGGATATTCAGAATCAGAACAGCCCTAATTTATATATTAAAGGACGTACCGGAATTAATGGGTTTGAACTCGCGGCAAAAGTGGAGAAGCTCCTCCGGAACGCCGATTTTCTCTGTTTTCTGGACGAATTATATGATTATGATGTTCAGTTCCAAGCTCCGTCTGTTGCTTGGAACAAGTTCGTTTAAAATCTGGAAAAGTAGGAGAAAATGGAAAGGAAAATGATCGGTCATCACCTGCGACGGAGACCACCGTAATCGAATATGGACCCGTGACATGGTCAAATCTAATTTCGGTAAATTTTATGCTCAAATCTTATCTTATCTTAATCTTTTTCATCTTATCTAAATCTTTTTAAATAATCTTAATCTTAATGTTTCTGTTTTTTTTCCTCTTTTTGTCGGAGGTTCCTCTACAACTTTACTACTTTTTATGTGCTTAACTGATTTTATTTTTTTTTTTGGACAAAATAGCTGTTTTATATCTATATATTTGCATAACGTTCTTTTTTAAAATTGATAAGATTAAGAAATGTTCCTTCCAATGAATTTTTCAATTATCTTTCTCTTAATTTGCTTTCTAGTAAACAATATAATTATTTATTTTTAACTTTAAAAGTCCAACTTTTTTCGTCACACTGCTCTTTTACTATTTTTACATTTGTACTTTTAAAAAACAAAAGATGAATCTTTTTTTAATTGATATTTGGTGAGAGAAAATAAGGTCAAAATGCTTAAGAAATTTTCTCTAAAAAAAATCTCTGATTTCAAATATATTTGATAATATAGTTAAAAACAAAAGTTAGAATAAATTTATTATAACATGTAAAAATTTTATACTGTAATTTATCGTTACCAAACAAATAATGCTTTCTTTCTTTTGAAATTTGGGTCAGAGTATTCGGGTTTAATACCTCTATTTAAGGGGAGTCTTGGGTTAAACTTACAAACTCTTAAATCAATTTTATCTCATTATCAAGTCAAACAAACACCATTTTTTCATTAATTTTCATGATCAGTTTTGGTTCCTACACAATCTGATCTTAAAACAAACTTATCAGCTAGAAGTATGCCCCTACTTTCTCAACACAACACAAAGAATAAATTCTGTTGCTGAAGATTGAAGGAGAAAAAGATAAAAAAATAAAAAAAAAAAAAAAAAAAGGAGCAGAAATCAAAATCTCATATGGTGCATTTGAACCATCAAACAAGTACCTAGTGAGATCAAACTGTATTTGGGGACAAAAGGGGCGTTAATGTGATCTTCAAAGATTATCATTCATAGAAACACAAATATCCGAATTGATCAATAATCGGACCTTCAAAGAACAAGATCCACAGGAAAGAATAACTAATGCTGGCAGACCATCCCCTGTTTGCAACGATATATTGCTCCCATCCCTGAACAAAGAATAACCCATTTTCCCCAATTCTAAAGAATCAACAGAGAAATAATCACCACACCTACACTGATAAAAAAGCTCAATCATATCTCCGCCATCTTCAACCATCATATCTTCTAAGCTGATATCTTCTGCAGCTACAACATCATCTTGTCTTGAAGCCCGAAGCTCACTATCATAGAGTGCCCGGGACCTCGAATTGCCGAGTATTTCCCAAGCCTTCTGAACCTTGAAAAATCTATCCCTCGATCCACCCTCCGAAGGAGAACTCTCGGACGCATTTTGCAACTTATCAGGGTGAGTGTTGAGAATAGAAGTTCGGTAGCAACTGCGAATTTCTTCGTAAGTTGCATGCTCTTTCGTAGATAAGATGTCGTAGTAAGTTTCTTGAATGCAGCTCTTTCCATAAAGCATGGTTTTTTTTTTTTCGGCTTTCGATTAGCTTTTGCTGAAATTGAAAACGCAGCGAAATCAGTTTATTAAAAGGTTCACTTGTGTTTTGGAGAATAAACAATCCCTCATCGTAAAGTGTC
The DNA here is from genome assembly GCA_025403435.1 of Artocarpus heterophyllus. Taxonomy (NCBI): domain Eukaryota; kingdom Viridiplantae; phylum Streptophyta; class Magnoliopsida; order Rosales; family Moraceae; genus Artocarpus; species Artocarpus heterophyllus. The sequence continues at coordinate 6,910,308 of CM046333.1, forward strand.
TTTTAAGGAGCGGTTTTCTTCTTAAGTCGATGAAAGGAACCATACAACAAACATAAACATATGACATATCATCAAATTCCTCTAACGTTCTTGTTGGAAATTTACGAGCTATCTACTAGGACAAAGTAGGCTAATCTCACCAGTAATAACACAGACAATAAGGCTGATCTAACAAAACCACAAAAAGCAACGTCACACAAAACTTAAAAAAAAAAAAAAAAAACACGAAGTTCCTCAATATAAAGAAACTGCTTTGATAAGAACGTAGAACCTACTTCGATGGCCGACAATTGGCGTAGAAACCTTATTGGATGAAATTAAAAATCAACAACAGATCTTATTTCTCTTTATAAAAACAGAAAAAAATAAGAGATGAAACCTATTCTAACTCTTTCAAATGCAACAACAAAAATCATTATCCAACAATGTATGCAACATGCTCGACAAAAAAAGGGGAAAGTAAAATTGACGAAAAAAAAAGGGAGGCAGAAATACACACAAAAAATAAAAATAAAAAAATGTAATCGAAATTCACGATGAAAATCCCAACCAGACGGCAACAAATGTCAACCAAAGCCAAAGCTTCAATTAAAAATCAGAGAGCAGCAAATCCAAAACCCAGAATCTTGTTGCAGCAGAACAATTCAACATTGACACTGACCGACCAAATTTCAAGCCAACCCAACAAAAAAGAAGAAGAAGAAAAAGAAGAAAAGGAAAAAAAAATCCACGACCTTTACCTGCAAATCAGCACCAGAGGCGAGCACGATAAAACACCTCCCTAGTCCTTCGTTCCCAGAAGAGGAAGAGAAACAGAGCAGGCAAGAGGAAGCCTCTCAGAGTTCGCGATGTGAAGCAAATATTCAGAGGATTTTATGAGTGGGCTATGCGAACTGGGCCTGGGCTCAGCCGAATCTTTGAAAGACAAAAAACGACTTAAACTCTCAAACGACAGACAATCACAAACGACAGTAACGAAGGAAAAACGAGAACAACTGAACAAACTACGACATCAAGACCACAAACGGGAATAAGCAGAAATCCTAAGACACGACGTCAACTTTCGAAACTATTACTGGAAGTGGAAAAGTGGATGAAACTAAAAATATTGGTCTAAATATTTTACAGCATATGAAAGTTTTATACTGTAGTAATTTTTTGTATTTTATTGTAATTGTTGAAAATTTTACACTATTTGTTAGTTGAAAGTATCTGTTTGTTGGTTGGAAACGCAACGGTTCCAACTGAGATGCTAAACAGATGTTGTATTTGTACAAAATTTAGGAAACTAAAAACGAAAACGTCCTTGAACGACAAGAACCTGAAAACGACATCTCAAAAAAAAGAAAAAAAGACAGCAACAAAAAACTAAAAAGAACATGTAAAGCAACGTCACCATGAAAAACAAAAACTAAAACATTAGAAAAAAAAATGAAAAAAAAAAGAAGAAAGCAATAACCCTAAAACGACAATAATCTCAAAAACGACAACAGAAACTAATACTACCATATACTTAACTAACTACAGAAACGAGAAAATGACATGGGAACCCAAAATCGACAACTACCTTGACAAAGAAAAAGTATTAACTAACTAGAAAGGAGAAATAACCTTACAAAGTACAACAACCAAAAAAATGACATCAACGTGATAAACAACATTGGAAAACGAGAATATCCTGTAAACAATATAAACAGCACAACGACATTAAATGGGAAACAATCAAAGATTGTAAAAACAACACCCTCTTTTTTTAGGTAAAAAACAACATGTTTATAAATGAAAATTGAAGCTCAACATCGACGCTAGCTTCAAGGGAGGCGAGTATTCTAGGAATGGCTGTGAGAAATTTGCATTGTGAGCTTGTGATGCTGCAGACTTTACTGCCATGAGCCCCATGACTTGAATCGTTAGACTCTAAACTGTCCGCAATGGCAAAACGCTATTATATATTAATATTGGGTTATTTACTTTTTATCCTTTGTATTTTAACTTTATTCAAACATTATACTTTTGATTTTTTAATCTCTTCACTTTGTTCATCTTAGAATTAATACACAAATGTAAACCTTTTCTTCCCAATTAATCTTCAATTTTGACATAAAAAATTGTCCAAATTAACGTGAAAAATAAGAGGCCTATTTAAACATTAAGAAAAACTTGTACTAAATTTTTTGACTTAATAATATATTGAATACCCTTAAAATAGATGTTTTGTGCTTTTTTTTTTTTGTTTTTTTTTTTTCAAAAGTTTTAATTTTTTTTTCTTTTTTATTTAAAGATAATTTGGTCATTTTAAAAGTTAAAATTAACTATTAAGTGAGATAAAGTGTAAATTTATGCGTTAAATCTAATACGAAAGTATACATTTGATAAAATAAAAAAACATATAGTATAGTTTTCAATTGACCTAAAACCATGGGAATAAAAAAATAAATATCCCTTCAAAATTTCCTACCATCATCCTTGTCATCAGCGTTGAGTTTATGCAAGTGATTCCACAAGGGTGGTCCTTTGGATAGTTTTCGGTATAAAAAGATAGCCCCTTAATATTTCCTACGATGATCCTTGTCGTCAGCGTAGATGATTCCATTATTGCCCTTTGGATTTGGAAACTATCGACGCTTTGATCAAAACACGATGACGGGAAAATCAATACTAGTAGGGTAAAACTTGGGAATTATATACATCGACAATGTCCCAATTAAAATAAAAATTATTATCCAAAAGATAGTAGAAGTACAGTCCATATTTGCCACTTTTCGGCCATTGGATAGAGGATACAAAAAAAAGGGGGGAGAGAGCCATTAAAAAAGCTGTGGGGTACCATTTGATAAAAGTTATGTTGTTGCATAAATTTCAACGCATGAAAAGGGAAAGGCATGTAAATCTAAAAATAAATAATAAAAAAATAGAATGTGCTGCAAGTCTACTCAAGTTCCGGTTCGTTTCTCTTTCTTTTTTAATGAGAGAAACGACGAAACTACCAAACTCCTACCGTACTTCCAGTGGCAAAATACGTGTGTGTGATGGAAGAAATCAAAAGAAAGTAGAAAAGTAATCAGAGTTGCAATATGATCATATTGTATCTTGAATATAGTAGTTGAACCTGAGCAGCGGTCATTTTAAATGATATTACCACGAGTTCATGGAATAATGATCAGGAATCCACATATACCCCTATGACCAATAGTTTAACAAATCACCAATCCACATACAACTCTTCTCAAGATCTAAGTTTTCACCTTGATGACCACGACCAAAACTTCGCATCATGGGCACCAAGCCGCGCTAGTCCGTGTTACAAAAAATGATTAAGCTTGGTAAACAAAACTAAAAGGAGATGGATGCATATCCCAAATGCCTCCCCCTCACCCACACCCCTTACAGAGCACATCACAGATATCAATGGAGCTGAACCTTAAAGTTCTTTCGTGGTAGTTCTAGAACATGACAGAATCGCCAGCACATAGCAGACAAAAAAAGGTATTCCTGTTTTGTTGGGCTATCCCCAATTATGCACCGATGACACCGGAAGCCCACGGCACGATCAATGGTGCAGTCGGATGGGAGTTTTGGTACGAATCAGGATACTTGTCCTTGAAATTTAGTTTGGGCTTTTCAGCCTGCATTTTGAAGTTTTCAGAAGAAGGCATGTTAGACTGGAGCGACATTAGATAGATAACAGAGAAATTTTAGCTTTAATTTGCAAGAATCTTCAAAGGGAAAGAAAAAATGAGAGAACCAATATGATATGCTTACGTATTTCAGCCAACACTCTTGGTGTTTATGTTGATAGATGTCTGGAGAATGGCACCCCATCTCGGATGGGCAGTAAACCCATATGTTGCATTTCTTCTCGCCTGGCTTCGCGTGTCTAGCTTGATCAAAGCAAGCCTGGCAGCAGTCAGCTGCACTTTCTCTGTGGAAGGTAAGCCCCCATCTCACAGCAGCACCATCATAATCTGTATGAAGTTCAGCGTGACATTCAGGTGGAACTGGCCTGCCGGGTAAAATGTCCTCCTCCTCTGTCGAGAAAAATGTAACTATCAATAACGAAAATATACTACAATCGGTCACAAGAATGCAATAATCCTGAACTTTCTGTATAAGTGCGTACTGGGAGAAATTAATATATTACCTGATTCATCTTCCCCTTCAGGTTTATCATCATGTTCTTTGATTATTATTTCAGAAGGTATCCAAAGGCCAATCTCTTCTGACAGCACTGCCCAATTTGACTCCAAAGCTCTTACTAGCATCTCTAAAAACAGGGTAACAGAATACAGAACAAAAAAGTTTCAGTCAAACCAATAAATTGCTTTGGTCCATCCTCGTGTAATAAAGTACAAACGAAAAATTGAATCAAAAGTAAGATTGGATTGAGAAACAAATGCTATACCTGCTTCCTCACGTGAAATAGTTGAATTTAGAGCATCTCTCTCACGGGTCAACTGCTTAGTTTCGTTTAGCTTTTCCAAGCGCCAGCTTTCAACTACTTCTGTGATTACAAATTAACAAGAAAATATATATATATATATCAGCAAGCTAACTAAACTATGAAAGTCAAGGTTTAAGATCACCACATTGGTTAAGAAAATATTTAGCCACTGGTAATGCTTCCCTAAAATTGTATAAGCAATGACTGCATTAGCTTCAGAGACAATCATAAGATGGAAACTTATTCTCATACTCGGGAACAAAATTTTAAAAGGGGAAAGAGGGTTAACTTGGGGCAGGGGCAGGAAGAACATACACGACAAACAAATTATGGTGGAAGTTGGATCATAGTCTTGCATGTAAGGAACTTCATTATTGCCTAATTGCTTTATCTAAGCAATGCTATTGGCTTTTGAATTGACTCGTAGCAATGATGGCAATGGATTGATGGTGGAAACAACACTAGAGTAGAAATCTTGTGTTGGTGCCAGTCAGTTACCAGTTCCAGTGAGATACCATCACAACAACAATTAGCAATAGAAAAAGTATATACAAGATAATTACAAGCGTCAGAGGGCAAGTGGCATTTACATTGGTCTGGGTAAATATATGGAAGCATTGACATACCGGTCATAAGACAACAATGACATCATTTATGAGTTAAAAAGATAGCTCAAATGAAGCATCAATTGTCAGATAAAGATAGCTCGAATGACAAAGTTATATGATGCCAGACATAAGGAGAGAGAGAAAGAGAGAGAAAAAGACAGCGGAAGGGAAATTTAGAAAGAGAAGAAAAAAAACGGAGGAAGTTCTCAATAATTAATATCAATCATCAAGGTGTGAAGTGAAAATACAGTCATTAGGCTTATTTATAGTCGAATAAAACCTAACTATAAGATAAACTCCACATAATTATGAGATGATCTTGGTTAAATCCTAAATAAAATAATAACCATAAATAAGAGATAAACTAAATTGCAAAACCCTACATTTAGGCCTACATCTAAGCTGCAATAGTGTTGGAGTAAACGTGACGAGACTTCATTTCCAAGGTGCTAAGCAAAACAAAAAGAATAATATCATCTGCACTGCATTTAAAACATAAAATAGTGTCTTAAGTTTGTAATTTTCCCAAGGGAACTGAAAACAATGCTGGCAGATGCTGAGAAGAAGAACATTGCTATACATTCCACCATATAAACCGTCGAAAACAACCTATTAAATGGTTTTCCCTTGAGGCAACAAAGTTTCCATCAATTTGGAAATATGTTTGCTGAGAATTCATTCTCCACCAGGAAAGAAAAAATTAATCACATTGGCTTTTCTTTACCTTCTCCACAACAGATATTCACAAGCCAAAGCTCAATAACCATCCAAACCATAAACTCAAATTGATATCAACTCTATTCAAAGAACATAATCGAATAACACTAACTACGTCGCCGTTATCATCCATACAGGATACGATCATTTATGTTTGACACCTCGTAGAAAGACTGGCATTCTAATAAGTCTCACAATACCACATTCAAAATTTGCGTAGGAAAAGATGGCAACATGAATTACCAAAAAAAAAAAAAAGAAGAAGAAGAAGAAAAACATTTTCTTTTAATGCATTGAAGTGCAACCCAATGAGACAAACACAAAGATTAAACTAAAGTAAAGGCACTCTCACCTCTCTGCTCAGTAATATTAGGATTGGTACCCAAAGTTTGCAACCTATGAATGATGTCATTTGTAACACTCTGCTTCAAATGCTGTGGAAGTTCAACAACCATTACTTTACCAGGAAGCTCCTCCTCGAGTTTCTTTACCTTTTGAGCCACAACAACGATTTTACCAATTTAACAACCAGTTTACAAACGAAACTTAAACAAAATCACAAGGGCATAGCATAAATATAAAATAAGTTTACTCAACCATAGATCTCTCTAACTCATCAAAAGAATAAAATTACCAATTCAACAAGCTCTACTGGTTCAGCTTCTCTTCGAATCTGAATTGATTCTTCCATTTTCCTAATCTGATCTGGGGTGTACTTAACAACTGGGGAAAGAAAGAAAATAAAAAATAAAATATAGATAAAAAGAAGTCCTTAATCGAACAAGCATTTATAATTTAACAATTTATAACACCAGAAATTGCAAGTGGGGTTTCCTTCATTCGCCAAAAACAGCAAGTGGGTTACCAAAACAAGAACAAAAACCTTCCACAAAATCCGCCTCAAAAGTATAAATTAAGAACATATATAAGAAATAAACATAAAGTTGAGTTCAGTTCTGTACAGTACAGTACATATATAGCAATCCAATCCCTAGAAACAAATTAAGAAAGTCGATAAATAATGAAATAAAAAACTACAAACGGAAGATATAGAGATTATATATATATATATATATATTACCGGGATTTGAATAGGTATCGGAGTAGATGTAAAGAGAGGCGTAGAGAGAACGAAGAACGTAAAGAGCGACAAGAATGTTGACGAGGCAAAGGATGAGAGTGGTTTTCTTGTACGAACAATTACAAAATCCCACTCCTCCTCCCCATGATTTCCTTTCTCTCACTTGATTTCCCCACTCTCCCCTCGCCATCTCCCTCTCCTTCCCCTTCTCTCTCCCTCACCTTCATCCCACCATTGATAATTCTTCTCTCTCTCTCTCTCTCTCTCTCTAGCTGCTCGTTTTCTTCTTTGCGACTCTCTATCAGATCAACCCAGATTAGATAAAAAGATAGATCAACCGACGAAGCAACGAGCTAAGCCAGCTTCACCTACAAAACACGGCCTTTTTTTTTCCTTTCCCAGAAAAAAAAAAACAGAAAAAATCACAGGAAAATTCCTTTCCAGCTTTTTTTTTTCTTTTCTTTTTTGATGAATATGTGCTCTGGGTTTTTCTCTGTGTCTTGTTTTGTTTTGTTTTCCGAGACGAACCAAAACGATGATTTTACACTCAGCTCGAGCTATAATTGGAAACCGGCACTAGATTTTTTTTCCCCTTTTTTATGAATTTAAAAATGAAGAATGATTTGATGATGATATCGAAGAGCTGTCACGGTTTGCTTGGAGGCAAGTAGTGTAATGTAAGCAGGATCGGCTTGGGTTTTCTTTTTTTGTTTTTTTTTTTTTTATTGCCTTTTTCATTTTTCATTTTTTTATTGATTATATTATTATTTATTATTGTTTTGTGTTGGCCGTGATTGTTGGACTTGGTGGGGGAGGGTGGCGTCGACGTCTCTTTCTTGAGTTGCACGGTGTATGCTAACTTGCGCTTGGGGTTGCTCTGTTCAACGCTTCTTTCTTTATGGTTTTTTTTTTTTTTTTTTCTTTTTCCTTATCTAACTCGATTTTTTGCCCCCTTTTTTTTTAATTTCTACCATAGGACCTTAAAAAATGTATCAATAAATCTATGTTTTTCATTGCTATATCTGTATAAAAAAAATTGTCTATTCTGCACACATTTTTATTGTAATATGTTATTAATTATAATCCAACAATAATAAACATACACTACCGGTATAAGATCACATTGTAAAAATACCTTATTTTTATAAGAACTTTTTTTTAACTATTTTCTAAAAGATTTGTGAATTTTATAGCAGAAATAATGCTTTGGCAAAACCATCACTATCATTAGAAATTATTATTTTAGTTGTTGGATCTGATCTATGATTAAAAGCAATTTTATGTCACGCATATAAAAAATTATACTTGGACATGCACTGAACAAACTATTAAAAAAAATTATAGTTAAAATTTTATCAACAGTGTAAAATTACAACTCTTTACCATAAAAGTTCCCAATATTTTTCTGTAAAGATAAATGGAATGCAATTATTTTCTTTAAAAGGTGTGGAGTTATTTTGTAATAAAAAAAAATTATATCACTAGTATAAACTGAAAAAAAGATATCTAATAATATATATATGTTTTATCTAAAATATATATATTTTAATTGTAATTTACAGTTTTAAAACATATACCAAGCTCTCATTTTGAAGAAAGCCTCGTCAAAAATTGTTGTGGTTTTGTGAAAAGTGTTTAGTTGCTCATTGCATGGCGGTTAATGTGGATGTGTCATGCATCGTCGCATGGTGAAGTTTTTCTTTTTTGGTTGACACTAGACACGTGACACGTCACATGGTGAGTTGATTTCAATCATTTTCGCTCGCTCTTTCTTTTTTATTAAAAATGAATTTGTCATGGCTGAATGTGGTTCGATGGAATAAGTTATAATTATTCCTACTTTATAAAAAGAAGTATATTAATTCAGTCATTAGTTGTCAATCATCTACCCTTAATCCAAGCATGACGAAACCCAAATTTAAAGTTACCGTGCTTTTAATGTCGGACTCGAATAACTGTATTTTGATGAAACATAAAACAAGGGCAATTATTATATCCCATGTTGATTCGAGAGAAAATTACATATTGTGCTATCTTTTTGAAGGCATATTTATTTACGTCATTAAAAAAATTTTGTATCAAACCACTATTTATATTATTTTTTCAAAATCATCAGTGTTCTTTTAGTACTTTCTCAATTCTCTCTTCTTCTTGTTCTCTTATCTATGAGAATAGTTTTAACAACGTTATAAGTTTCAAATATGTACAGTATCTGTTAGAGTATAGTGACCTAAATTTAGTTTGACTGATAATTGTGATGGAAAACAAAAATAAAATTTTTCATGAGATTTATGATGGTAACGAAGGGATTGGCTCGATAGGCTTGATCTTGTAGCCCACCATTAATCTCGTTCCGCCCTGCGGTACAGATCATTGTGTTTTTAGGCCGTTTAGTTTATATTTTTAGACCTATAGGAATTTGTCTATACCTATATATATATATATATACACGATGTATTGTGTTATGGTTTTGTCATTAGTAAATTTTTAGCATCCCTAACGCATCCATTGTAATCTTCATAAGTTTAGTGATTTTCTTCTCCTTTGCTTGTGCTTTTTCTCGTTTTGAGTTTCTACGTAAATTCTTTATATCGCATTATTTTCGTAACAGTATCTTTGTTAAAAAAAAGTTTTAAAATAGATAATATATATGGAATTTTCTTAATTCAACTGTTAGATTGCTTTTCTTCTTGATAAAGATGTAACTGGACATTGGTGCTTACAAAAGAGGGGAGAAAAAAAGGTAAGATTATGGTTAAAACTTTGTCGTAGTTTTGTGGGTAAAACAACATGGAAAATACAGAATGAATTGCATTCAAAGCTACTTTAATGAATTGACAAATGTTCGTGGGACTCATTTTTCCGCAAAAATGTCAGGTAAAAAATGAGAATTTTATGTACGGTGACTTTACCAATAGAATTTTGTTTTAAATTCTAGATTTTCTTAGTTTAATATATATATATATATTATTTTGAAGTGATTTTCACCTACCAGTAGAAGACTCCAGTTAGATAATCATAAAATGCTCTCTAGAGATCTTATCATAAGAATCTCCAAAAACACCAAAAAGAAATGTTTTAACCTATAAAATTTGACACATATTTCTAAGTTTAAAACTCTATCGGAACCAAAGGAATTGCCTAAACAATACATGCTGTCAACGAGCGAGTTTCATAATATTGAATTGTATATTTTCCCTTTTGAAGAATAAACCGTTATAAACTATAATATGTGGAGTTAGGAGAGCTTTATTAGGTATAATAAGACATAATTTTAAACTATCATTTATATCAAAATCATGTCAAACAAATAAAATTATAATAATTTAAAAACATAATAATATAAACCAGTCTGTTCATAACTGTCCCCTACCTATCAATTGTTTTTCTTGTCCGTTGAGTTATTAATTAAGATGTAATAAAATGGATTAGTTTCTCATATTATTATTTGCCTTAAATGTTACTTTTCTCCATTTTTCTTATTGTACTTTCCTAAGAGTATTGACTGATGTTAATTCATATTTTCTGACTTTTCATTTTCTCTACGGTTCTGTATCCAAATGCGTGTGTGCATGCAAATATACCAATGAGAACAAGAAAAATTCATAGTCCGGGAGAAAGACTTATAATACGCAATTATTAATTAACATTTAAAAAGATAGTTAACACTGTTCATTAATAAAAAAAATAAAATAAGTCTTAAATTAACTTAAACTAGGCACTTGGTCAATTTTCACAAATCATATGTCGTGCTTCTGGAACGTTTTCTTTTTGTGATTTTAAAAAGGTTTAAACTACAAAAACCGACATAAATATGCATCATAACTATTGAAAGATAGATAGGCCTTTTTTATTTTTTATTTTCAAATACTTCGAAGATGGAATTAAAAACAACAAAAATAATAACGACAATGATTATATGTCCTTACTTCTTAGACATAAATACATATAAATTATTTATTATGGTTAGCATGGACCTATAATTATCCATTACTACTAATGTCTGTCGCTCCTTCTTCAGCGTATGTTCGTGATGCCCTCTTCTGATTTAAGGTTGAAGGAGTCTGATACTTGAAATTGTAACAATGGAGATGAGATGGCCAAGGGCGATGATGAATAGTTTGGACTATAATTGTGCCTAATTTTTATTATAGAAAAAAAGGTTCCTAATTTTTATATATTTGACAATTTTTTTTTGATGTACAAATGTTTTTATTTTAAGATCAAGGAATTTCTACTCATAAGCTAATAATACACATGTCACGAATAACTATTATATTTTATGAAAAAAGAAAAAGATAGGGAAAAAAAGGCTCCAAATAACATAGAAGCACACTTTGTCTGCTTAAGATGTGCAGTTTGGGGTAAAACGACAAGGACATTGATTATAAACAAACGACAGCAAACCTGTGAACAACGACATGTCATTTTTATCAGCACATTCTTTTTATAGGTCATGTCGTTTAAGCACATAATGGTGACGACATGTCACCGTTTCGTTGCCACTAGTCTGCCACGACACGTCTCTGGTCAGTGATGAATATTTGAAAGAAAAAAAAAAAAAAAAGAAAGGATGACGGCATAACGACAACAGCTTTTTAGAAAAAAAACGACAACAAAATTTAGGACTCATTTTTTTAACGACGGCAAGGCACGACAGATTGCTATACATTAACCGCAACAAATGTCGAAAGCAACAAGTTGTTCTATTCTATGAACTTTTTCCCCTCAAAAAAAAAAAAAAAAGAAAAAGAAAAAACCTTTCAACTTTCCGCATTGATTCACAACGTCTAATTACTCACTTATTCGACAGCGATCCTCCGCTGTATCTATACAAACGGAAGCGCGTGCTTCAACTAGTTACATTCTATTATTCGGGAAAAAAAAAAGTAATAATGTATAGGAAAAAAGGATAAGAATGAAAAAAAAATAGAAAAAAGACCAAAAAAGAGACAGGAGAAGGATTAAAAAAAAAAGGAAAGCAAGAAGTTAAAAAAAAGAAGACTAAAAAGATAAAAGTCAATGGAAAGACATGGCAAAAAAAAAAAAATACATATTATTTGTCGTGTGTATGTACAAATTTGTAGTTGAGAGGATTTCAAAAACAAAGTTTAGACAAAGATGTTTATAAAAATTATTTATTTCAACGGAACATTTAGGAAAAAATATTTATTAAAATTAAATATTAAAATATAGAAAAAGAAGAGGGATAAGTAAATTAGAGAGACAAAAGGAAGTAAACAAAAAAAAAATGAAAATGTAAAAAAAGAAGAAGAGAGAAATAAAGCCTAAGGGCCTGTTTGGTTGGATATTTGAATCACGGTTCGAATCATTTTGCTACAGTATTTTCTTTCACAAAAATTTAAATCTTCATTCAAATACTCGAACCAAACGGGCCCTAAAACATTTCGCAATTTTGAGCTTTGGAAGCAAATCACTTTAAATATGTAGTACAAATATAGATTAAATATATTATTTTTATGCAAGGAGTGATTAAGGTTTAATGAGAAAAAAGGGCAATATTAGGTATTTGAGAAGTGAGTTAAAACTGAAAATACTATAGCATGCAAGAGCTCTAAACTGTAACATACTTTTATTTTACGCTATAGCATGTGAGAGTTTTACACTCTTTAAGTTGGAACTGAGATAGCTAAACACCCTAATAATATTTTTTATGTTAGAAAATCGAACAATATAAATTCATAGGCCGTTTGGAAAAATAGTTGGAACCAACAATTTTGCTTTGAGAACTATAACATGTGAAAGCTTTATATTATAACAATTTTTGCTTTTTACAATAGCATGTGAGAGCTTTACATTATTTATAGTTATAACTAATGATTATAACCGTTATTTCAAACCAATGACGGAGCCAAAATTTATTGGTAGAGAGTCAAAAAAAAATTTATTAAGATTATACTAATGGTTATGGAATTAATAAAATGAGAAAACTACATGGAATGTCCTTTTATGGATAACCCTTATTAAAAATACCCTTTTATTCTTAACTTTTCAAAACTAATCCTTTTCATTTATTTTGTTTTTATTTTGATTTATTGTTTGACTTTGTTACCTTGGTTTAAACCCCAAAACCCTAATACCATTTTTTCCCTCTTTTCAGTCTCAGATCTATTCAAAATTTTTTTGCCCTCTCTCCTCTATTTCTTTTGTTTTCTCCTCTCTTCCTCTCAACCTTTCATGCTCTCCCTCTCCTCTCTCTCTTTGTGCCTCATCTTTCTCTTCCTCCGTCTCTTTGTTCTTCTGTCCATGCTTTTTCTATTTGGTCTTCTTCGTCCGAAAACCAAAGCCAGATCAAAGACCTGTCGTTGCTAGAACATTGGATCACCAACCAAACAAAATAACTCTGATTTCGTCTGATGAAATTGGTGACCTCGATAGCATCGCCATGAAAATGAAGCAGCTCGGTGAACTCCAATTTTGTCGCTATGCGATCTAGTCATCTTTTCTGACAATGGCAACTCTTCCCCACTAAGAGGTTCAGATCATCAATTGCAGGAGAAGACTCGACGTCAATGCCACAGGTCGGCGATCCCTTCCACGTCGACTCCTTCCACGACTAGACCAAAGTCGCCAAGTGCTCATCGAATATAGTGTCGACGTCAACGCCAAGGATCGTTGGAATAACACCATAATTTTCCTAATCCTACTGCTTTTTCAATCCAATTTTGAGAACATTTTGTTGTCTTTTGTAATAGTTTTTGTTTATATATATTTTGAATTAAATGATTTTTGTGTAATGGCAGCCTTCGTGACAGATCTGTTTGATTTTAAAGTTTTGCATCGCTGGCGTAATCAGATCTTCAATCTCAGCGACAGATCCACGATGGATTTCATGAAAAGTTGCAATGATCCATTACGGTAAAGTCTTGGCAAGTTGTGGCCATTTTGTGAGAAGATCTCTGGCGCCACATCCCCTTCTATCCCGGCCAAATTTTGCAATTTAAATGTTGTTTTCTATTTCCTATTTTATGTTTTTCAATTATTGGATATGAGCTTGATGTTTGAAGATTTTGTGTGTGTTTTTAATTTGAACGGATTATTGAGCTTAAGTTTTCTCGCCGGCACATAATGAATTCTAGTGAGGTTATGGTGGGTTTCATCGAGGACTTAGAACTACGTTATTTGGTTGATTTCTTTAATTTGGAACCTCGTGTGTTCCAAGATGAAATCTGGCAGGTTCTGAGATGGAACTGACTGTTTTTGAGAGTTTTAGGACTGAATTTGGTAATTTCGGTGATTTTTGGACAAAATTTGTCGGGTTTCAAGACCGAATCTAATATGTTCAAAAAAAATATTTTAAAATCTGGTCAGTTTCAAGTCGGAACTTGACTGGTATGATGTCTCGCCTTTTCGAGCCATCACTTATCTTACTTTAATATTATTTCTTAACTTTAGTCTTACTTACTTAATAAGAGAAATATCGGGTAAATTTTTTTCTTTAAACATACTTTAAAAATGTTATAACTTTTATTGCAACGTAAGTTGATATATAACTTAACACTTGACTTTAAAATTATTCAAAATGTTTTCTAAAACTTATCAAGAAAACATTTTACTTTTGTAAAACTTTTTAAACCTCTTTTAAAAACTAGCGGAAAACCTTTTTTTTTTTTCTGCAGCAAAAAATTGCAATAGTGGTATTTATACCTGGCCAATCTTCGTATCAATCCATCACATCACCGAGCTCTTCAATTAGTCTTACTAGTCTTTCTTAGGCTACCTATTGCAAGAAGGAATTTGTAATGAGCTTTAACTTAGTAAGTTCAAACATTATCTTGCAAAACATTAAAAACATTCTTTAAAACATATTGTTCTTCTTCATAAAATTTATTGTAAACAATTTTCATAAAATATATTTCGTGAACATTTATCGTAAAACATTTCTCAAAATGTTTTTCATAAACAAATCTCATAAATATTTCATGAAAATAAATGCAAGCAAAATCATAATGCATGATTCCATTTATGCTCTATTATGAACTTTTAATTATGAGCTTCTTAATATCGTTCATAACTTACTTAAACTTCTTATCATCACCCTTTTCTTTTCTTATCTTGTAAACTTAAGTATTCGTACCAACATCATCAATTATGAGATCATAAACATAATGCTTCCCTTATGGAATACAAGACCATCGAACAACAAGATCATAACTTTAACATAACTTATAAACCTCACATTAAGGAGGTTGATACGACACTTACTTATCACCTTTGATTTATCTTATTATTAACTTTAGTGAGCATATCAAATGCTAACATATCATGTGCTATAACTTCGCATTTAACATTAAACACAACAAATGCAAATATGTTACAAAATATGACTTGATCTTTAAAACGTTATGCATAATAAATACAAACACACTTTAAACATAATAGTTACAAATACATTGCAAATCTTGACTTTTACTTTAAAACTTTATACATAACAAATGTAAATATAAAACAAACTCAAAGCATTTGAAATTCATTTTCTTCAAACTGTAGATGAAGTTTGAAACTTTTCTAGATAATGCTATTGCGTTTCCATTTCATTCCTTTTCCTTTTTATTAGTCGGCTTATGTGTCATATTCAAATGACACCCGACTATTAGTTAACATTTCTTATTACCGACCTACTTGATTGATAACATAACTTAAACGTTTGTTGTTCATTCCTTTTAATTAAGTTTGTATCCTATCGGTTTATCTTTTCTTTACTTAACTTGAACGTCCTTTAGTTAAATTTTTCCATCTTACTTGAGGATTTCATTACTTGACACATTGTGGAACATTTTCTGTCTAAGGTTGTTTTGCTAATTCGGAGAAGTCAGGTCGTTTTAGATATTTCTTTAAAATTAATGATTTTACCCTTGTGGGTTTTTTTTTTTTTGTAAACTTCACAAGTTTACTAAATTCCTTGCTTAACTTTACCATCCAATTACTTACAAGTTTGAAAACATTCCCACTTATGACGTTTTCTTAAATTGGGCGTTTCGGGTCCTTTTTGGCCTTTTACAAAAAATGACCATTTTGCCCTTGATGTGTCTTAGAAAACTTTTGGAACCCATTTTAAAACATAACTTACATTCTCTTGTTACTCATAATATTACCAAAAACTAAACATCGGTTTCCTTTTTGTAAAAATCCATTTCATCAAAATTATACAGTTTTAACCCATAATATGAAAATCCTAAGGTTTTCACCCTTAACATACTTCTCATTCTTTATTTGATAAAAGCTTTAAATTCTTTTAAGCTTAACATTTGTGATTCCTCACTGCCCATTGCAGTGTAGAGAACTAGCACTTTGTAGTGGAAAAATATAGTTTCACACGGTTTACGGTTTTGGCTTGAAACGTAAAATCTTAACATTTTTGCCCCTAGAACCAAAAAACAGTAATCTTATACCAAAACGTTCATTTTTTGTAAGGATTAAAACTTAAAAAAGACCTTATCTAATTCAAACCATTTCATAACGTTTTCCCTTCTATGAAATTTTGTACTTAAAATCTCGTAAAATTCATAACTTGAAATCGCTATAGAATATTCATAAACTTTCCACAAATTTTAATCGTTTCAATGTGTGACACCCGTTATTCTCCTAACGGGTATTGAGGTAATTAAATTAATTTTTAATGTATAAAAAAAAATTTGCTTCATTTAAATTTATTTTATAATATTTATTTTTATCTATTTTTAAGTTTTCTAAAATTCTCCTATATTTATTTAGTATGATTACTAAAAAGCCTTAGAACTTCTAATAAATCTCAAAAATGTCATATTGGCATTATGTGTGTTAAAGTCTTTAGATGAGACATAAGGATATCTTTTCCAACTACTCTTGACCCTCATTTTCTTTATTTCCTCCGTGACATGCTTCAACATGTCTCCTCTATAATTGTTTCTATCACTTCTCTTCAAAGACTTCATCTTTTCTTCCTTTCTCTTCCACGGTTCCCACACTCTTCTTCTCATTTCTTTGCTGAAGCAAAATACTTAGAGAACTTCTTCAAGGCAGCCATAAAAATCAGCCACCATCACCTCCATTTGAGCAAGAATTTCAGTCATACCGAAGTAAAGGAACCTGTTTTGAAACCATTTCAAGCTTCCAACTAACCATAATCCGAGGTTAGAATCTTATGAACAAATTTAGTCTTTCATTTATAAATTTTCTTTTATACTAAAGGATTATTCAAATTTGCGTTCTTAAACCTAAGTATATGTTTGTTGCTATTTTGGAGCATATGTATGAAGTCTAAGTGTATATGCCCTAGACAGAAAATTTATATTGTTAAACTTTATAATACCTCTATGGGCAGTGGTTATTTCTTGAAATTCTAAGATTAAATTAAAATAAATTTTATGAATGTAGTTGTATGTTGTGCTTTAGTTTTAATTGTCCTTATGCACGCCTTAGGATCAAGGGAGTATGGAGCTAACGTTAATTGATTCCAGGATTAAGAGACTGTTGATAAGCTTAAAAGGTAGGGATTCTATTACTCATCTTTTGTGAGGTTTTTATAGAATTAAAATTGATTGTTTTGCCGCAATATATATATATATCTATGTTGAACTGATATTATATGATTATCACATATGAAACTATGACATGGACTCGTCTTGTATTGTACGGCGAGGAACATAATGAATTGACACATGTTATAAATTGAGAAGCATGGTTAGGAAAACTAACTCTATTGATAATGATTCAATATAGAGAAATTGTGAGACATGAAGAGGGCGACGATTACGTCCTTGGGCATGAATACCCTAAAAGGTAAAATAGGGGGAAGGCGATGACGCTTCCTTGGGTTGAAAGTCCCAGAACACACTGTACAGGAATTGATTTGGTGAGGACTCGGGGCTTGATGTCCCCTCACCGGAACACCCTTGGAATGTTTATAGGGTGATCAAGTGCGCCCACTTGGGTTTCGATGAGTTGAGTGATACTCTATTTAACATGGATACCTAGGAACAATGATGATTGGTAATATTTGCATAAATGTGTAATTATGACACTTGGTAATGATTAACTACGGTATCCATAAGATGTGATCATAATAAACCTCATAATCTGGAATATGATGTAACCTACTAACCATGCAGGTTTTAATGTGGTAATGATAAAAACCTAAAGGTGAGTAATGGCTTTCTCTACTGAGCATAGTGTTGCTCATACCCTTATGTTTATATCTTTTCAGGACTCACTAAGTGTGAGTTGGCTACGAGAAATATAGTTGAGGAAGTGATGTAACTATATTACATTGGGACTGCTCAATTGTAAAGAATGTTCTTCATGATAATGTAAGCATCAATTGTTACTTTCTGTGACTGTATTACAATGTGTTGAGGGTTAAAATGATGATGACAACAGTTTATATTATTAAATTTAAGGTGCTACATTAAAACTGTGGTTTATTTGTCGTTTATATTTTTATTTTTGAGTTGAGAGTTTTCATTTAAGTCCCGGGCAAATTTTAATCTTTAAGGTTTTACTTTTATTATTTATTTTTATTTTATCTCATTAAAAACTGTTAACCCCCATATAGGGGCGTTACAGAATTTTTGGTATCAGAGCCTAGGTTCGGTTAACCTAGGGAGTGTAGCACCACTTTAAAAAATATATATTTTTGAGATGGTTTTGAAGCTGAATTTTCATTGTCATCATCAAAATGAACCTTCACATTGATTTATACAGTCTAGAAGGATGTAACATGGAAAGGCCATAGAATGAAAATACTTATGGTTATATGAGTACAATAATTATATAGAAGGAAAGTATTAATAGTTATGAGGGAATGATAATTATATGAAATGAGTTTATAAGTAGAATGCTTATGAGAGATTCGTATAATATTTGGATCTATAAGCATATTTAATTCGTATAAACGATGAGAAATTCATATAGATACGAGGATTTAATAGCCTCTTGTCTCGTGAAAAACAATAAGAAATATAAGGCTTGATTTATTGATTTTAAAGTTTGACGTAGATATGCCAAATTTTTCGTAATTGATTCAAACCTAAGTAATGATTATGTGTGGATTCGATGGAGCACATAAGTGTCAATGTCTTTTCTTAAAAGTTTTATTTATTTGAGGAATATGATATAAGTTGGAAATCATGGTATTGAATCATGAGAGAGATAAATGTTAGACTTTTGGTCTGTTGAGACTGTGTAAAGTCTAGAATGCATGAATCTCAAAATTGGAATATTTTGTTACGTACATTGTATTTAAGTGTATCAGTGAATCTTTTGGTTACCTAAGGTTTTGTTATATGAGGAAATTATATATTGTATGAGTAGAATTGTGGGGATTGTAGATGTTCTTAAGTAGTAACATCTAGTGTCTTTGTTCATTGATATGGTCTATGTTGAAAGACGTAAATCGTATTGATTTCAAGGTTAGTCGCATTCTAAACCCTTGGTAGCAATGATGATGAATCCATTGATAGATGTTAAGTATTATGAATAACATATGGGTGTATGTATTGTTCAATAAGGTTTTGATTAAAACAAAATTATTTGAGTTGCTGGAAGATTATGTTGTTATGAAATGATTTTAAATATCATTCAGGAAGATCCTTGTTGTCGTTAAATTAGATTTGTTGTTTATAGTTAACTTTATCTATAGTGGGCTTTAAATTGGGTTTAAGATTTATACAAATTGGTTTTCAATTTTATGTTTGTTATTTAACTCGTTCTAAATCTGTTAAGGCCCGAAACAACCTGACCATTTTCAACTAAGAACATTTGGGCCTAGTTCAAATCTTAAATCAGTTTGATTCACACTGTCTCTCCCACGTAGTCTCTATACGTGTCATATACAGTGGTTTAATTATTGTTTACAAATACGTTTACTGTGCATAAGAGCTTATTTCTCCGAGTTCACTTTTTCTCTCTTAATTTGTTATTTTCTCTCTAAATCGCAAATCCTCTTCTTTTTCATTAAAAATTCTTCTTTTCCTCTAAAAGAAGAAGGAATTCTAGGATTCTGCAATTTACTATCTTAATTTTTCCTTTCTATTTACTCTTCTTTCATCTCATCATGGACCCAAAGTACCAACACCTGAGAAAGTATTTCCCATCACTCTCCCAAAAGATTCTCAGAAAGAAATACAAGGCTAGAATTACTCGGTTGTGGATTCTTATGCGTTTTGGTATCCCTTGTGATGTGAGAATGTTAATAGAGGGGAAAATCCGTCCGAGTGACTTTAGTCAAGATGTCGGTTTACCAGGAACGGGTACCAGTCGTAGTGCAATGAAAAGAAGAGCTCGTGCCATCGTGGTCACTTGTAACAAATGTGGAAGACAAAATTGTAACGGTAAATGTACTTCACCTGGTTATATGTCTACGAATAGAGAGGATAAAATAAGGTTTTGTAGGGATGGACTTTCAAAGGAGAACTTGGATAGCATCCATCCTCCTCTCCACGGTCACCCTAGTGGATATGTTCAAGGAGCTATTTTTAAACTCTGGCCTAAATTTTATACAGAAAGACAACGCCTCAGGAATATGGTATTTCTAGATCCTGTTTGTCAAGCCATAAGAAAACTGGATGGGGAATAAGTCATCGCTCTATAAAGGTTATTTAGTCTTTACTTATTTGAAGCAGTTTTAGCTGATGTTCAACAGTTTGTGTTTTTCTTTTACTCAAAATATTTGCTTTTGTGTTTGAAATAATTGTGATTATTAGATTGATACAGTAAGTGTTAATATCTTATTTAATTTATGATTTTCTTAAATATATATATAATAAAATATATTATCTTATCAGACACGTTACATACGATACAGTAATATGTTTGAATTTTGAAAAGCTTATCCAGATATTTCAAGATTTGTGTCTCAAATTTCAAAAGTTCTACAGTATTTGTCGTTTATATTAAATTTCTAGACTTGGTGTATATTTGTCAAAAAGTCTACAGTTGTGTCAAGAGGGTCTTTTGTCAAATTGTTCTCAATTGTCAAAAGTTATACAATTAGAGTCTAATCTTTTTCAAAAAGTGAATCAGATTTTCTGTAAACTATCAATCACCTTATCTTACTTTCTTATCCGCACAAGATTTTGTTTAAATCTTTGGATTACCTTTTCATTACCTACTCGTCTATCTCTTTAGCCCTTTTTGTATATTTCTCATCTTTAAAATCTCATGTAGAACCCGAAGTCTAAGTGGAGCAGACATTAAGCAACCACTTCTATAAACCAAATATGTCTACCTCCCAGTCCACGAAGAAAATAAAGAATGTCTGTGTCTTTTGTGGTTCCAGCCTTGGAAAAGATAAAGCTTATTTAGAAGCTGCAAATCACTTAGGGCAAGTCCTAGCACGCAAGAAGATTAACATAATCTATGGGGGTGGTAGTATAAAAATGATGGTAAATATGGCACTAGCAGCTAGGTCTAGCGACGCTACTGATGTAAGAATTTGGCCTCATATTCCAGTTGAAGGAAACCTTTGTAAGGAAGCCATAGGTAAGGGAGAAGGAGTCAAGAGTATCCCTAAAAATTTTAAAGACATAATCTATAATTCTGATGCTTTTATAGCATTACCTGGTGGTCTAGGTACTCTTGAGGAAATATTCATAGTTGCTTGTGGGCAATTGTTGGGCTTTTATTTCAAACCTTTGGGACTGCTGAACGTAAAGGGTTTTTATGACGGTCTTTTGAAATTTCTAGATTACGCTGTGGAAGAAACATCACTACAGAATCGGAGAGACAAATCTTTGTCACTGCTTCAACAGCTGAGGAATTGATAGATAAAATGCAAATCATACATCCAGAATCCGACACTGCAACATCCAAGCTTGAATGGGAAAGGGAAAGCCGGGAGCGGCCAATTGATTTGAATCTCCATCTGTAATCTTTTTGTTTTATCTTTGGCATATAGGCATGTGTGTCCGTATTTCGTGTGTTGCGAATAACCGTTTGTCCTGTATTCTGTGTTTCTTGTGGTACGTTGTTGTTCAATCTTTTAGATTCGTTGAGCCTAATGCCGGGATGGCTGGATACGGAGTACTTGATGCTCTCGAAACGCATCCTTCTTAAGGTCCGATCTTTTGTTTATCGATGTTTTTGTATCCTCTAAGCATGCATGATATGGATAGCTGGTATACGGAGTGCCTTGTACTCTCGAAACGTATCCGTATTATGTTTGTAATGTGTAATATTCTGTTAATATTATGTGGAAGTACCAGAGTCAGTTATGAGGATATTCCATATGAAATATGAGTATATTATTTGGGTTGAATGTTTGTGTCATGAGGATAGCTGTTTAATGAAAAATATGTCGGGTATGTTTACAACTCTGAGATTCCGTTTAATATCTCTATGAATAAGTTTAATGTATGGTTTTGAATAAAAGTGTTTGTGATATATGTTTTATGATTATGTTTTAGTTTATTAGTTGAGGTATGAAATCAAATATATTTGACTTTTCCTTACTCAAAAAGGAAAAGGAACCTAAAGATGAAGTATATAAAATTTCTCTGGCAATCTCCTTAAATGTGATTGTAAATCACAGTCCATGGACAATGAAGGACTGGAATCATGATATGGTCAATATGTGTGCCTGATCAGATTCTTAGACTATTATACGGTGTTATAAGTTGAAACTTGTCAGAAATACTCTCATTGAGGGATTTAGGAGTAAGATTTATTATGCAAGTAAATAAGTGGAAGTACGATAACTTAAATTTGGAGGACAAACAACATTAACGGTTTAGACTCAGAATTGGAATCATAGTGAAATCATAATTTTTACTAGTATTGCTAGAATTGAAATTTCGAGGACGAAATTTCTTTAAGGGGGGTAGAGCTGTGACACCCGTTATTCTCCTAACGGGTATTGAGGTAATTAAATTAATTTTTAATGTATAAAAAAAATTTGCTTCATTTAAATTTATTTTATAATATTTATTTTTATCTATTTTTAAGTTTTCTAAAATTCTCCTATATTTATTTAGTATGATTACTAAAAAGCCTTAGAACTTCTAATAAATCTCAAAAATGTCATATTGGCATTATGTGTGTTAAAGTCTTTAGATGAGACATAAGGATATCTTTTCCAACTACTCTTGACCCTCATTTTCTTTATTTCCTCCGTGACATGCTTCAACATGTCTCCTCTATAATTGTTTCTATCACTTCTCTTCAAAGACTTCATCTTTTCTTCCTTTCTCTTCCACGGTTCCCACACTCTTCTTCTCATTTCTTTGCTGAAGCAAAATACTTAGAGAACTTCTTCAAGGCAGCCATAAAAATCAGCCACCATCACCTCCATTTGAGCAAGAATTTCAGTCATACCGAAGTAAAGGAACCTGTTTTGAAACCATTTCAAGCTTCCAACTAACCATAATCCGAGGTTAGAATCTTATGAACAAATTTAGTCTTTCATTTATAAATTTTCTTTTATACTAAAGGATTATTCAAATTTGCGTTCTTAAACCTAAGTATATGTTTGTTGCTATTTTGGAGCATATGTATGAAGTCTAAGTGTATATGCCCTAGACAGAAAATTTATATTGTTAAACTTTATAATACCTCTATGGGCAGTGGTTATTTCTTGAAATTCTAAGATTAAATTAAAATAAATTTTATGAATGTAGTTGTATGTTGTGCTTTAGTTTTAATTGTCCTTATGCACGCCTTAGGATCAAGGGAGTATGGAGCTAACGTTAATTGATTCCAGGATTAAGAGACTGTTGATAAGCTTAAAAGGTAGGGATTCTATTACTCATCTTTTGTGAGGTTTTTATAGAATTAAAATTGATTGTTTTGCCGCAATATATATATATATCTATGTTGAACTGATATTATATGATTATCACATATGAAACTATGACATGGACTCGTCTTGTATTGTACGGCGAGGAACATAATGAATTGACACATGTTATAAATTGAGAAGCATGGTTAGGAAAACTAACTCTATTGATAATGATTCAATATAGAGAAATTGTGAGACATGAAGAGGGCGACGATTACGTCCTTGGGCATGAATACCCTAAAAGGTAAAATAGGGGGAAGGCGATGACGCTTCCTTGGGTTGAAAGTCCCAGAACACACTGTACAGGAATTGATTTGGTGAGGACTCGGGGCTTGATGTCCCCTCACCGGAACACCCTTGGAATGTTTATAGGGTGATCAAGTGCGCCCATTTGGGTTTCGATGAGTTGAGTGATACTCTATTTAACATGGATACCTAGGAACAATGATGATTGGTAATATTTGCATAAATGTGTAATTATGACACTTGGTAATGATTAACTACGGTATCCATAAGATGTGATCATAATAAACCTCATAATCTGGAATATGATGTAACCTACTAACCATGCAGGTTTTAATGTGGTAATGATAAAAACCTAAAGGTGAGTAATGGCTTTCTCTACTGAGCATAGTGTTGCTCATACCCTTATGTTTATATCTTTTCAGGACTCACTAAGTGTGAGTTGGCTACGAGAAATATAGTTGAGGAAGTGATGTAACTATATTACATTGGGACTGCTCAATTGTAAAGAATGTTCTTTATGATAATGTAAGCATCAATTGTTACTTTCTGTGACTGTATTACAATGTGTTGAGGGTTAAAATGATGATGACAACAGTTTATATTATTAAATTTAAGGTGCTACATTAAAACTGTGGTTTATTTGTCGTTTATATTTTTATTTTTGAGTTGAGAGTTTTCATTTAAGTCCCGGGCAAATTTTAATCTTTAAGGTTTTACTTTTATTATTTATTTTTATTTTATCTCATTAAAAACTGTTAACCCCCATATAGGGGCGTTACACAATGAGATCTAGAATCTTCGTGTTTTAACTTTTTCTAAAATCATTCATCTTAATGGCATTATTGATAAAGTATAACTGAAATTAATATTTTTTGGCTTACTTCGATTGAATTCGAGTAGAATTTCTTCATGAAAGTTGTATGGATCGACGTTTCCAATAAATCATATGTTGAACTCAGAGAATTATTCGGCCTCTAAAAGCCCCAGACATAAAATTCTTGCAAAATCGCCCTTTAACATATTTTTTGAACCTTAACTTATCCTAACTTGATTTTCTAAGATTTAATCTCATTTAAACTTTTCCAATTATTTAATAAAACACTTATTACATAAACAAAATATGCCATAACATATTTTTTCATGCCATGACTCAAAATCATTTTATCAAATACTTAGTTTGCTTAAACTTAATGTTTATGACAAAGTTTATCATACTTTATCTTTTTAACCTTAAACCATAGTTTTTCATCTTTTCATCATCATCATCATTCTCTCAACATAGCATCTATTCATACCATATAGTCCCTTATATATGCCTTGTCTAAAAAGGTTATAAACTATAATCTTAACTCATGAAAACAACATATTTTCAAGATTAAGGTTTAACAATTTACTAAGGATTTCTTCAAGCTTTGAATCCTCTTCTTTAGTACTTTAAGCGCTAACCCGTCTTGAGAATAACCATAACATAACCCAAAAAAATCCATCAAAACTCTAAGGAAGAACACAAAAACACATAGAGTAAAGATTGGATTTTTACCTTTAAAAGTGGCTTATTATGTACTAGACCATTTAAACTTTATCCAAAGCATGATTAGAGGTTGAGTCTTTGAAAACATATTGAGAAGAATTACGAGAACTAGGGCTGGTTTCTTGGAGAGCCAAAATGGGCATGTTTTCATGGTTCATGCACAAAAACAACGAAGACAAATGCCTATATTTTCACTTAAGCCCTTGAATAATAGAAAGACTTGATCAAGGGAACATTTTGCAAACAAAATTTTGCTCTCTACCACTCAACAAATGGCCATCATGGGGAAGAGATGTGCCCAAATTCCCATCATAAAAGTGTCACTTTGATTGATATTTTCACTTAGGTCCCTAAAAATAGCTAATTTAGGGACCAAATTGCAATTTTCAAAAAAAATTGCTCCTATACATATCCAAAACCGGTTCCAAAGAGGGAGATATAGAATTCTTTTCCATTATTTGAGGTGTCCTTGTTGGTCCCACATTAATTCTTACACTAAAAGTATTTTTCCTATACTGTTGGTACACTTTTTCTATATTGTTATAAACTTACATATTATTCTTTATTCATTTATATTCTCCACACAGTATAACTCCTATACTGCTTAATTTTATATAGTATAATTTTTATACTATGATACTTTTACAGTAAAATTTTTATGCTGCTTAACTTCATCAGTGTAATTTCTTACACTGTATTACTTTTGTAGTATAATTTTTATACTGTATAACTTTATCAGTGTAATTCCTTACACTGCACTTTATCAATATAATCCTAATACTGCATTATTCTAATACTGTATAATTTTTCATATTTTTATACAATATTTTTCTTAAATTATATTTTTGTTTTAACATGTGTTGTAATACATTTTGCAACAATTAAGCTTTCCAGTTTATTTTTATATCCTTCCTTTCTTGTATAAGACTATGACATATTTTTGTCCTTAGAAATCCCATTTTCACTATTATGGAATTCATTGTAAAAATCAGATTAAATGAAGGATTGTATTTTGCTTAACACAATCCTTTAATTATTGCATTTATAAGGTACTAGAAATGCTCGGGTGTCATAGCAGGTTACAACCTGGTACTGCATCGGCAATCATAGGTGGTTGGCGCTTCTTTGTTTAAAAAATGTTAGAATCTGGTAGGTTCCAAGTTAAAACTTGGCAAGTTACAATTTGGCACCTTGCTCCGATGTTCAGAGGCGGTTTCCAGTGGTTTCCACGACAAAACCTGATGGGTTTTGGCAGGTTTCAGGATGAAACCTAACGGATTCTATTTTGGGAGAAAAAGTAACTTGGTCTTTTAATAAATCACTAATTTTTGATAAATAGACAGTTTTAATAAGTGATTTATTGGATGACATTTTTAATAAGGTGTTACATTTGGGGACATTCTTGTAAGTTGTTCTAATAAAATTGAATATTTTATTTTTTAAAATCTAAATGGTTGCCCCAATAAATGTAAAGAACCATTGATTTATAGTGTTTAAAGCTAATTTATACACATACCTAATATATTAAAATTAAAACCACTATGTTAAAAAAAAGAAAAGGAAAAAAGCCGACACCTCTCGATCTCTTGTCTCCATTGTTGTTCCAAATGGCCTATCAATACCCTAAAAAAGATATTCATATAACAACATCCACATGTAGACCGACGGTTGTTCATAAGAATCCATTCATACCCTTGTGCAAAGAGTTTTAATCATAGTTAATTTTGTTAAAATTTTTTAAACACCCCTTTAAATTTGTTAAAAATATGTAAAAGAAAAAGTTGTAAAATATAAATATATTTTTATATACGAGAAAAATATACATTTATTATTATTTTTTTAATTTTTGAACAGATAAACATTTCTTATTTTAATATTTCAATTCCATTTTTCTCCCCAAAAAAAAAAAAAAAATCCAACCGCATATTTCATAAAACCGGAGTTTTCGAAACCCGATCTGACCCATTGGAATATTGTGGTTTAAAAATCCGATCCGTCTCTTGAGAAAAAAGCCGCCATTTCGATTCCCATTCCCTCCAAAATAGAGAGAATAAAAACCTTGCCCCTTTCGCCCCACTTTTCCCGCCCTATTCTCCATTTTTTTACGATTTAGGGCTTGAGTTTCTCCGATCACTAGAGAATTGCAGCAATGGAGATGGCGGAAGGCGACGACGAAGAGTTCGGCTTCTCGAGAAACTACTTTTTGGCTAAGGAGTTGGGCGGCTCCGGGAAGAAATCCACTCGCAAGCTCTCCGACATCGATCTTGTTGACGAACAGGTAAAGTGCTCGCCTTTAATTACTTTAGAATCCCAGTTTTGTGTGCCTTCGACATTATATTTTTCTTTTATTTAAAAAAAGAACAGAAAATTTGTAAAATTACATGTGCAGGAACTGAGAGAGGCGGCCGCTAATCTTGAGCCCAAACATGAGAAAGAGGTAAACGAACTGACGAACAGTTACAGAAGTCTGTATCCGAAATGGGTTTTCGAGCTCAGGTTTGTTAATTTTTCTCTGATTAGGCAGAAATCAGTTCTACTTTGGGCGTGTTTGTTTATTCGGTCTTCAAAGTTTCCATTTTTTTTGGTTTGTTTTATTGGTTTTGTTTTTTGGGTATTGCCCAGCAAATGATTTCCTTAGCATACCAGCTTGTTGGTCATTTAAGGTTATCAAAGTTTGGATGTTTTGGAGGTTTTTCGACGGCATGTTTCCTCACTGTTTCCAACATATACGCGCGCGCGCGCGTGTGTGTAAGATGTGCAAAATGTTCTATTACATTAGAACTTGGATCAAAAGGCGGTTGTATAAGTAATTTGCTTAATGAGTTTGATTCTACTAGCACACACCCCTTATGATACTTTTTCTGGATTTTGTTTTTTCTTTTTAATGTGCTAGGTGTGGATTTGGCCTTCTAATGTATGGATTTGGATCTAAGAAAGCCTTAATTGAAGATTTTGCTTCGACGGCATTGACTGAATACTCTGTGGTTGTAATCAACGGTTATCTTCAGTCAATAAATATTAAACAGGTACATAAACTTGCCAAATCAATCTCTTGCTATTTTACCCTTTTTTATATTTTTCTGGACATACATCTTCATGCTTTAAATGTAGGTCTTGGTGGTCTTGGCTGAAATTCTTTACGAGCAGTTGAAGAACAAACGTAGGAATACTTCGGGGAACATGCCAAAAGGTCAGCAGCCTTTTAATTCCAAATCCGTGGATGATCTTCTTGCATATTTGGATGGACCACAGGTGAAGGAGAATGATAGTTTTATATGCATTATTATTCACAACATCGATGGGCCTGGGTTAAGAGACTCCGAAACTCAACAGATTCTTGCACGCTTAGCTTCTTGTTCCAATATTCGTATTGTTGCCTCTATTGACCATGTGAATGCAACTCTCTGTAAGTCCACTCCACAATCTTCATCATATTGTAGAAAGTATTTAAGCTAGTTGCCCAAACGTTAGCACCTTCCTCACTGTTGCTTTGCATCTGGTCAGTTTAAAATTAAAACCATCATGAAATTTTTCGTTAGTGTGCACGTGTAGTCAGAACATGTTTAGTAATTTTCACCATAATGTTTCTTCTTGTAAGTGAAATTCTAATGTTGGTGGTTGAATAAAGTATTTTTCATGTCTGTGAGCATACTTTTAGAGAGACCAAAAACAAATTCCTCTCAACTATGCAGCATTAGGTCCTCAAGCAACTTGTTACGGCCTGCTTGAAAGGAATTTAACCATGTATCAGCATTATCAAATAGCATTAATTCATAATTCCTGTATCTGACTAGAAAATCACCTGTATGTTGTTAGTGTGGGATAAGAAGATGGTCCACACACAGTTCAATTGGTGCTGGTATCATGTTCCCACGTTTGCAGCATACAAGGTTGAAGGAACGTTCTTTCCTTTGATTCTCGCCAATGGCAATACCACCCAAAGTGCCAAATCTGCAGCTCTAGTTTTGCAGAGTTTGACCCCGAATGCCCAGAGTGTTTTCAGGGTTCTTGCGGAATATCAGCTGTCTCATCCGGATGAAGAAGGTACATTATCTATGCCTCTTCTGGAGCATTTATTCTTCTTAAAGAGTTCATTTCACATCGTGGAGTCTCATTTTGATGCATTAGAACTTAACAATGTCACACATTCGCCCCGCAGGAATGCCATTCGATAATTTGTACACCATCTGTCGAGAGCGGTTCCTGGCGAGCAACCAGGTTACGCTTAACTCCCATTTGACGGAATTCAAAGATCATGAGCTGGTCAAGACCAGAAGGCATTCTGATGGGCAGGATTGTTTGTACATCCCTCTCACTGCTGAAGCAATTGGAAAACTTTTACTGGAGATAGGTCAGTAGTGTTTTAGGCCCTGTGCATTTCTTGATACCAGTCGCCCCTCTTAGGCATAATTGTAAGTCCATAACTGTTCCTTTTTAATTGAGTCCTCTGAATACTAAAAATAATATTATGACTTCAACTTCAAGTGGATACACTGGTGTTACCGAATCTATCCCAAATAAAGGAAAAAGAGAAAAATTCAGAGGCCGCCAATAAGCATTAGGGTACGACAAATCCTCATCAAGTCTTGTTAAATTGTCATGTTAAAATTTTTCTAATCTGACAGTTTAGAATTATGTTTTATCGATAACGACTCTTTCCCTCTCACATCTTACCCACCACAATTTTTCCAAGAGAAAAAGAAAGAAAGAAAGAAAGAAAAACAGCTGGCTGTTGGAGTGATTTAGGGAGTGGGGTATCCCGTTTACTGTTGAATATTCGTAATTTGTGGATAAGATGCAAGTTGGTCGACGGTCAAGTGTTGTAGTTGTTTCCTGTTAGCTTTCCTGGCCGACACATCCATATCATTAACTTATTATTAGATAAGTTTTAGCGCTCTATTAATTAACATATCCACGCTTTCTTGCACATCCCTTTTCCGAAATTGAGGATGAAAATTTAGTTGCGCGTCCACGCACTTGTTAGGGAGTGCAAAAATAATTGTAAATTGTGCCGTGTTAGACCAAGCGGATGGATCTGAGCCGGTTAAGCTTAATGATAACGACCTTATTAGTATAGCAAAATCGTTTTAATATTTAGTGTATTTTTTAAATTAGGTTTTATTATTTTGCTAATAACAAGATTATAAGCCTATGGCTTAAATAAGATTGTTCGGATGATTTTTGCCCGAAACGAAAAAGAGGAGAAATGAACACATTTAACAGGGTTTCTGTAACAGGCTCATGTTAGCATAGTTTGAACATGAAAATTGTCTTTTGAACGCCGGATGATATATTTATATTTTTTTAAAAGAAAAAAATATATCTCAGCAAGTGAAAGGAAAAAAAACAAACATCAATCCACACTCACGCAATCTTTTATTATAGAAAAGACACTGACACGGATAAAAAAATGCGCAAAAAAGTACCCCACGAATTGAGCATATATATATATATATAATTCTTTAACAAATTGTTATAATCGATTAAAATATCTAATAAATGGTTATAGTGCCATTTAGGAGAAAAGACAACGACTTCAAACGTGATAAATTTACTGAAAGGACAAGCGATTAGAGAAGGATATTCCACGAAAGACGGCACCACATTGAAAGCATCGAAAATAATTTTATTAGGATTAGTTGGATTGAAGTTCATCCCATAAATCAGCGACACGACGTCAATATGATCTAAATCTCATATAAAGGGTATTTTAGTACTTTCAAAATACAGTGGCAGGACGTGGGACGCACTTGAAGGCGAAAGAAGGTAGATTCATGATAAGAGGCTCGACTTGATTGCAGAGAATCCAATACTGGTAGGCACCAATCGCCACATCTTATTAAATTAAAAAAACACAAAAAAAAAAGCTGCAAAAATCACATAAACAGACAGAAATTAACAGACGGGGCTGAAAATCTCTCCCTCATTGCTCCTCTCTCTTTCTTTCCACTTCTGGCAAATCCCAAAGACTTTCTTTGTCCAAATCGTGTTCGTCAGAGCGATTTCTCGTCTTATTTTTCATTTTCTCGGTTTTGATTTTGAAGGCGTATAATTTGGCAAAAAATATCGTTGGAATTCGGGAAATAATTTGGGGGAAGATTGAAGGAGGAGATGTGGGGGTTCGGAGGAAGGTATTATTGGGGAAGCAAGGAGCGGACCGGGAAAGTGGAAGGGATTGTGGTGGTTTTCGCATGGATGTCGAGCCATGAAAGGCACTTGAAGAGCTACGTTCAGCTCTACTCCTCTCTCGGATGGAATTCGCTCGTTTGCCACTCTCAATTTCTCAACATGTCAGTTCCGATTTCTCCGATTCCTTCTGTATTTTCTCTGCAAGATTTCCTTTCCTTTTCGCGTTTCTCTTGGCTTACTCGCTGTTTCTAGCTTCTCTGGGTTTGACTTTGGGTTTGGTTTTGCTAGAATTGTTGCTTAAATTGTGAATTTAGTGTGTTTTCAAAGTGTGATTGCAGAATAGCGCTAATCCTAGTATAATCTTTAATGTTTTTGGTATTATTGTTAAAAGTTATACCTTAACCATGACTTGGCAACTCAATAAGAGCTTATCAGTATAGATGGATATCATGGATTATTTTAAAATCAGGCAACTAAGAATGCTGAGACTTTATGGTGAAAGGATGCAGTTTATTATGATGTTGATGTTGGACTCAACTTCGATATCTATGGGCAGGTTCTTCCCTGAGAAGGCAACAGCACTGGCAATTGATCTTTTGAATGAGCTAGTTCAGGTCAGTAACGCTGGCAATTTGATCAACCATTATACCAAGTCTAAATTTAATGGCAAAGTAGTGAAATCTGTTTGCCTAGAAAGATTAGATTAACATTAAACCGAACTGTCTAAATTGTTTCGAGATTTGATGTATCGTGTAAGCTTACAAGAAAATGTGTTTTTTTTTTTTTGGTTGTAGGAGCTGAAAATTAAGCCATGTCCGGTAGTTTTCGCATCGTTTTCTGGTGGTCCTAAAGCATGTATGTTCAAGGTTCTTCAGGTACACTTCTCCAAGCAATGGCCGTTCCATGTTCTGAGCGCAGTTTGATGTTTAAGTGTTCTTATTGTTCAGGGTTATGTGAATCACAATGATTCGAAAGGTTCTAATAACTGCATTTTTTCCTTGGCAGATAATTGAGGGGAATTGCGAAACACAACTCAATCTGGTATGTGTTTTCTTCTCAAATTCAGTTAAAATCATGTGATATGCTCAATTTTTTACTTTCCAATAAGTTGCATCATGTTGGATATAATTTGGGTCTGATATGGATGTCTCAGTTGGCCAATATTTTTAAAACTACTGCATATTTTTACTAATCTTTGTCTGATATTTTCTAACTCCATTATTATTATTTTTTTTTGGTGAAGGATGATTATCGATTGGTTAAAGACTGTATTTGTGGCCACATATACGATTCAAGTCCAGTGGATTTTACCAGTGATCTGGGAACCAAATTTCTTCTTGACCCATCTGTCATGAAAATGTCTCAACCACCAAAAATAGTATCTTGGTTAGCTCATGGCATAGCATCTAGCCTTGATGCCCTTTTCCTAACCAGGTTTGAACAACAGCGTGCTGAGTATTGGCAGACTCTTTACTCTTCTGTTGTAAGTAACTAACAATATTATTGCGCTTCAATGATTGTAATTTTTTAATGTTTTTCCTTTTTCATTGTTTTATTATTGTTTATGGCTTTATCAATAATTGCACTTTTTTAACCATTTCCTTTATCTGCTATAATTTTGTGCAGGGCATGAAGGCTCCATATCTTTTTTTATGCTCAGAAAATGATCAACTTGCTCCCTACCAAATTATCAGCAATTTTGCTCGGCGACTACAAGAACTTGGGGCTGATGTTAAATTGGTAAAATGGAATGGCTCTCCTCACGTAGGTCTGCCCCTTAACTTCAAAAGTTCCTCAATTGTCTTGGAGAATTTATATTGGTGAAAATTCCTTTTGTTTAGGCTGTTGGGACTTGTCTAGAACTCGCTGGGATATAATTTAACTAGTTTGCTAAGTACTCTCTGGAGTCTGAATATAAATATGACTGCCAAGTTTTCATAATCAAGTTCTATTTCTCTCTCCTTTTAACTTGCTTTTGTTTTGCCACAGGCCACTATAGGCATTACCGAATCGACTACGAGGCTGCAGTGACGGAGCTCCTTGGTAAAGCAGCAGGAATTTATTCTCAAAGAATACGGAAACTTGAAGGAGAAAGACTGCATGGTCTAGAGACGACACGTGACGAGGTAATCGAGCCAATTCATACGAGCAGAAAAGCTGCAGTGAGCTCAAATGGATTCCAGGGGATTACTCTAGCACCTAGTGACGACTTCTTACCCAGCTTAATGCAGTATTATGAAGGCAGTGATGTGGGGTCCGTACAAGACCAACAAGGAGAAGGTCTAATCCACCTCCCGAACCCACCTGGCATTAGTGCTCACAGCATTCTTGGCCAGATCCTGTTTGATGTCTGCGTACCCAAGAACATCGAAGATTGGGATATCAAGCCATCTGATTCCTTAAGTAGGCGTCCATTTGCTACAAGAAGGCACACTCATTTTAATCCCATCAAATGCATACGTCGCTCCAGATTATAGGCTCAACAACTAATCATAACCCTGAAAGAGAGACGCTGAAGCCTTGTTGTTTCTGCAATAAAAGAATGATATGGAGAATGGGTTGAATTGTGCCGATGACTTCACTGAAAGGAGCTCGAGTTCTTTCCCTTTTTGTTGCCGATCGTTGTTTGTATTGACAATAAGAGGATGCTGTAAATGCGAAAAGTACTCCTCAATTACCGGACTTGGTTAATTCGTAACATGTAATGACACTATATGAAATGAAATAATACGAGGTAAAGCTGATGTTTTTGACTAAAAGTTCCAGCTCAAAACCTTTGGTAAGTCTTTGAAAGATTGTGACGCTTATAGATTCTATAAATACATTAATGAATTAATAATGTTAGAGGCTGGTATGAAGATTAAAATCCTCGAATTTTGATTTGCCGGAAAATGCGGGATCTATGTCCTTTGCAAACGGAAGATTACTTGAGACTAAAACGTGACGACCAAATCATTGCACATGGCTCTTAGCTGCTCAAACGACCAAAATGGGAAAAATAGATTAGCAAAATTGTGCTCCAATCATATACGTTTCATTGCTCCAACCGCAGAATACCAAACACGTGGTGATTAGAGAGAGAGCGAGAGAGTATGAAGAAGATACTGGTAACCGGCGCGTCAGGTTACTTGGGAGGCAGACTTTGCCATGCCCTCCTCCGAAACGGACACTCGGTTCGCACCTTGGTTCGTCCGACCAACGACCTCTCCTTCCTTCCTCCTCCGACGGCGCCGCCTTAGATATCGTTTATGGAGATGTCACCGATTACTCTTCTCTCCCACTCGCCTTCTCCGGCTGCCACGCCGCCGCCCTTGTCGAGCCCTGGCTTCCAGACCCTTCCAAGTTCTTCTCCGTAATCCACCGCCCTCCCTCATTTTGATCCAGGAATTCTGGTGTTGAATCTTTTGATTCTGTTTAACTAGGTCAACGTAGGAGGATTAGAGAATGTGTTGCGGGCGGTTAGAGAGACGAAGACAGTAGATAAGGTCGTCTATTACGTCGTCGTGCTTCGCTCTGGGAGAAACCGATGGCTTTGTCGCCAACGAGACTCGAGTAACATAATGAGATTTTGATTTTTTTTACAACTCTGCTTTCTGAATTAGAAAAAGAGAAACTGATGAATTAATTAATTATTATTTTTTCCCCTATTTGTGATGGCAGGTCCATCAAGAAGAGTTTTTTTGCACAGACTACGAGAGATCGAAGGCTGCTGCAGATAAGATTGCGTTACGAGCTGCCGCGGAGGGGTTGCCATTGGTGATGGTTTATCCCGGAGTTATCTATGGCATAGGCAAGGTTACGGCTGGGAATGTAGTTGCTCGGCTGGTATTTATTATTTGCTTCTGTTCTTCAGAATATTTTGTTGCCTGTAAAGTGAATAGGTCAAGTTCAAATGTTTTGATAATAGCTCTTCAATTAGACAAGATCATTTGCGATACTGAGAGCTAATTGATATGTTTTGAACTATATTTCCTGCTTATAACTCATTAGGCAAAACTTCATAATGGTCTGAGAAACCTCCCAATAGAAATGTTTGTCCCCTTTAACATAACAGCCATCATGAAGGGACGATTTTAGCTGGTTGAGTGTCCGTGTTGAACAAAATATGGTTTCCTGTTAGTGAGAAGTTCTTGCTATGATTATATAGACGGATCAAAATAATCCATGACTACGAATTGTAGCATTGATAGATTAAAGGATTTTGTTTTCCTTCCAGATTATCGAACGACTTAACGGACGGCTACCTGGCTATATAGGCCGTGGATTTGAAAACTATTCCTTTTGCCATATAGATGATGTGGTAGAAGGGCACATTGCAGCAACGAACAAAGGTCGAGTGGGTGAGAGATATCTACTAACCGGAGAAAATGCGTCATTCAAGCATGTTTTTGATATAGCTGCTATTATCCCTGAAACAAAGAGGCCTAGTATTAACATTCCCCTCTGGTTGATTGAGGCATATGGTTGGGTATCGGTTATTTTCTCGCGGATTTTCGGAAAGCTACCTCTGATCAACCCCCCGGTATGCTTTGTTCTTTTTGCAACTGTGTTCTGGTCTTTACACGGCCCAACATTTTGAGAATTTACTAGGAGAGTTGTTATTCAATATTTAGTATTAGATCAGAGATTGATTAGAGTTACTTAAGCCACCTTTAGAAGTTCATGCGCTATTTGTTCCTCCTTGGAAAGAAACTGGTTTTATTTTTCTTCTTTTCTTTCTTCTGTTGATGTACTATTGGCTTACAATTTTCTTTTGGGTCAATCTTGGAGCAGACGGTTCATGTTTCAAGACATCAGTGGGCATGTTCGTGTGAGAAGGCCAAACTAGAGCTCGATTATAAACCCAGTAGCTTGAAAGAAGGATTAGAAGAGGTTCTACCCTGGCTGAAGAGCGTGGGATAAGTTACTGAGGAGAAAAGCCTTGATGAGTGCATCCTTTGCCGTTCTCACCATGTTTTACTGTACTTTCTCTCCATGACAGCTGGTGATGAATTTATTGACTTATTTTGACATTTTATGACATTTTAACATATTGTCTAAATGTCATGCTATGTCCTTTTTGTTATTTGATGAAGGACACGGCTAAGAATATTAGAAAAGATACATATACAGATTTGTACTTGTAGAACTCGAGTGCTGCTAATAACAAAAGCAGAATTTTAGGGTGTTCGGAGGCATTGGTTAGAATCAATTAGTCTAAAACATTATAGTTTATGAGAGCTTTACACTATAACATGTGAAAACTTTACACTGTAACAATCAGTTTTGGTTTGAATTGAAAATGCCAAACATAGTATTTACTGTTGAACTTCTAGGAAAGAAAATGAAAAAAAAGGGTTAATTACATAATTATACCTCATAGTTTTAACTATTTCTCAATTTACCTATCTATTTTTAAAAATTACAAAAATATCTTGAAAATTTTAAAAACTTATTTCAATTCCATCCATATGAATAAAAAAATTTGGGCAAAGCAATATGCTGCCCTTAAGTGCTTATGATAAATATTTTATATATTAAAAACATAAAAAATCCTAAAACAAAACATTAAATTAAAAAAAATATATTAAGTTTTATGACATTTTAAATCTTCAAATATATATATTTTTAATTTTTTCTCAAAAAGAAACATATATTTCATAAACAAATTAGGTTTAGTTAAAGGTATTTTTATTTTATCTCTATGTTTTTTAAGTCAAAAAAGTCTATAAGGGTAAAATTGAAACAAAATTTTCAAATTTAAAGGATACCTTTGTAATTTTTAAAAATAAAAAGATAAAATAAGAAATAATAAAAACTATAAGGTATTGGTATATAATTAACTCAAAGAAGAAAAGATCGTGGAAACTAATCAAGGCTATACGTTCCAACTTATTTTTTAATCAAATTTACATTCTTGCTTGCCCAAAACTTCGAAAAATTTTTTCTTTTGGACAAAAGTGTCAATGTCCTTCACAATTTTAGATGCTGGATATAGCAGATCTCTTAAATCTAACGGCAAATCAGGCATGATTTTTTCCACGAAGTCCACACTATGATGCATTGCAAGAGTAATATATGCTTGCAGAGCACAAGGACCACTACATCTTGTTTCTTCTCATATTCTTGGAGACAAATTGGGCAATCTTATATTTGGTATTTATAAAGACACTCTTGTTGTCTGTTCTCTTTTTTCTTTTTCTTTTTCGAACTTAAGATGGGTTCAAATTTTATATCTTGTTATAGAATCAGTGTAAAATTACCCATGGCTATGTCTACAACTACACTTTAGTTGTTTGTCAACATATACAGTTATGACATGAAAAATTATCAATCGTATAATTGTACTACCAATAACCGGGATCACAAAATGATGAGATGTGGTTGCCATTAAAAGGGATGATGCCCAAAGTCGCCGGACAGATAATTTAATTGCTTTTTGGGAAAAATTACAATAAGATTCATTATTTTCTCTCATCAATAAGATTTTTTTTTTTTTTTTCACTAGATATAAATCCAATGGTGAAGAAGTAACAAGTTCACCACAAATAAAATAAGTTCAAACACACATAATTTCTCAATAACCTAAAAATAAAAAAAAATATAAAAAAGAAAAGCAAGAATGCTTTTGCTCGTCGCTAGTCAGTGGAGGTAACTGGCAACCCCAAGTAGTGATGATGGCGACCCATCCTACGGTCGCGACGTCGCTACCACCATTGCTAATTAAGAAAAAACTACTCCAGATGATGGAGTCCCAATCGCCCCTCCTACTCACCGGCTCTCTCAACGAGACCCTCAAGCTCTGGAAACCCGACAACCTTATCCTCCAATGCACCAACACCGGCCACTGTCTCGGCTTCGCCTCCGTCGCCGCCCACCTCTCCGACCACTTTGTCGCCTCTGCCTCCCTTGATAGCTTCGTTAGGGTCTTCGACATCGACACCAGCAACACCATCGCCACCCTCTGAGGTCTGGCAAATGCCCTTCGATCCTAATATATCTATCTATCTATCTCTTTTCCCTCCCTCCAAGGCCTGTTGAGACGATGCTTGCGACCCCCATCGTGTCGTCGTCGTCGAGCTCGTGGCTAGTTTAAGGCCCCGTGGAGATGAGAGATCACTAGCATATGCAGAGTCTTGTAGTGATGAGAGTGTTAGAAAATGAGTATACAACGAAATTTTAAAAATTTTAAATCAGAATATTTTTCAAAACATAAGTTTTACATGTTAAATACATAAATTAATGACAGATCTTATTAACCTCTTTTATATACCAAAATGGGCTCGAATATGTGTAGAGAATAACGTTCAAGAAGAGCCTCAACCTACTGATCTTTTTTGTTTTTCTCTATTCGCGATTGGAGTGTAGGCGGTCACACGTTGTACAGCTTTTCCTTCGGTGACTTTCCTTCCAACCACTTGAGAAGACCTAGAACTAAGGTTTTTGATGTTAAACAATAATTCTTAGGGAGTTTTAGAGTTTCTCAAACTAGAATACTCATTCTATGCTTACTCAACTGATCTACATAATTGAGAAAACTCACCTCCTATTTTTAGTGGTCGAATTTGGGGTTAAACCTTATCAGATTAGGCTTCAAAATTCGAATATGGATTAACTTCTAATGAAAAACATGTCTAAAATGTTTATACAAATTATTGCACGATTGGCAGGCCGAACTAGGAGATCGGTTTCTATCAGCAGGCCTAATTAACGAATCGGCCTGTCGAACTTATAATAATCTAGATTCTCAAGAATATCTTATTTTCCACCTGAGATTCTTAGATAGAGCCATAGTTTTAATTTAAATAATCCAATAAAAAAGTTATCTGATCAAAACAGTTATATTTGGATAATCTCATAGAAATAAAATATTATCCAAACAATTCAACATGTTTATCTTGAATAAATTTACAAAATATAGTAATGATACATTTATACAAAATATATATTTTCTGTAAAAATTTCACATTTTATCGTAATTATACAAAACACGATTTATCAAGAAAAATTGGTTATTTAAATCTGAATTAATTTCAAATTTAAATTAATGAATTTTCTTGGTTATTACAGCCGAAAGTTGCAAACATAGGGTTAGGTCATGAGGAGATTGTAGTCGTTATGGAGGTCGAGTGGCATCGCGATTCCAACGCTCGAAGGTTGGGCTGTCAACGGACAATCCACCTTTTCTCTACACGCCACCCCCGACAGTAGCGACCTGCCATCCAACAGAGAATTGTTTTTCTGATTTTTTTTTTGGTTTTCTTTTTTCATTTTGTATTTATTATTTTGAAAATAAAAAAAGTGGAGTGAAGGCGTTTTTTTTTTCTCTTGTCAAATTTAGATTTTGGACCATTAGATTAGATCTAATAGCTAAAAAAAGTCTCATAGATAAGACCTTTTAAAGAGTCTTATCATAGCATTCCCATTGCTTTTTTTTAGAGGGAAAACATTTTCTCTGAAAATTTCTGCAATAAGAACCTCAAGTGTTCTTATCAATAAGGCCTCTGGATCTACATCTAACTGTTTAAACAGGCTTATTACAAGTTAAATACATATGTCTACACTAGATTAAAGAACCTAAAAAATTTAAAGAAAAAAAACCAAAAAAACCAAAAAAGACTAATGTTTCTCTCCATCATCGGGAGAAGTCACTGGCATTCCAGCGACGCTAGTTTTTGTGACCACTGTGTGTTAGGCTTCATGAGGAGAGCCAGAGTTCGCCGAGAATGCCGTTGCGCTTGCAAGGTGTCAAAGGTTGCCGACAGATTGGGCCTTTTTCTTCAGTGACGACGTAGTGTTGAAGGTCCTCGGCAGATCCAAATGAGGTGCGCTGGCTTCGCAAGGTGGAGGCGAAGGTCACCGAGTTCGCGAGCTCGTGGGCGTTCATCGGCAGATCCATACGAGAGGTGTGTGCCAAGGTTGCCGAGTTCGAGAGATTGTGGGCATTCGTCGACAGATTCAGACGAAGTACGGCGGCTTCGCGAGGCAAAGGTCACCGAGTTTGCGAGGTCGTGGATCGCGAGCCCATTGTGACGACATTCGTTTGCAAAATCACAGTCTGCAAATGCGACTGCTGGAAGTTTGCGGCACATGGGTCACAGCTTTTATGTTGAGGGGAAGCCTGAGGAGGACGGTGGTGAGGCCAAGAGCTAGGGGTGCACAAAAACCGCCCTGCAACTGCCAGCCGTCTGCGTCCGCGTTTGTGCTCGGCCCGCCCGAAAAAAATACTCTACGGTTCAACCCGCCCGCGTAATTCTTAAAAAAAAAAAAAAGAATCTTAATCTAAACCTCTTCCACTCCTCACTCTTTAAAAAAGAAAAAGAACACTTGACTTTGTTCATCATTTCATCTGTATTATCCTGTTATTTTCGAACCCAATGAACAGGTTTTATGGAAGAACAAGAATTCTTGACTTTGTTCATCACTTTATCTGTAGTTGATGTTTCTTGTTGCAATGAATGATTATGTTTCTTAATTTGTTGTGAATATGGTCATTGTCTTTAGGCGTCAAACTTGGTTGTTGTTGGGAATGCTTCATACATTATCATCTTATATTTTCTACAAATTTTCTTTACTTTTTTTTTTTTAATAAAAAAGAGCTCAAAAAATTATATTGTACATTAGTATAGACCCAACCCGCCTAACCTGCCCGCACCCGCCTGCCCCCAAACCGAAACCGCCCGCCATTCCACAGGCGGTTTGTGGGTTGGTTAATCGCCAACCCGTCATTTAAAAAAACCGACCCGCACCCGCCTAAAAACCGCCAAACCGCCCGTTGTTCACCCCTACCAAGAGCGGCGATAGCATTGGGGCTGCTAAGGGTTTTCGGGGAGCTGCAGGGGAGGTTCGAGGAGGTGCTCCTCCTCCATCATCATCGAACGTCATCATTTCTGCCCTCCTCCATCACTATACAACTGTTTTTATTTCTTGTTTTGAAAATTTTGCGTTAGGATCATGGCTTTTATTTTGAGGCGAGGCCTGAGGAGGACGGTGGCGAGGCCAAGAGCGGCGACAGCGTTAGGGTTGCAAAGGG
Organism: Artocarpus heterophyllus; assembly: GCA_025403435.1. Classification (NCBI taxonomy): domain Eukaryota; kingdom Viridiplantae; phylum Streptophyta; class Magnoliopsida; order Rosales; family Moraceae; genus Artocarpus; species Artocarpus heterophyllus. The sequence continues at coordinate 6,951,847 of CM046333.1, forward strand.
TTTTCAGGGAGCTGCATGGGAGGCTTGAGGAGGTGCTCATCCTCCATCATCATCGAACGTCATCGTTTCCGCCCTCCTCCGTCACTATACACCTGTTTTTATTTCTTTTTTTTTTTTTGAAATTTTTTCATTTTTTATTATTTTTAATTAAAAATTGTTATAATAAAAAATGTGGCTGTGTCTGTTATGGTTTTTATAAATATGTGATTTGGGTAGTTTATTTTTCATCCAATAATTAAAACAAATAGGCCTTATTGATGAGAACTTTTGACCGGATCTTACCACAATCTTTACCCTTTTTTCTTAATGGCAATAAAGGGGTAACTCCATGCTTCTAGCTCCAGCATTAAATGTTACCAGGAGGTGTTTTTTAAGATATCTTTTTAAAAAGAAAAGGATTGTGAAAAATTATACGTCTGTTAGTAGTATTTTTAAAATAAATAAAAATAATTTTATTTTAAAAAATAAAAAAATTTAAAATTTATATTAAAAATATTTTAAAATTTTTATCTAAAAAAAACATTCAAACACATTCTTAAAAAGAAGGATTTTGAAAAGTAACTTTAAGAAAAACTGATTTTGGTAAAATAATTTTTTTTTTGCAGCTTTTTGATATAAAAAAACATGTTTTTTAGGCATAAAAACAGTTTTAATTTTTTTTCTTTTTACTCTGTTGAGGTTCCTCTTCTCGTTATAATTATTTTTATCTTTTTTTTAAAAAAAATTAAGACAATTTAAATACTTAAAAAACTATATTTTTTTTTTGTAAAAAAAAAATCATTTTTCAATTAGGATTTTCTGTTTGGCCTTTCGTCAAATTCTCCCTCTTAAAAATAATTGAAACGAGACTAAACCAGACGTGTGTTTTGGGTGTTAGGGGTCAATCAGAGTACACCACTGAGTTGACTACACAGTACACATCATTATAGTGGGAACCTAACGGTCGACTAACCCGGCATTTGAACTTTGAGCTCTTTTTTTTTTTTTTTGAACCTTCAATGCCCTGCCCCATCTCTCACGACTCACTAGCGAGCAACACTACAATCACTACCAACAAGAGAAGAAACAAGTTTCTGTTTGGTTTGCAAGAAAAAAAAAAGAGAAAAAAAATGGTAATGGCTAAGCGTAAGGCATCATCATACGAGGAAATCCGTCTGCAAAGATTGGAGGAAAACAAAAAGCGGCTTGAAGCCCTAAATCTCCCAAGTCTCGCTCAAGCTCTTCGCAACTCCTCCCCTCTCAAGCCCTCCCCTGTAAAACCCTAAAACCCTTTGCATAGAAATATCCTCTTTCTCTCTATAACAATATTCAAAAATATCACTTTCTTCTTCTTCTCCTCGAACATTCCACAGATCAAAAGAGTGAAGAAACCTCGTACGCCAGAAAAAACAGGTGGTCCTCGTCAGGAGGTCCGGTCGTGTCGCCAACTTGCCCGCCCCTGTTTACAAGGAAGTGAGTCCCTTTCCTAATCTCTCTCACACACCTTCGATTCTTACATAACGACGACGTTTTTGTTTCACGACATCGATATAAATCACGGAAAAACATACGTTTTTCTTTTTTAGGTCGAATTTGATCGCGTGGTGATACCTAGAAGGTGTATTCGCTTAATATATATATATATATATAAAAGAACTTTTGGATATTTTTTGTTTTGTTTTACTTTTTCTCACATTTGATATCTTGGGTATTATAAATTTATAGGATATCAGGTTCCAAGCACAGGGATTTGTCAAACCGGGTATATGCATCGGAAGAAGCTAGGGCCGAGGCGATAGCGTCTGGTTTGGAACCTGAATATCCCAACTTTATTAAAACAATGCTCCAAAGTCCAATCCCATGTGAGCGGTGGTTTCTGGCTGGTGCGCAACTTCGTTTTGATGTTCTGACAACGTTAAACTTTTGCTTCCCCCAACTATTTTTTTGTCATTTTGATTGGATAATACTAATGATGTCTTGGGTAGTTAGACGGCCTTGTGAGATGACGTATGTGTTTGTGTTTTGAGACAATAATTTTATTTCTGCTTGTCCTTCAAAGCCATTGAGATAGGGAAAGTAACTACTAGTTTATGTCATCACGAGAGTATCATGACTAATGACTATAAAAATACAACCAAGATGGTGGCCTAATGATATAGACTAGTTTGGTATATGAAATGTCTCAAGTTCGAGTTGTAATAAGAAGGGCTTGGAGGTCTCAGTGAGAATAGCTGCCGCTAGTTGTCCTTTCCACATTTTTCACGTGTAAAAAATTATATAAAATAAAAAGTGATTTTTATAGATTTGGATTTGTCTATTGTAATAAAATGTGAATTGGTGCTTAAAATATAGAATTTGTGAAAATGATGTTTGGTTGCAAAAATCCATTTGTTATTTTTATCTTTTACATAGCATTTTAGAATTGTACTTGAATCAAGAATTATACTTAATTATTTTGATGTGGTTTTGGCCTTTTGGGAGAGAAAAAAATTATTATTTTGTGAAAACAGGGCCTTCCAGTTCATTTCTGCAAAACGAACCTTCCAAAACATGATGAAGTTATGACATTGATAGATGAAGAGGGTGAGGAATATCAAACAATATACTTGGCCCGGAAAACCGGACTAAGTGGTGGGTGGAAAGGCTTTTCAGTTGCTCGTAAATTAGGGGATGGCGATGCTTTAATTTTTCAATTAACCCGGCCTTCTGCATTTAAGGTGATTGAAACAATGTGACTTAAAGACTTCATTTGGATTAGAGATTTGGAGTTATTTTTTCTTTCAAGTCCGTAAATCTTATCTCCAAATACGCTTTACAGGTTAATCAACCATGTTACAATATTTTGTGTCCATGAATGTGTCATTGTATATTTATTTTCTTTTTTTTTTTCACACCTTTCTCTTGTCAGGTATTCATTTTTAGGGCGGACGCTGCCAAGTAGCGCAACATGCGTTAATGCTTTGCATTGGATGTTGAACATCTTAATCGGTTTTAGGTAATATTTTCTGTTTCTGTTAGAATTGTTTTGTAGCTCTGAATTCAGAACAATCTTATGAAGCTTTCTACTGTGTGATTTTGGATGAGTTTTTACAAATTGTTAAAAAACGAACAAATTTTCTGGACATGATGTTAGACAAATATTGAAATGTGTTCCCATGTTTTTGATGCAATAGGGACCAACTTGAAGCTTATCCCATGTGGCCAAGCACTTGTTTTTGTGTAGTTGTTGAATGCTAATAATTAACGTAATGAATATACAGTGTAGACCACAATGTGTTAATAATATGAGCTAATGATGATTATGGACAAATTATTAACCCCTCAAAAAAGGATGTTCACCTTTCAAGTGAAAGCGAAAATGAACAAAGTATTATTCCATTTATCACAAAAGTAATTCCTTATTCGCAGCAAAAGTGGAAAGTAGTTGCTAAGACATCATTGTTTTTGACATTACTTTCATAAATACATGGATCACATACAAGGGTGCAGCCACGTACATTCTACTGTTTTTATGCAGAAACCATGCTGGCATGCAAGTGCTCTCTAGCCAGCCGCCCCCAAGATGAGTTTTCATGCAATAAAGTATCAAATTTCTGTAGCCTCCTTGACTATCCCAAAACTCCTATAGACTTGTGAGATTCGTGCGAATGTCAAATGTGTCTCATTTCTCTTTTCAGTATTGATATAACATGATTTTACTCTATTTTACTTCAAAGATTAAAGCTCCTTTTTTTTTCATTTTTTAAAACATTATTAGCTCGTTTAAACACATAGTTTAAGCTAAGCGTTTGAATCAAAATTAGTTAGTTTTAAACCACAATTTTGTAATTCAAACTACATTCTCAAATGACTTACATGCAAATTGTTTTTTTTTTTTTCCTTTGTTGTAGGTGAAAAAAAATGGTAGCTTATTCATCTTGCCATGAGGATTGTCAGTTCAAAGGGAAACACTTCTTTTATCTTTTTTGTTTTGACAGAATTTCCCAGTCAGGCTTTACTGTAGAGTTGTAGTTTTAAAGCTTATTTTGCACGTGACAATCCTTAATGGATATACACTGGAGTTCTCTAAAGACATTTATCCTTTAGTAAATGTGAATTTTATGGTGATTTATTCACCAATTATTCTTCTACTTGAGTTTTCTTTATATTTTCTTTTCTCCCTCCTATTTATTTATTCATTTCTTTGTATTATTTTCGTTTGGTCTTCATCAAGGAAGAAAACTGAGTTCATGCCTGTTTGGAATGTAAGGAGGCATTGCATTGAATATGTGTTGATGGGATGAATCTTTGACGAAAATGCAAGCAGTTAACCTGGTGACATAGTGGAACAACTCAGAACCCATGTGAGGTTTTCAGAGCCTCAAACCAGCCACAAATAATCCTAATTAATATTTATAGTTGGGAAAGGATCTCATCTCACCCCTAATACATTACAAGAGACTAAAAATCATCTTCTGTATTAGCGTTCATTCAAAAATCGTCCACAATTTCATTTTATTATAAAATTGTATTATGACACATTAAAATTTTAAAAAGACAAAAAAAATGTTTGTAACTGTATGTAAATACAAAGGATTAAAATTTTGGAGTTTTAATCATATAAATAGTATAAAATATAAATATATTATAGTGTAAAGTTTTTGTACGATATCAAATTTTGGAGTTTATACTTTTCTCCTTAATATTTTAATAATTATTATGAAAAGATAATACAAGATGGGTTTTTCTCTTTTTGGGTAATATTTCTTCAGGTTTACCAAAAGCCTAGTAAATGTTGTTGCAGCGGTTGTTAGACGACTTTGAAGCAAATGGAGGGGGGTTTTTATTATTATTTTTTTTTTCGGTTTAATTATTTGTTGGAAGAAAATGGGCAACAAGTTGTCAAAACTTGACAGGACATTTCCTTGACTAGCTGGAGCTTTTCCAGCTTGCAAAGGCAAAATTAATATTTAATAGAGCATGCTTTCTGGTCCTGGCGTTACCACGGAACATGGATGAGCTCTGCGTGTCTGTGCAGGCGATTAGATTAGACAATACTTTTGTGTGTGTATGTGTGTATTTTTCTATTTTTTTCCTTTCTGTAAAAGCTGCCTTTCAAAGAGCTTTGTGGCCCAAAGAAACACCAGCGGGTGAGCCATTAAGCGAAGCCGATTGATCTTCTGACACGCTGAGCCGTCTATTTGGAATTGGAATGGAGGATCCTACAGGGGGTTATCATGCGGACATTGATTGATTGACTTAATTTCACGCGGAGTTTTGCCCGTAACTGCTGCTTCTCGTGGCTCTATTCCCACGCGCGCCTTTCTGAAAGGAACATTGCCAACGTAATTCTCCCGAGGAGGACATTTGAGATGGTGATTTTGAAAACAAGCTTTACGAAAATACTTTTTTGGTAAAATAATTTTTTTAGGGTAATTTTTTGATATCAAAAAATAAGTTTTTTGAACATAAATTACTTCAGTTTTTTTTTTTTATTTTGTTGAGGTTTTTTTTCTTGCTACACGTTTTTTTTTTTTTTTTCTGTAAAAAACTGGAGTAGTTTTACTGCACAAAAAACGTATTTTTTAGGAAAAAAAAGGGTCATTTGTCCAATTCAAATTTTTTTTGACTCTTTTGTCAAAATATCCCTATTTGAGATATTTAAAAATTAAGGTTAATTATATCATTGGATCTTTTAATTTTAACTATTTTTTAATTTTATTTTTTTGTTTTTAGAAACTATAATCTTTACAATTTAAAAAATTTATTTTAATTTAATCTTTATGAATAAAAAAATTAGACAAAACAACTTGATTACCCTTAAATGGTTATAATACATATTTTATATATTAAAAACATAAAAAAAAATCTTAAAACAAAACATCAAATTAAAAAAAAATTGACTTCTTAAATTTTCAAAAATATTTTGTTAAAAATTTTTCTTAAAAAAACATATATTTCATAAACAAATTAGGTTTAGGCAATAATATTTTTATCTTATCTCCATATTTTTAAGTAAAAAAAAAGTCTGTAAGGGATAAAATTAAAACAAGTTTTTTAAATTCAAAGAATGTCTTTGTAGTTTCTAAAAACAAAACGACAAATTAAGAAATAATAAAAACTAGGAGATATAATTATGTTATTAACCCTTAAAAAATTATTCTTCAATATAAGTTTATTTTTATTATTATTTTCACAATTTGTTGTTGATTTTATTTTCATTTAATTATTATAATATTATTATTTTTAAATTATTTTAAAAATAAATATTTACTTTTAGAATTTTTAAAATTAATGAGTGTTGTGGATTTTCTAACGCAAGTGCACGTATCGTTAACAAGTAATAAAGAGTAAGTAAAGTATCGTTCCCACGAGAATTGCGTTAATCTAGCTAAGTACCGAAATTAGTTAACTCTAAAATTATTTGAACAATCAAATATAAAATAGAAAAATAACAAAACAAAAAAATATAAATGAAAATCTAAATAAATAAAAGACTAGGGCATCCGATTTCACCTAAATTAATCCTATTCAAATTCTCTAATTTAATCAACTGATGTTTACTCCTATGCCGATAACGAATTTCTCTTAGGTAGTCATTAGTCTTTCTTAAGCATTATCCCAGTTAGCAAATTTCTTACATCTCTGTGGAAACTCTAAACTTACCAAGATTCATTAAGAACAAGAAATTCATAGTGTTACACAAGTCTCATAGATATCTCTATCTTATGATGATCTCATGGCATTTAATTTAATTATCGCTTCTCAGCCTCAAATTAAATCACATATCATGCAAAAGGTGCGCAAACTTTTACAAGTATTAAGATTAGATTAAATACTCAGCATAGATAATGAATAAACATGAAATTGAATTAAATTAAACAAAGTGAACATTCATAATCCGGCTACATCGTAGCCCTAGAACAAAGAAAGTTAGTTCCTAATGAAACTAAAAAACAATCCTAAATAATATCTTAAACATGATGAGTGCACGAAAAGAACTGTATTTGGATGCGAAGATAATTTTCGTCTCTAGGTTGCACCGTTCTTCTTCTCCAAAGCAATGAGTTCTTCCTTATTGTCTGAAGTTTTTTCCTATTAGAATTCGTGCTCCAACCCTTCATAATGTTCTATTTATAGGCTAGGGTTTAAAAGGGCAATTTTGAAACGAAATTATATTAGAATTTGAATTGGGATCGCAATGGCGCCTAGACTCGATTTTCTGACGCCCAGTCTTTATTACGGCGCCTAGGCGCCATGATTGTAGCCCCTAGGCGCTATACTTGCCCGTGGATGTTTTTCTGAACCGGAGCCTAGGCGCTATGAATACGGCGCCTAGGCGCCAGGATTGTAGCGCCTAGGCGCTATACTGGACTCCCAAATGGCGCCTAGGCACCCAAAATTGTGACGCCTAGGCGCTATGCTCTCGGGTTTTTTTTGTGAAACTTCATCTGTAGCAGCACCTAGGCGCCCAATAGTTGGCGTCTAGGCTCCATTTCATCCCGAGTCCACTTTTGCTTATTTTTCGGTTTGTTTGGCCTTGCGCTTTGCCATTATGGATCGTTTTCATTTAAAACCTATAAAAGAACATAAAACACTATTAAATTCTTATAAATCGCTCAAAACTAACAAAAATATTAAGTGAGAATCATCTAATTAATTAGTCTAAAACTAACTTATCAATGAACATGACAAAAAATATATATAAATGTGAGAATTAGTATGTATACTTGGCATAAAATCAATAACATTTTAAATGTGTTCAAACATTTTTAAAATGTATAAAATTCAAGAATTCTCAAAAGTAAAATTTATAGTAGCATTTTTAAGTTGTTTTATTATTGTCAATTTTAACCATCACTTTTGGTTTTTACAGTGTAAAGCTTACATGTGCTATAGGAAAGAAACGTAGAATACAATATAAAGAGCTCTCACATGTTATAGTATTTTTAACTAAAATTGATTTAGCCAATACTACCAAACACCTTATAAAATAAAAAAAATTACATTATTTTGAGGAATAGTTCGAGTCAAGCAACTGAGCCAGTTTTGCATATTTAAGTTTCTTCATTTGCAAATGTAAAATTGTTCATGTGTTTGTTTGTGTAACATTTAACTTGTTCGCATATAATACTTAATAAATGTAGTTCAACGCGTATAAATTTAGATGTCATCTTTAAACAAGTTGAATATTACACAAACATACAAGCAAATTTACATTTGTAAATGAAGAAATATACATTACTGAACCGGTTCGGTGTCTCACTTGAAACTATTCCTTATCTTCAAAGGTAAAAAGAGAAAAAAATTGACAAAAAGAGAAAACGTATTGACATTGGATTGAACACTTAGTTTAGAAAGTAAGTTATAACTTAAATAATATAGCATGTAAAGAGCTTTATATTATAATAACCTATTATAATATATAAGAGCTTTATACCGTAGCAAGATAAAACTTAAAGTTTTAATTTATTTCTTAAACAAAACCAAAACTGTCTCGTTTTTTTTTTCTTTTTTCTTGGAGCTGTTCGTGACGCGCTTGACCCACGCTTGAACGGGTAGCTCAAGTTACAGGTATAACTGGCGCCGAGAATTTCGGGATTTCCAAGTGGACGTCAAACGATTAGGTTGTATGAAAAAAAGTGGTATCCACTGTCAAAAGGATAAGTGGGCCTAGGCCCATAGGTCCACGCTTCAGGAGTGCTGCCAAGACGACGTGACATTAACAAAGGAAAACAAAGTAAAAAAAGCGCAAAGAATTGTTCTTTATTATCTGTCCCTTAGCTTAGCGCACATCTCATTATTAAATGAGAGACAAATAAATATCTTACATAACTCTCTTGGGTGTGAAAATATTTTATAACTTGAAAATAAGCTAAAAATGTTCATTTTATTGGGATTTCCCTCGAATTATTTAATTCCGAAGTAACGGATTTATCATTGAGTATTTTACTGCAGCTTTTGGATTGCAATTAAAGTTTTTACTCGTTTACGTAAATTGTTAAATAATTCATTTAAGACTAGACACGTCTGAGTGTAAATTAATATGTAACCGAAGTGTTTCTCTGTCTTCGTATAAACGCATCATCAATGCATTATTTAGATTAATAAAATATCTAACATTCTTATGCGTCATAATGTATGTCAGTTGTTTAATTGAAAGAAATCATACATATAAATTAACGCAATATGGACGGCTTGAAAAATAAATAAATAAATTTAGCAAGTTCGTTAGCACGACTTGTAAGTTGTAATACATATTAACGTTATCCTAAAAATTACATGTAGGTGGGAGTTATCTATTGTTTATGTTTCTTTTGGACAAGTAAAAGGGACAAGGATTTTATTGATAAAAATGTTCCTTCAACGTCTTGTTGGGGGTTGAATATGACTCGGTCCATTTGACCTTCCACTTTCACTAGGCTCCTCGACGTAGTTACTTCCTTTAACCGGCGGCCAGCACGTTTTAAGACATTCATTTATGGATCAGAAAACATTAATTTCTACTCAAACAGTGTATTTAGAGCTAAAATTTTTAAACAAAAAACTGTAACATATGAGAGCTTATGTTTTCTAGATAACATATAATAGATTTACATTATAGGCTTGAACTCTAAAATTCAAACTGCAAACAATATAAAGTTTTTATATGTTACATGGTAAAATAAAAGTATACTATAGTATAAAGCTCTTACATGCTACAATATGCGGTTCAAACTTTAAAGTTGAAACGCTTTTCATGAACACCTTACACATCTTCAAAATGTAACATTTTTTTTCCCATATTAAGAAACCCCCTTTGTTAGGAATGTTTTAAATAGAAATAATATGTACCGCAAAAAGAGTGAGGATCTTTGAAAAATTTAATAAGCAATTATTTTGTTAGCACCTCCCCAAGCAACACACATAAGTGAAAGAAGATACTATTTTAAAATATTTTAGCTTTAGACGTAATAGAGATTAGAGCTATCAAATGCTTCTGATATGTACCAGATGCCAATTAAGTGTAAGACGTAATAGATTCGAGTTTCCCCTCCCCCTCCCCTTGTATAAATAAAACATCATAGCAACTAAAAATTTTAGTTAAAACCGATTTTGCTACACATCACGTTAAAAAGAGTTCATTTTATATATAAATGATATACAATTCTGATTTTTTAAAAAAAATTAAAAGAGCAATTGATATAAAATCAATCGTTTAAGTATAAGTCTACTTTAAATCAATAGTTCCCGAATGCTTATGCAATTATAATTAGTGTAATTACATTATTGAATGCTTATGAAATTATAATTAGTGTGCTTACATTCTTTTTCCATTAGTATTATAAACTGATGCGGAGAGAAATAAATATTTTGAATTTTTTTTATATAATTTAGAACTTATTAAATTAGTGTTTTATTTATTTAGTTATTTGAGTGAGACATACGTTATTTTAGTAAGATTTATTTTTTGGGGGGAAGTAAGATGTTAAGTAATTCATTTTGTTAAAGAAAAAACAAATCCGAAAAGCCTTTCAAGCAATTTTGTCGCAACCAGTCTCTGGTCGGCCAATTAGATTCTTTCATTTGTAATTGTTTCGTGGGGTCCACCTTTTTCTGGGCCGCACCCAGATGAGATGTATAAGAAAAGGCTAATGATGAGTGATTAGAGATATGTCAGTTTTTAATCGTACGGTCTACAAAGCGCCGGGGGCGGCTAGGCCTCAAAGAAGCGGCTCGGAGCGCCGAACCAGAGAAGGGAGGGTGCCA